>JAOTQQ010000023.1:25287266-25390724 GCA_026546715.1 Gallinago undulata
GATATTAGGAAAAATTTTTTCACTGAAAGGGTTATCAGACATTGGAATGGGCTGCCCAGGGAGGTGGTTGAGGCACCGTCCCTGGAGGTGTTCAAAAGACGGGTTGATGTAGTGCTGGGAGGTGTGGTTTAGTGATGGTGATGCTCCTTGTTTGTTGTGGGGGTGTCTATTTTTGTCAGTTAGGTTGACGGTTGGACAAGATGATCTTTAAGGTCCCTTCCAACCTAAAAGATTCTGTGATTCTGTGAAAGCATAGGTCTGATGTTATTTGCACTTTCTTGCTCCATTCTGAATTTTACTGTGCAAAATGATTTGCATTTTTTTCTACAAATGTAGAAAGCATTTCTTTTAACAGATTATCTAATATTAGAACACCAGAATCCAGCTCAAATGACCAGGAAATGGCTTCTGTTACCAGAACCCACTATGTGACCATAATGTAGACTGCAAAGAGAGACGGCACCTTGAAGGTCATGAGCTATAGGCTGAATTTGGGCTAATGAGTTCTGTTACATAGAACTTCTCAAAGATAACGTGCGGAAAGATTCGTAAGTCTGAAAATTCTTGGGGAAAACTCTGTAATCTATAAAAAAGTATGTTGTGGAAGATCAGTGAAGGAATTTTTGGTATAATTAGCTTTATTCATTGCTACATGTATGTATTGTACTTTGTAAAACTTATTTTTCTAGGAAGAGAACTTTCTGGAAGGTTGAAAAGGCGATTTTTAATGATGCCTTATAAATTTTCCTTTAGCCAAAACTGGCTCCAGGTGAAATTAAGATGAAGCTTTCCACACATTTCCCAACAGAATGTCTTGCTTCCTTAACTTTATGCCCTAGAAATGTTCCTTTTCTTTTCCATGTTTTCACTGAAAAGCTCACATAATATTATTCTGTGGACAACTACACCAATTTTGTTGCAATTACTTTTCCCAGTTCCTTAGGGAAGCTTGAGGACCCAGTAATAATCCCTCTCTGCTACTTGTCATGGCTGTAGAGTTTGTAGGGCAATGAAATGTAGATAGGTTCCTTAAATCCACCTTCTTACATATTAAAAAGAGTCACAAGTGAAAAGATTTATTCTACTTTATCTTTCAGTAACAGTTAGAAAAAGATATCTGATTAATATATGTTGGTCCTCTAAATTTCAGAACAAGTTCTATAACTTTCATTTTGTTGTATGAACTGGAAAAGGGCATGTAGGTGTCTTTTCATGGGAAGGATAGGGTGACTTCATCAAGATTTGGTATTGATCTTCTTCAAGTATGTATATAATTTATGCTGGAATACAACTGCTCTACCTTGTCTAATTAATTAGGGTCAAACCCATTACAAGTTCACACTGTTGACCTTTGACACAAGCCTGAAGAATCAGGAAAGATGATAATCTGTTTTAATTATTTTCTGAATTAATTTTTTTTTAAAAATGCAACTACAGAAAGAGTATTTTACAGAGAATATGATACCTTAGAGTTTTGTTCTTCCTTCAAACCAGGCATTAAGTGGCTTACCATTCAAGGAAAAGACCTGTCATTTATGAAACTGAATATGAATTTGTACACTCTACTTCTTTCTTGCATGTATCAAATTGCTTTCTATGGCATGTGATAGTAGAACAAAACTGACAAATGCTTAATTAAAATCAATTCTCCCATGCACTAACAAGCTCCAGTGAGAGACAGTTAACATTACCTGAGCAAGTTGCTCTGTAAGCAGTGGCTCAAGTGAGGCATGGTTGCCTTTAATATTTATTTTCTTCCGTCTATTAACTGTCTTGCACTGTAAAAACTCCTGACGCTTAGTGAGGAAGACCCATGTCACAACTACTTGGAGCTACTTGTTCCTCGTCTGTCTGGTTAGTTCAAGCATTCTCTTTGCCAAGTGCCTACTGCTGTACAAAGGGTTTAATTGCAAAACTCGGACTGCCCTCTTGTCGGACTATTGCACTGACGTAGCTACTGATTATCACTGTATTTCTAGGAACTTAGTTATCTCTGTGATCTGTAATCCTTTGTCAAACGTGGTTGACATTTGGGAAAGATTTCAAAAGTTAGAAGGAGATAAAGCGTGTGATTGCACGGGCTCATTTCCTCAGGGAAGAGTAATAGACAAATATATGAATCTATATGCAGTGATTTATCTGGTAACATATGCATCAAAGCTGTAGGTAATTTGAGATTTTGTGGTACATATAAATGCTGAGTTCTGAGAGTAGCAAAGTGAATCGAAGTTGAAAAGTTGAAACACAAAGGAGCTTGAAATATTCTTGGACCTGCTGCCAGAAACATAAAGTATGTTACCTCTAAAAATAAGAGCCCTGTCTTCCAGATGATGTGTGTTTGGCCTTTAAACAGGGATTAGACTCTTTTCTTTGTAAAAAGTAAATGGACACCTATGCTCTGGCTACTGTCTCTCATTACTCTCCATGGGAATTAGACACCCAGCCTAAAAACCCCTAGTGAAACTCACCATTGCCTCCAGGTAGCTGCTTTTCTGGACTTTCCTAGCCTGCATTTACCTTGTTTTTAACTGTTAGTTTTAAATTCTCTACAGGGCAGTTACCAGAGTCTCAGCCATCTTTTACTGCCACACAGTTTCACTCACATCCTAGTGGACCTTCCTCTTGGTCACCATTAAAGCAACATCCAGCAGTTTCATTTTTAATTGACCAAGACAGTGGTTTACAGCTGTTCTGGGTTTCTACCTCTGACAAACAGTGAAATGCATACCTTTAGTACTGTTTGCTGTACTCTGTGCTGTGTTGAACTGAATCTTGTTCATATTCCTGCTGCTGCGGTGCTGTCCCTCAGTAACAGCGCTGGGCTCCTCTTGCAAAACAGCCTTTCTTGTGTTTCACACATCTGGTGGTAAGGACACTCATTGATCCGTCAGATGATCTTAGCCCTCTATTCCTCCACCTGCAAAAAACCCCCACCACCTTGGATTTGTTGAAAGCAGCATTTGAACTTTCTTTCCTAGATCATAAAATCCATGATTACTGCTTGTAATCTGTCTCCCTGAAACCAGAATATCCTCTGGTTGCAGTAAGGACAATGATCAGGGACAGCAGAAAATTCAGTGAGGTCTGGTTTGGTTAGTTGACTTGAGGTCTCTGCTTCCAAGAGGAGACTTTAGGAAGAAGGTGCTGGTTTGCACACGAACAGTCTCCCAGGGAAAGAACACAACTGTTAATCAGCACACAGAACACTTACGACAAAAGGCTATTTCAGGAAGACGCATGATATGAAGTACATTTTCTTTCTGATAGACAGGCAAATTAAGACATATCAAAGACAGGTTATATGCTTTGAATTGCTAAAAGTCCTATAGCTCTTTAAATAACTGCCAGCGAGAATATGGGCTTGCATGTTTTCAATAATGCATATTAGTTCTGACCCTCCTCCAACTGAAATCAATGGGAATTTGTCCAACTACATCAAAGGAAACAACACTGGGACATGTAAGTTTGATGCAGATGACTGATTATTGAAAAATATGTATTTGTATGCATGAGAAATAGGAAGAAATAAAACCCACAAATACAATCTCCATTAGATTTAAAGAAGTGTTTGGATTCAGATTGTTTTTTTCAATTCTTCTCCAATGGGTCTTGTTCCAGAGCTGATTCAAAACTATACAAATAGCTGCCCTTCTCCATTTCCCACTTTTCAAGATGGCAAAAATTTCAGGAAAATCAGATTGATCTGTGAGATTACCGGCACTGTGGAAACTGAGAACATATCAGTATGATTAGGACCTCTCTCGTGATTACTGCAACATCAGACTTTTTCCCTTGATTTGGCCTCAAATGTTAACTTTGATCCTGAGCCTAAAATATATCCTATTCTAATGTAGTTATCTCTAACCTGTACCACAACCGGCATACTGAAATATATGCTCTGGGATCAGCAGTGAGCCCTCTAAGCCACACTATCAGCACAGAAAGGCTTTAAGATTGACTTAAGTAGGCACTGTTCTCCCTGTACATAACACAAAGGGGGAAACAGCCTAGGAAAAAAGAGCACAACAAGGCATAATCCCTGCTGGGTTCATATCCTCTTTGGGTAGCAGGCATCTATGTGCAATCGAGAGCAAGAGCTGAATTAATATCCAGATGGATTCCTCAAGGTACGAGGAAACACTTCACCAGACAGAGGCATGGCTATGTGCAAGAGACATGATCGCTTTTTATTTCTTCCTCCCTGCCTTCCTACAAAAGCCCTGATCACAAAACGTGCCATTGTTGTCTAAAATGATTCTGAGAGTAATGCTGTGGATTTATGTGGATTACTTTATGCAACTGTTGGCAGTGTCAACAGCAAAAGATGACCTTTCAGGGTATGTTTCTATTTGCAGTATTTTTAAAACCTGGACTATCTGGAGTTGCAAAAATGAACAAATAGATCTGGAGGTGTTCGATTTACATTTTCAGTCTTGACTTTCTACTAATATGCTGGTTCTTACTACCTGTATCCTTTAAACTGTCACAGACACCCCCCAACCCACCCCCTCATTAAAAAAAAAAAAGGCTGCACTTCACTGAAAACCCTTAAAATAAATAGAAAATAACTGCCCCTCCTCCCCCCCCCCCAAAGCACTCACATTTGTTCCTTCGAAATTAGGACTCAGCAAATAGTTGGAATACATCTGTACTCAGAGGAATCCACATCAGATCATAAATTTGTTCATGTTAAACACAAACATATGAATGCACTCTTATATCCAGGGACTATGGAAGGGTTTAGAATTTGCACACTTCACTCTGTGTAATGCCAGGGCAATGTTTCACTCATCTATGTAAATAGAAAGCAGGCTTGTTGCATTAAAGGCATAAGTATCCTTATGCTCTACATAAACATCACAGGATTCAATTTTGAGAAGGAATCACATAATTTGTCATATCTTTTATTGTGATTGACTTCAGTGATGGGCATACACAAACATATGATTTTCCACTCAGTGTACCAGTGTGTCTTTTGGTGTGCATTTGCTGCTAAAATAACAGGAAAAAAAGATTAACCTCAGATATGCAAATAAGCTTAATTGAATAAAACAGGACAAATTACCCCATTGTCGGAGCAGTTCCTGGTTTGGCTTTGCTGCACACACCACAAGAGCACCAGGAGAGGGCTCGTGTGGCTGCCCCTTGTTTACTTCCCTCTTTTTCAGGGCTCGTGGCAGAGCAGTACCGGGAGGACAGGCACCCCAGCACAGTGAAGCACTGCAGCACGGTGAAAGGAGCCCCAATTGCACTAAGTTAGCCCACCTGAGTGTAATTCAGAGACACCTGAAATTACCAGTCTCTTCTGAGAGCCCCAGTTGGCTACTCAAAAAAAAAATTTAAAAATTAAAATCTTTCATTAAAAAAAAATATCAGTTTTCACCCTTAAAGTTCATAATGCTTGTCATTGTAAAGAAGAGGATAAATGTGAAAACAGTTAACACACAAGGCCCCAGAATCGAGTCTCTGCTAAGATTATTAACAACGTGTTTGTAGGATTTCAGTGTTGGAAGTTGTAAGGAGACCTCAGGCTTTTGGCTCATGTGGGGTGGCAGCACTGGCGGCACAGGAGACACCCTCAGAAGATCTCTCTCATGTTGTCTGGGGCTGCAGGAGGAGGTCTGAAGTAATTTGTAAAGCCTGTCCTCAGGGTCTCTATTTATGTTATACCATAAAACCAAAAAAAAAAAGGGGGAATGGTTCAGTATGGCCATAGTGTTAAAGAAATGCATCTTAAAACCAGACACTGATGAGGAAAAGAAATGTAGAGGGGAAAAAATAATATCTACTTTAAGAATTTTTTTTATGCAACGTAATTTATAACTTTCGTACTCCTCATGCTTCATTCTTCCTCCTTTCCCTGGAAAAACTGGAAAAAAATATGAACTCTAAAGAAACCCAATTGTATGTGTATGCCAGATGCAAGTTTTGTTAAGCCATCTACTTCTTGTGAGTTGTTTCCCTTTAGGGCTATTATTTATCATCTTTTACAAAAGAGATAAAGAGGATTTCCTGCTTCAAAAAAGGTACAGCTTAGGGCCCTATACTAAAAAACCTTATTTATAAGAGTTCTCTCATTGAAGTCAATGGAATTCCTTGTATAAAAAAGCATTTGCCAGATCAACCACTAGGAATAGAAAGCAGTGTACAATAGATGACTGTAATGCTGAGGAAAAACAACAAAATGAAAAGATGAGGGATTGGAATTTATGGTTGTATGAAATTATGGAAGATAATGAGACTATCTAGGGGTACCAGCTTATAAAACTAAATTATCTTTATTAACTTGGCAATTCATTATCTACGTATGATGAAGAAGTAGCTACTGGTTTTATCAGCCTCGTTAAAATAGTGTTGGAGAAGTTACTTCAGGAGAAAATAAAATCTGATCTAATCAGGATAGGGTTTTCTGATCTGCATCACACAGCTATGATATCTCCAATACAGGCTTTTCTTTATTTCACATGAAAATGAGTTTCTGAATCTGAAATTGGATTTCTCTGAAATAGCAAATCCAAAGGAAACTGATACATGTCACCCTTACAGTCACTGGGTGCCTCTCCTAGCACTGGAGAGCTATGCAGACAGTGCAAGGAGGAGCAGGTTGCCTTCTCTTAAAGACTCAGCCATCAGTCAGTCATACAGATAGGACACAACGGCTGAGTGTGATCGTGTGGCAGTGAAGTATGGCTAATTTCATTACTTTTCAGCATCAGAGATATGAATCTCATCTTCATAATTCTTATTTGTTCTTCAATTTTACTTAGGAACATACAGTCTTTGTTCAAGATTGCGTCAAGAATTTCTGAGGTGATGTGGATTTACTTGGCCAGACTGGATAGTATTTTGGCTCTCTGGGCTAAAGTTCTTTCATCATCAACAAAATGACTCAGATTGAAACCTTGAAGGACAGTTGCTCATAGAAAACCTTTCTAGACTTTTAAAATGCTGAACTTCTTCCTCGCCATCACTGCCCTTAAGGCAGTAGTAGCCTGTTGTAGCTCTACGATGGGCTGAGCATACAGGACTGGTAGGCCTTATAGGGAGAAAACCTTGTGTGTAGGCAGGAAAAAAAGGATAAGCTATCAGTTATACAAGTTCTTCTTTAAGTGGATAACTTAAGTATGTGAAGCTTTGGAGCAATTATTCTGAAGATGTATTTAGCTTGACTTTTTCTTCTTTTATTTTTTCCAAACTCCAAGAAGGGATTTTGTACTTAAAAGTGTGCCCATTTTTTAAACAACATCAGGCAATCTGACAAAATCTACCAACTTTTCTCTCTCTTGAAAGGACAATCACAGTGCCAAAGTATGTCTCAGGCTAAAGCTGGTCATAATAATCACTGCAAACTATTTATTTATTCAATTAGCCCCTTTTCTTGGCTTTTGAACAGTTACTTCACAATCCTACTTGTGACATTTGTAATTCTTGAGTTTGTGAGGTTTGCAAACATGTTCGATCTGGGAACTAAACCTACACAATTTGCACTTGCTACTCTGAGTTCACTTATCCAAGGCTTGTGATTGATCATAATTTGCTTGTTTGACTTTATGATTTATGTATCTCTTTAAGTATCTCTGCTTCCTATTCATTCAATTGAATTTATTTATTAAGCCAACTTCTGCTACTGGCCCAAGATACATGTTCTACAGACCCTTACAGAAAAAAGTTTTCTTTGTAAGCATGAGAAGGTGAAATGCAACTAGAATTCCCCCAAAGCTAAAGGACATTGTAACATTTTTTTTCCCCCACAGTGTTTAGACACTGAAAAATTCTAACACCTGAATTCAAACAGTATTAAATATATGTAATTTCCTTTTTTCTGTTTGTGTCCTGTTTGTCATACTAATGTAGAGCTCTAAAATTAATACTAGATGCAGGATTATTAGTTTGTTAAAATGTTTTTGTTAAAATGCACATGAAATGGCACATTCTAACTGCTGAATTAAAGGACAATGAAGAGATTTAGCCAAGACATTCTGAGAAGCATACACCTATATTGATCTCTGCACTATTGGAAATGACTTTATTTTGTCATATTTGGTGCAAGTTTCACACAACCTTCCTGTGCAAGGCACCAAATATTTTTATCACACTTCCTCTATCTAACTTCAAGCTTTTAAGTTATGGTGATCGTTACATTCTGATAAAGAGTATGATAAATAGGAAAATAACTCCCCAAAACGGTGTGGCAGGTTAAGAAAAACCTTTGCATGACTGAATGCATTCATCTCGTTAGTTCCAGCTCTGCAGAGTCTTCTTAAGGAATTGAATTTATTTCCCTTACTTGCAAGATGAAAAGAAATTCTGTATTCAACTCTTACATGCCTTCTGTGGGGTGCAGGTGAGAGCGAGTACTGTGTTACTGTCATTCTCAGATTTGTTTTGGAATGGTCTGGTCCAAAAGCATATATATATATTATTTTATATATATATATATATATGTACATAAACATACATATCAGCTCACATGCATGCTCATACTATGCAAAGAAAGTCCAGACAATTAAATAATCACAAGAGATAGATTTGTTCCTGTGCATTACTAGAAATTAGAATAAACATCATGCTTGTGGTCTCCTTCCGTTCCATCCTGGATGGTTCTGTTAGCTAAAATACATCTGTTGTCAGCACTATCAAAAAATAAAATCTATGGTTTTAACTTAAAATGTGATGGGATATTGCCTGGAATGTTTTTTCATATAGACAGTGTTATCTGAGTCCTTCCTTGGCAAGAAGTTCAATCTGAAGACAGTTCTCAGATGGTTTCAGCGGCTTAGTTTGCAATGCTTCTGGAAGCAGAGCTCCATTGTCCTTGCAAGGAATTCCCCCTCCCCAATCCTGGGAACTTTTCCATCATTTGGGAAACAGAAGCTTGACTGTGAAATCTCTTTCAATTACTATAAGCAGTTCTGGAAATCAATTAAAGAATTACCTGTTTACTGTAGGCATTAGTGACATAATCTGTGTCTAGAGGACCTGCACTGTGTCATCCTCGAGGCCTTCGCTGCTGGGGGCCTGCAGGTGGGGGGCTGCAGCCCGGCTAAACCCACAGCGAGTGCCCAGAGCCCCGAGCCCTCGGATTCGTTACCTGTGTCGGGGGAAGCCACAGGCTGCGGCACTCCAGTACATGGGCATGGATTAAGCCTTTCACAACTCATAAAGCGCACCCAAAAACAGACCACGTGGAAGAGCTGTGTCACAAATTTCAGAGACTTTTTTTTTTCTTAAATATTTTTTGAGAGACCTGCACTCATAAAGCACTGTTGAGAGGGCATTATACTAAGGAAGCAAGCAGTAAATTTGTAAGTTTGCCTCAAACAGCTGGTTTGGGAGGGGGCAGCATTTAGGACAGAAAAGCAAAAACCTTTGACGGGGGAATGAAAGGGAGATTGTAATAATACTCATAATTAAAATGCTGCATTCTAGCTGCTGGGGAAAACAGTGATGCAGATTTCTGGAAGAAATTTGATTCCAAGAAGTGCAAGAGGCCATAGGTGAAAATTCTTTCATAAGCAGGAAGTGAGAGAGAAAACTATAAGGAAATATTCTGTTTATTTTGGCCATCACTCTAAAAAAAAAAAACTGGAGTAAAAGCAAAGAGAAATGGAAGAAAGAATATTGATAAACGATGTGTGAAAAGTACCTAGAATTTCAGGACACTGCAAAGTCTAATTATGGACACGAGTAATTTATTCATGTGTTGTCCCAGAACTAATCACTATTTTGCACTTTATTAGGAATGGAAACTTGCATTGTCTCTTTCAAACATACGGTAGTAAGCTGATTAATTGAGTGGTTTATTCAGTAGTATGACCAGCTGTTATAAATGTTTCAGTAATTTTTTTGGCATTAAAAGTAAACAGGCCTTTTTTTGTCTTTTTGGCTCGGCTGAATAGGAAAGCACATAGCCAAACGTAGATCTTGTTTCATATCCTGAATTTTGTTTTGAAAGCATAATAACACTAAATGTATTGCTGTGTTTCCAAATGGCTTCTCACAAGATACAAAAATAGGTAGTTATTTTGCTATGTTTAAAAGTCCTTTTGATGCTGTATTTTGCTTTACCGGTTACCCTCCCACCAGCTGTAGCCACAGCTTAACAGACGTTTCTTGTAGACCCTTGAGACCTGTTTTTTGAAGGATCTGACATGTATTTTTGGAGTAGCCCTCTTTTCCTTCTGGATTAATGTCAAGGAAGTAACTGGAAAACACTAGAGATTCTCACTGACTATGAGCCCAAGCCTTCTGAGGAACATCCCTGCTAATATTGCTGTAGTTTGAGCTGTGCACTGTGTAGAAACTATGGGCACTATAAGGTGCATATTGCAGGTTATGGTTGAGGAGATGAATGGAGGCATATTCAAAAGTAGGAAAGGCCAACTTTGCCCCTTGCAAACCCCAACAAGTGGCAAGGGGCATGCAATTTCTGCTAGAATACTGAATCTTCTAAGAAGTTTGAGAATGGCTTGTGGCCATGAGAAATGTGTTTGTCAAAATGCATCCCCAGCTGTGGGATGGTATAATTCAAGTGTCAGATGCCGCCTTTCGTTCAGATTTGGAAAGCTGAAGCCCATCCACATTTGCACTTGATTCCTTGCTGAGCCTGAAGATGTTGCTGGGTTGAAGAATGTCATTGTGTAGTTTTCATTGTCGGCTGTCACACTGCATATGTTTTGGGACTGATCTGAAGTTTTGTTTGACATCATGACTTTTATAAGAATCAAAACCCCCAAATCCCTCAGATGAAATCCATATGGCTTTGTTCACAGGCTGAAATAAAATCATGCTCACAGCCTTTACTGCAACTGAGGGATATTTGGTGGGAGTGGTTTTTTGCTTAATAAAAGTATAACGTTCAAATGCTGGAAATGTGGATATTATTAAGTACCTGCTCTGTGAGAATAACTCAAATACTGTTTTATTCCCTGCCCCTTTCATTAGTTCATATGCACAAGAGTCAGATCTGAGGCTGACATGAAGAACGATCTCCGCAGCCTGGCATGGACCCAGCTTCACTGGAACTCTGTTTTAGACATTATTGGGTTTTTGTCTGCATTTTGGCTCCTTACAGCTCAGTGCTGAACATTTGGCATGATGTGTGGTAAGGGTTATTACGATACACAGAGGTGAGGTAATTCACATCATTTCTGCAGTGTAGGCAACTTTGCTTGGCTGCTAGAGCGGTTAAAGCAGGAAGCTTCCCGGTGTGCCGAGATGCTGATTACTAAGGGTCAGGCCTGTGCTCACCATGACATCATAAAACACAACCAGGGTCTGATTTATTTAAGAACTGTCATGTCACTGGTTTTGTCAGGAGGAAAACAGAGGACGGAGAAGGTGAGGGGGAGCAGTAGGCTTTCACGGTGCAGGATTTATGTTGAAGAAGAAAACATTGCCGGGTCCTTTACCAATGACATAAGAAAAGTTTTAGTTACTTTTGGGGCTAAGATATGGAGTGGTACTCCTCCTTCCTTTTGCTGAGTCATTCCCAAAATGAAGAGAACATTAATGGCAAGTCTGGCACGAGAGGAAAGACCGTGATAAAACTCTGGCCAAATATTTAGCCCTCCTTAGCTATTGCTGTGGGCAAATCCAGCACCATTTGGCATGTAGGAAAGCCTGCAAGATTTGTGTACGTGTAAAGCATTGCAGTTTCTTCTGAGGTAGTACATGAGAAAATCTCACTGGGATGTCTTCCAGGCACAGCCATGGGCAAGTGATGCTTCCACTGTCCCACTGCTGGGCTTCTGTGCCTCCTCTTCCCATAGAAATATATTCCTTTATCTCTCCTCACAAAAATTATGTTTAAGTCCTGAAGATCAACTCACCAGACACAGAAAACCTACTTTGTCAAGGAAAATAATGTGACCCATGCACTGTAAAAGCAGTGGAAACTAATTGAGACTGTAGCATGAGTAAGGGAATGTATTTATAAATAGACAATGCAAATCTCTATACTGATAGAGTATATCTCAGCTTTTCCACACAGCCAGTTGTAAAAGCTTCTTCTTGGTATAGCTAACATCCCACTTTAAGGCTATTTTCCTAACTTAATGGGGTAGATTTCAGTTTCAGCTCTTTCGCATATCACATGGAAAACGTATTGCTGGATCTTATGCCAAAGAGTACTCAGCGTTTGGTTTGATACCCTATTGACTAAGTTATTTTTGTAGTTCTAGTACTTCCTTTATTTGTCTGTCTCAAACACTTGAAATGCAAAGTACGACTTGCAACAAGTAGGTGCTACTGTTACGAAGGGTAAATTAGACACAGGCATCTTCACTGATTTCCCTGAAGACCTCCCAATACAGGGCTATAAACACAAAAAAGGGTACTTCAAATTCTCTGCTCTGGTTAGGAGACTATGTAGCCCCTCATTTCCTTGGTGATGAGAAAACCTGTGCTGAAAATCTTATTTGGGTTACAGGGCTGAGAGTCCACAGCCATTAGAAGTAGAAAACAGTAACAAACACCAAGTGATTGCAGGTGGGTCCTAAGCTCCAGATTGTTCAAGGATTTGGGAGTTCTCTGGCTGACTTCAGAAGGAGCTCTTCTGGGTCCTGAGTGCTTAATTAAAAAAAAAAAAAACTAATTAACCTTAATTAGACTTTTACAAGCTATATAGATACCCACATAACCCCTCCTCCTTCTTCCATGCTTCTCTCCTTCTCAAGGCTTGGGTTAGCATCCTCCATCCAGGGGTGAGTAGCTCTGAAAGACAGGTCAGAACCATCTGGGTGTTTTACAGAAACCTTGGGGAAGTGCAGAGGAAAGTTGAAGTTGGCAGTATTAGAAAAAGTAACTGTTGTCTTCTGGAAGGTTTTGATTAAATGTTAATAATCTAAAAAGCAATTTTACTGTGTATTTTTTTAGGACTTAGCAATGGCAGCTGTGCTGCCTGGTACTTTAAATAAGCAGTTCTGCTGAAATAAATGTGTACGTGCAGCCTGGTACAAGAGATCTTCCAGAGAACAAGTCTTATCTGGGCTAATATACGTGTCTGAGTTTCAAAGTGCTTTTTAGGAGGAGAGTGATGAGGAGTAGAGTGAAGAAATGATTCCCCTTAAAATGGATTTATAAACCACTCTTGCATTCACCTGCAATAGATTTTCCATCTTTAAATTCAGACCCTGCCTCAAGGTGATAAGGGCTTTTTTGCTCCAAACACATCTTTTTTTTTTTTTTCCCACAGATCACTCCCATACCCAGTTAAAGGCAGTGGTGGACATAACAGCTAATTTTTTTTGTCCAAATAGCCTAGGTACTCTAGAAACACATAAAAGGGATTTGATGGTGAGAGTGCATTGGTATCTTTTGACCCTGCTACCCACAGGGATGCTGAGGAATATTTTCCTTTCCATACTGCATGCAGCAAAGACAGGTGGAGACCATTAGAGAGGTGCTAGAATCTGTTGTTCAGTTTTGTTACTCGTGATGATGACCTGAGCCAGGGAAGGAAACAAATGCCTGGGGTGTGTGTTCCCTTTGCACGTGCTGAAAGCATGCAGTTTTCAGGTGTAGGAGAGGAGACTTCTATCCAGATCCCATTCTGTCAGACTGTAACGTTGCCATTTGCACTTGGGTTTTAGCTCCTTTGCTCTCTTTAAAAATGTCTGTAACTAAAAATCCAGCTTGCTGTATTTGTTTCAGAAATTAACAGGAGAGCAGTGACTTTTCTTCATACACTCTGAAAATTCTCTGAACTGCTCAAAGCTGTTCCCAGCTCTGCATCAAGGGGAAGGTCTGACTTGAGAGAGGGGTAGGCAATTGAAGTTCTAATTGAAGTCACTGGGATCTCCAGATGCTTTAGCTTACAAATCAGAACCTACCGGTCTCTAGTGTTCTCTCTTTTTATTTTGTGAAATATTTAGGCCTTGTCAGAATTCTTTCACTAAAAGGGAAAAAAAAAAAGCCCCAAACCCCACCAAATGTATAATTCAAGCATTCCTCCTGCTGTAATCCGGTATTTTTATGGGGAGTGTATGGGAAGTCCCACGTTTCTGCACACAGCACATGGCAGCATGTGGGGGTTGTTTTGCTCAGAAATAAAAGGCTGGCTTCGCAGGGGTTATCTTGCTCAAGAAAGCACTTGCTTTTATCTTCACTCAGGGTTGAAGGATTGTGAGCCAGCAGCAGCCAGAGGGTCATGACTGGCTAGCAGAGTTGTAGCCAGGCTGTGCCTCTCCCTGCTCCTTCCCTGGGGCTGGTAGAGATTTGCAGCATGGTCAAGGCAGGTAAAATCCTGGTGAGAGAGTGGTAGAGGCTAAGATCAGGCCCCTCTTATTCCCTTGGAGGAACAGAGATGCTCAGGCACTGATCCCTGCTTGAGCAAATACTGCCATGCTGAGCGATGAGGCAAGGTTACTGCTGAACTGACTATTAAAGAATTCTATTTCTACAAATAGAATGCGCCCTTGGACTGTATATTTGGTGTAGACAGGAAAGAACACAGGGGCCAGACAAAGAAATGCTTGCTTAAAAATCTCATTGCTCTGTATTTCTGTGTGGTTTTAGTTGGCAAGCAAGTATTTAATGGACATGCTGTAAGGGGCCTCCCTAAGTTGGTATAAAGAAATCGTATCTTAATTAATGATAGTAATTACAAAATCACCATGAAGGACTAATTTTATTCAATTTTAGCAGTCCCCGTGACAGCCTGTATATAAATCACAGTATTTTTCTGAAATTCAGAGTCTCTTTTTTCAGGGCTTAGTTGTGTAGTAATGCAGCCAGATAATTGCTCCCTGCATATTAAGTAGATGAGCATTTTTGTGTCAGATGTGAAAAACTTCTAAAGGACTTGTGACAGCTACCACTGTCCCTTTTTTGACCACAAGTAATTTAAATCTTAGGCTACTGAACTTTGGACTGGTAGTGTCATTAATTTGCAGAATCATTCTTCTCTTTTTAGAAGGCCAAGAACTGGAAAACTCACTCACTAGATGGTGACTTAAGTTGGTGGTGACCCTTGGTTGTCTGAAATCAGAAGCCCAGAAATACAAGATGACTTTTTCAATCTTGATCAATGGTGTGTGCAAACACTGTTTATTTAAATAACAGTAGATAGTTTAATGTCCATCATTCAAAGGGAACTTTTTATATCTTTTTTTCTCTAGGTTCATGCTTGCTTTCTGACCCTACTGCTCAAATAAACTGTGAGGTTTGTTGCTTTTTACATACCAGCAGTGTAAGTTCTAAAGCCACTCTTACTGACCTGAGATCAGATAAATACTCTCCTGGGAAGTTTTAAGTTATTTGCTGGCACACAGTTGGATTAGGAAGGGTACAATTTTGTGCAAAATCAGGCAAAAGTAGAGATGTTCCTTTCCATGAAAGATCTTTGACCCTTGGTCTTTGCCCTGAATAAAAGGTTGCGGAAGCATTTTCGCAGGGTGTGTGAAAATGGTCTTGCAGCCTTCTTACAAAGCAGCTTTAAAAAAATCTACTTCAACTCTATGTGCATAGAATACTCCTGTGTAAGCCTCACTGAAATTACCGGAGAAACTCTAGTGGACTTCAGCAGGCATTAGATCAAGTCCAGAAAGCAAACTTTAGGACAGGGCTTAGGGTAAAAAAACTCCAAAGCTTGTAAATTGGCTGCAATGTCTTCCCAAGACAACTTGGAAAATGTTGATAATAATGAAGGATCTCTTGCTTCTAATTCTCACAGCACGATAAAATTACAGAGGCAGTGACTGTAGAGCTAAGAAAACAAGATCTTCATACACTTCAGAAGCGACCTGGGTGTGGCTGGAAATGAAGGGTGCTGCACAAAGAAGGGTATTTTCTTGTCACAAAAGTGTTCTTGAGTGGACTAGAAAGAGAGCATCTTTGTGGTTTAAATTCATGTAGTTTAATATATTCCTTCTTTCTGCCTCCTCTCACTCTTTTACTTTAGTTTTTTTTTTTGGAGAGGCTTTTTACTGATCTGAATTAAAGCAATAATATTTTATACTCACAGGGATAGTTGCCTGTTTTACATCTCTGGATGAATGTTAAAAAGCTGCATTTACTGCTTTTTCTTCTTTCTTGCTGTATATATTTGAGTGCCAGATTTATCAGTTCTAGTTCTCCCAATGCTGGAAAACGAATTTGCTTCAAATTATAGCTGCTTGAATGAGACCAGTGCACAAATGAAAACCATTACTGTGTGCCTACAATAGGGCCAAACCTCTGATCTCAGTTTCAGCTTCGTAAATGAAGAGTCGACTCTAATAACGTCAGTCAAATCACTTTGGATTTACACCAGAGGAGCAGAAATCAGGATCTGGACTTTCATGTTTAGTCTGGGAAGCATTTTGAAATTCTTGTGGATGAAAGATACTAAAAATGTATGTTATTATTATGTTATTCCTTTTCCATATCCTACTTCACATCATAGGACTGACCATATATCCTAGGATGGTTCAACCCACACTTTTCCTAAATTTTAGCCCTTTAATTTGATGATTATAGCTTTTTCATGTTGTAACTCTACAGTTAAGGTTAAGCAATCATTTTGATTTGAAACCATTCTCTTCAGTAGCGTCCTGGGAAATGTGAATGAAATCTACTCCACCATTTTTTGAACTAGGATATGGAAAGTTAATCTTCTTCCCATTTTAATTTATTTAGCCTTTTCTTGCCAGCAGTTTACTTGAAAACTTCTTAATGCACAGTCTGCCAACTTGGCATGGACATCTGAGGAATAATTTTGTACATGCTAAACCTTTGTTAATAATAGTCCCAAGCAAACTGCAAAAGGAGAAACTGCTGGCTTAATGCATATTAAATATAACAAACACCTATTAGAAGAATAAAAGATCTTTGGAAAGATAAAAAACAATGCTGAAGTCACAGTACTTACTATTGTGCAACCACATGAAGTTACCTCCTCAGAAAAGTTTGGATGCTGAACGTAGTAACTGTCCTTGGTCTTGCAGCTTCTTTGTCTAGATCTGGTAGTTCACAAATGTGTATCTGAAAAAGAAAGCTTAAGAACATAATGAAAAACTGAAGCTTAAAGATTAAATGGATGAAAAGGGGAACTTAACCATGAAATTATGGCTCTGGAGCAGACACACCTGAGACCAACCTGAATTCTGTGAGACTCTGTAGCTGGACGGGGGAGCTGGAGCCTGCTGTACATAGGGCCTCTGACCCAACTACCACTGAAATTGGTGAGAAACAGCCTGTCAGTTTAGGTTAAATTTCTCTCAATTAGGACAAATTTGGGGAAATTTTGAAGCACATTTTCAAGCATGGGCTCTGGTCTTTTTGACCAGAACTTGCAGCGTTCTCATGCATGACATGTACATGTCAAATTTTGTCCCAGCAGCTTGACTTACCATTTCTAAAAATAAGTCGACTAGCCCAAATCTTTTTGCATAGCTCAGATGATCTTAAAGTGAGCATCAGAATTAAATTTTGGAGCTCTTTTGAACTTTGGCTGGTTTTAGATTACTTCCTTGTTTTTGAGTTAATAGTTTAGGGGAAAAAAAAAAAAAGGAAAACAAAATAACATTGCAGCTATTCTGATACATACTTAAATTTTCTGGAATTATGTTGAACTTTGTTCATGAGTGGAGCTATCTGAAATCAAACCAAGACAAGCCAGGAATATTAGCAGTAACTATATTTCCAGCAGTAGCTTTTGTAATATCTTCTGCTAATACAGTTGTAGCAAAAAGCTCATATCTGAATCTTCTACAGGACTTTTCCTCTTGAAATGTTTTACAAAAAAGACAGGCAATGCTAAGCTCTTGTTAAATGAGAAATCACGGTACAGCGTGATGGAAATGTTGTCCAGCAAACTAATGGTGGGAATGGTACTGGGGCAGACTCTTCATGTGGTGAGTGTGCTGTTATACCCTGTGCCTTGTGCTGATTACTGTCAGAGACAGCTGGACTACGGTCTGCTCCTATGTGGCCTGTTCCTATGGCCCTACCTCAAGATGAAGGGAGCTGCCAAAGCTCCTCTTGCACTTCATGTCTTCTCTTAAATTGAGAAAGTGAGCTTTCATTTTAAAATTCTGCTCAGAGAGAAAACTAAAACTAAAAATGTCAAACAAGTGACTGGGGTGAGGAGGAAAATACCTGATACTATGAGTGTTTCAAGTGGCTAGCAGTTTGCTTAAGATTCCATAAATAATAGAAAAAATAAGATCAGAGACCTGTAAACCGTAGTGGGTATTTACTGAAGATCTTAGAACATAACATACTGCATAACAGCAATCACAGTTTGGATTTGGTTTGATTAGGTACTCAAGCATACAATCCAAACGGCATCATGTGTAGTAGTTCTTGCTGCAGATATCAAGCATAGTTTTTTACCTTGGAGATGTGACAAAATTGTCAATGAATGTGTTATCTTGAAGGTCCCTTAAAAAATGAGCAGCAGCAAATCAATACCTTCTGTTTCTATTATCCTGTTTAAAAAATAGTAATTCCTAATACATTTGGGAAATGTATACAATGTATACACTTTGCATATAGTCTTAAATGAAGTAGTTGAGATGGGAAATGTCCCTGCTCGTTGCCAGTGGTACAGCTTTCTCACAGGTGGGATCTATAGAAAGCTCTACCTTCTGCCACCTCTAGCCGGTCCTGACAGCATTTAAATTCACATTTATCCTTTTACACTCTTCACAGAAGAAACAACTGGTCTAGTTGCATCGAGGTGTATTTTGAATTGCTTTTATTGCAAATCTTTTCCAGGCCTATCGGTTTCTTCCGGGCTTTTGCCCTGTGAAAGAGCTATATTATGTAAACAGGAAACATATAGGAACTTGTTAATTGCTGGTTTATTTTTCTTCTGCAGCAGCATAGACTGGTTTTCTTATTGTCATTGAAGGGATCAAATTACGGGTTGGAGTTTGGATGCTGGAGAAGAATGTTAAAACAGTAAACTGCTTCAGGCTGGAGGAAGCGGGAAAAACTTGGGTCTCTGCTTTGTTGATAAAGCCCATCAGTTTTTTCTTTTAAAACTTGCTTATAAATCTTGGTGAAAAGATAGTTTGGGAAACTGTCCCGAAAATCAAGGTAGCTTGGGATAACTGCTTTCCTATCGCAAGGCAATGCTTAATGCTGAGGTTTTTAAAGCTGTTAGCGTTTCCTGCAATGGACAGCATATCTGTGAGGGCTACAGAGCAGTTAAGATTTTTATTTTTTATTTTTTTTGGCTGTACTGGAATCCATATGTAGATGCCACCTCAGCCTTGCTTTCAGCTGGGGTTGATATGCTCTTGAGGCCTTGTGGCAATAATGTTATCCAAAAAGGGGCCAGAGGAAAGGATGCTTACTGTTAATGAAAGCTGGAGACAGCCCTGTAAACTGCTTGAGGGTCTCCTGTTCAGAAAACTGGGATTCAACCAGGATGAATTGTTACACGTGAGCCTTTATTCTCAGACCAAGATAAGCTTTTAAACCTATTGCAAACTTTATTTTGGGGAGTAGGTTATTGTTATAATTTCCCCTGGCTTCTCACTTTATTGCAAGTTTCTCTACTATAAGCATAAGGCTCTCTGCATTTATATTTTTTTGATACCGTTGTGTGAGTGTGTGGTTGGCTGTAAGTGGTGGATGTTGTCCCTTTCTGGCTTTACTTTCATCAGCGGGTGCTGTGAAGCAGCTGGAAGAAATCCTTGAGAAATCTAATAATCATATATTAGTATACAGTTTACGTCTGTGATGCGTCATATAAGATACTTCGAGTTTGCACTGCAGCAGGCTGATGCATGACTGAATGTATGCATGCCTCTAGATTCATGTCTGAGAAAATAGACAATTTTATTGCCCTGCTAATAATAATTTTCTTATCTGACAAGAAGCAAAACCATCACTGCTGGGATCTTCAGGAACCATCATAACTTAACTCAAAAAAAAAAAAGCCTGTAGTGTGAGGTGGTGGCATTTCTTGGAGCGCACCCATTCAGTCTCTCCGGGGGGACACCCCTCTGAATAGTTCTAAGAGGAAAATAGTGGTGTGACTATTTTCCTAGGGGGGAGAGAGAGGGTTTGTTGTCAATAGAGTACTATCGGTGCCAGAAGCAGGACATCATATGCTATTACAAGCTATTTAGTGGCATTTGGAAGGCTTAAGGAGACAGGACTATTTCAAAGGAGCAATGTGTTATAGGAAGTAGTTGTTGGATCAAAGTGAAAAATAGGAGCTAATGAGACAGAGTGATGATACAACGGAGAGTTTACCAGCAATCCCCAGCCAGTGATTTCTACTCCCTTCTTAAATTTGGGCAATTTCTCTCACTATTATAGTAAAACATTTCTGAAATGAAGAACAAGACTCTATGTAAAACCAAAATAAATAATGGGCTATAATGAGGAACTCATCAAATATTTTGAAAAGTAACAAGCAAGTAGCAGGGAATATTTTACTAACCTGGTACTTCTGGTTGGTTACAATTATTGATATAAAAACTTCCTTGGAGGTCTATGGCTCTCTTAGGATGGCCACCTCTTATGCTGAATTGCATGTTTCCCAGGCAACAAATGCATTTTACTTCTGTGCTTTAAGTTTATTTAGGGAGAAATGAGCCCCTCAGGATGTAGGGAACATAAAGAGGGGAAGGAACAGGAATAGTTGCAACAGGAGAATATCAAACAACAAGCAGGAAAGAGAATAAGCTTTATTCTTGCTTGGAGCTGATCCTGTGTATCTCAGTCCAAAGGGCAGCCCCAGTGAAGTTAGTGGGAAAACCTGAGCAAAGCAAGAGCGAAGCTGGCTCCATATCGGAGGCATTTATCTGAAAATGCTTTAAAAGTAGAAAATCTATCAGATTTCAGTTAAAATAACAACAATTCTTTGCAGGCCTGCCAAATGTCTGCAGGCTTCAGGTGATTTATTGTCAAATCAATGCGTGGCGAATGCTGAGGTCTGCCTTCCCCTCTTTCCATGCCAAACAGAGGAACCTTCACAAGACCTTGGCACTTGTCAGATTTAAGTCCTTAGGGCAGTATTTCTCACCTCAAGTGCAAAATTCACCACTTCCCTGTGAAAATCGGTATGGTGGAGAACTGTGCAGGCACTGCTAGCATTTATACAAGATTCATTATGTGGGTTTTGGGTTTGTGCTTGGTAGTGTCAAATTGGGAGGGGGTGTGTGGGGGGGAACTGCTAACTTTCCTCCACCCCCTTTCCCAGTAAGCATAAAATAGTTGTGTTACAGCGCAATCTGGGCCTGCCTAATTTCAGTACTGGTTTTTAGAAATAATCTTCTTATTCCCATTCTCTCAGCTTCTTTGAAACATAATGAATTGAAATTACATGTAAATGCCAGCAATATTTCAAAGGGAGGCTGAAACACAATGTCTGGTCTCTAATTAGTTTTGCAGTGTGTGGCCTGTAAACTTGATGATAAATGAAGCAATTAGCCATCAGTGGCTTCAATTAGATGGCAGTAAAAATGGTAACAAAGTCACTAGTGAGGAAATATGCTTTGAAAAATGCTGCTGTGGGTTGGCTTCAAGCTTAACAATGGATTGGGGCTAATTGGCTCGTTTGTTCATTGTTTCTCGGGGGCAGCACAACTGCTTAATTAGTGAGTGCTTTCCAGGGCCCAAAGTAAACAGGAAGGGGAGATATGACATTGCTCCTCTTTACAGGAACACCCTATCCCCCCACAAATTACTGTGGGGAAAGCACACCCTTCTCTTCCTCCTCCATTTTGGAAGAGGAGGGAGTTGGTTTGTGGGTTGGTTTGTTCCAGACAGTCACTTAAGCCTTGGACCCCAGGGCACTTCTCAGACGTTTATTGACAAAGCAAACTTCAGAAGAGCCCTCTCAGACCCTTTTCTTGAAGCAACAATCAGAAGTCAGGAGCTGGCTTGCTGGCATTGTCTATTGGGAGGAGAAGGGAAAGGCAGAGCGAGCCCTGGCACTGCTGAGCCCAGCAGCGCTTTCCAGCTGCACTCCGCTGTGTAGCGTGTGGCTCTGTTGGTTTTGACGCTTAAGTGGGGGGCTTTCCTAGTGAGAGATTCACCAACGTTTTCCCACTTTGACTGGTATTTTTATTCCAGGACACTCACCTCTGTATAAACAGGACAACTTAATTGCTACCCAAAGTACACAACAGGGGAAAAAGTCAGGCTGGTGATAAAAACTGCTTTCTGTCTCTGATTCTGAATACATTAATCTGTCCCCACCTGTGAAGTCATGCCTATCCAGTGATGATTATCATCATTTTAATGGGAGACATTGGGGCTGTCTCATCTTCATAAATGCTTTTCAAAGATGATGAAGTGAAGAAACACAAATAAGATAAAAGGGAAGTGTGAAAACACAAGGGATTTTCAAATCAGGGTTTACGTTTTCAATTAGGAGACTTCATTATTGAAAACAAGAATCCAATTTGTCAGAAGCAAAGGCTAATTTGTCTTCACCTCTGAAGACTGGAGGGAAACAATACACCCTGCTCACTCCAAACCTCTGGCTGGGGAAAATGAAAGGGCTGCTTGATCCCAGTTCTCCCAATTCGGTCTCTGTAGGGACAGAGAACATGTTTTAGAGGATGATGATTATTTCTTTACAATGCTCAGTGGTATCCTAAAACACATTCTATTCAAAATACAGCAACTGGAGGAAGGGGAGGGGATATATCGTAGTGTCAACACAGGTTATGTGATTTGGGAGTAAACCAGTCTGACCTTGCAGACAAATTCATTTCTGAAGGTGTTAAGCCCGTCTGCTTCCAGGAAAGCTATTGTCTTTCACTACAGATTTTACCAGAATGATACCAAGATGACTTGGAGAGTCTCTGGAAATGTCAAATTCAATTTGACAATTTCACGGCATAAAAACGTTATGACACATTGTAATTACACTGAACTTTTTGCATATTATTTTATTTTTCTTGGCAGCTCTGGGTTGACATCTTTCATGGCACTTCACCCACGGTGCATTCATTGCACAGCACCCTAACATTTTACAAGCAAACCAACACTTCTTACCTGCTGCTCTGCAGTGCTTGCTGTCCCTGCCCACTGCTTCAAGCAGCCACTGCTTCAAGCTTCAAGTATGGGCTCTACCTGGAGTGGTCCAGGAGGCACTCCTGCCCACATCAGCTGGGCCAGACCCACACCATGCTCTGCAGAGACCAGTGTCCTCTCAGGAGATTAAACCAAATATTCTGGAGAGGTGGGATGTGTTTACATGCAAAATTATTTCACTTACGTATCTTTAAACCCTATTGAATATCTTTGTAAGCTCAGGAGGTCCCTCCTCATCACTGACATTCCCTGGAGAAAAAACAACAACCCTACATGCTCAGAGAATTGTACCTATTTCTCCCTGGGCAAAATGACAAGCTTCTAACAGTACCCTGCTTATTGATTAAAAACAACTATCTGAGGAAGAAAAAATAAAATTTCATTGCCATTCCCTGAGTTTCCTGAGCAGTTGAGCCATGGTGTTCAGAAAGGGTTTGTAGCATTACAAGGGCCAATCTACCATTTTGCTTCTCTTCAGGGAAGTGTGAACCACTGCAGTTAGCAGTCCGGGCTGACATCTCAATTTTTAACAGGAGGAGTATGTTCTTGCAGAGCAGAGTGAAATAACCGAGGCTGCATTGCATCCGCTGCTAGTTGTGGTTATTATCAGTATAGATATATTACTAGCAAACTGCTGGGCTGGATGCTTAGCCCATAAACTAAAAATACTTTTAATGTTTTGCTCCTCTGTGCAGAGATTTGCAATTGGAAAAAAAATAAGGTTGTTATTTAAAAACAGGCTGCTAAAATGAGACACATAAAATATTGCAGTATTTTTATTATATATAAAATGAAGTCTTTGCATTTGTTTTTTATTACTGACTTACACACAACAAATGAATATGCTCTGAGCCAACAGTTTCTACTCTGTTACACATGTGCACTGTGTTCCTCTGACTGCAGTGGGGTTTGACTAAGCCCTTCTACCCAGTTGAAAGAGTACGCTGAATGATACTAGCTTAAGCAATGAGAGTCAACAGGAAATGGGGGATTTGGGATCTGAATAGTAAAATGAGTTTTGGAGCATGTCATTTGCACAATGGCAGTTCTTGGCATCCAGTGGCTTTGTGCTAAAAATGAGAGTTTATTCCTCAAAAATCTCCAATTTGGGGAATGTATGGTGGGCTTGAAAGAGCTCAGAACCTCTTGTCTGAATGATACTGCTGGGGCTGGAGGGCAGATGAATGCTTTAATCGCTTCCAGTCATTGCTTTGTATGGTTCAACAGGAATGAGTTAGAGACCGTTACTGTGAGCAATACCAGTGTGTAAGACATTTTGAATCACTGGTATGTCAAAACTGGTGCAATCTTAGAACTAACGATATAAAAAAACCCAAACAACCAGGACTATGATCTTAACTGTTTCATCTGCAGCAGTGACACAATACCTTGCTTACCCATTCCACAGCTCCCTGTAGAGTTGTGGCTGAATGCCAGCTAAAATTGCCTAGAAATAAACTTTTTTTTACATGCATTGCAGAAAGACAATCACAACAAAATAAAGAACAAAGTCTCCTCATCTTGAAGTAGCTTCTAGGAAGCATGCAGGGTCTGGACCTGCTTTTGCTTACCTCAATATTGGAGTGTCATATCTTTGGAAAGATTCCTGATGCACATCAGTGGAAGCCAGTAAAGAGTAAGGTCTGATAACTTCATGCAGAGATGAATAGCAGAGTAGATTAGCAATCACAAATCTTGCAATTTTGGAGGAGAACAAAGCTTTTCATCGCAAAACTGTATCTGGATGCAAGCAGCAGAATAAGGGTTTGTCACATCAGAGTCTTCAAAACATAAAGCAAACAAAATTATGATCAAAGAGAAAATTGGGAAGCCGTTTTTCTTAAAAGGCTCTGAGCATTTCCAGGAAAGTTCCTAACTCCCCCACCCTAATCCGTTGACCATAGTAAGACCCTAAAGGTAGGAAGCAAGTTCATGACCCTTTCCATGTTGGCCCTTAGTGCGGGATTAGGCTTTGTAATACATAAACCATATGTTGTCAAGGAACAGCCAGGCTCATCGTGCATGCTAATATTAGAGTGGATTGATACCATTCCACATGATTTCCACCTATAGCTGTGCCTTGAAGACCTGCATTAAATTGGATCTGAATCCTTCAGCCCCAGTTCATGCCGTGCTTAACTCACATGTACTTTTAGTGATTACTAGCTTCTCTCTTTAGCAATTTTTGTTACTACTCAGTGAGAGCAGTGGGAATAATGCACATGTGCCCATGTTCTGTGATCTGCCATTATCCCTGTTAATGCAAGATGGGACGTTGAAGATTAGTCCCTACTTGCTTCCCATTATGGTCTCTTTTGGAGTGAGCTGTAAACCTGTTATCACTCCAGAGGGATTAGTTATCATTTTGCCTGATTATGAGATTAAAGTATGATTAAGAAGACATAAAACGGCAGGGGGTGTAAAGTCTGTAACACGAATAGAATCTTCATTCCAGGATTAGTCCATTAATGACCACAGATTGTTCATCCATGGGTTCACCTGCCAAATGGCTTAGTCAAATACCCATTACTCGACTCCATTTACTTTCTGGACAGCTGAAAACTGCACTTAATTATAGCCAATGAACATGGCAGCCGATTAATTAGTGCATGGGAGGTAAACTCTTTCCTGACAGAGTACAAATGAAGAAATCTTTGAATGGGATAGTGTGGTAGAAGACATGAATTTTAATATTCTCCAGGGCTAGAACAATTATTATGAAGGATGTTTGTCTAAGTCCTAATAGTATTGCGTTATTATAGGGTTATTTAAAACAGTTTACTTTCACAGGAACAAACTAGACAGCAAAATCTAAAACTTGCATATAGGTTTCTCTTGCCCTGCCTTTGTATAAATCTAAATAATCCTTAGTCACACATAGTGTTCTTTTCATGTCTGTTCACCTACTTCTACAAGTGTTGAAGCAGAAGTATCTCTATTTGGAGTTTATGAATAAGTTGTTTATTTGTTTTTATAGTGAGGAAGAGCATAAAACCTAGTGGCTGCAAGAGAATTTCGGTTTTTTGTGTGTGTGTTTATCGAGCCTGTTCTGTTTTAAGCAACTCAGACAAGTTTGAACAATTTTTCTGGCAATACGCATGACACTGGTGCATGCAGTTTCTCAGAACTCAGACACTTCTTGCTGCTATCCCAGACACTTCCTCTGTGTGATTTGATCTTACCACACTTTTCCAAGTGAATTAGGAAGTTAATAAATAACAAACAGAAGTAGAGCATTTATTGCTTTTACTTATGTAAAAGAGACACCTCATTGAGCAAAGGCAATATGGGTTGTAGCAAGTGTGAAGTTCTGCCTATTCATGGTATGAAAGTGTGTTTTTCAAGCTGCTTGGTAACAGGCAGATTATTGACTTCATCAAGAAGAAACTTGGATCTACTGAACCTAATTCTCCTTGTGGTCCTTACTTACCTATCAGAAAAGTTGTTATTTGGGGGCCTGTCTGAGCCCTCTAACTTCAAAAAAAACAAGGTCTGACACTGCCTAAAAGACATCAGCCAATGGCTTGAGGTATGTTGAGCCAGATCTGCAGCTCTGTCCCTGAGCCCTGTCACCAGTGGTGCTGGGCAGAACCTGAGGGGAGCATCAGAGGCAGCTACCAAACTGGCACTGAGATGCAGAGGAGTAACACACACCATGTGCAGAGAGCTGGAGGCATGCTGGAACAAGAGGCAGGTGGTAGGACAGCCACTGTGGGCATCTCTTCTAAGGGGCTACCCAGATGCTGTGTGGGTGAAGGACATACACTGTTAAGCAGCTATTCATGTCAATAAGGCTGTAACAAAAGTTTCTTCCCTTTTTTCTATTACTCTGCTTTCATTACATTTACTTCTGTGTCCTAATAAGAATCAAATTTAAATCCTTTGAGCTTTATCTTTAACGAGTTAAAACAATGCCCAGGTGAGCAAAACTGAGCACTTTGAGGAGCCATTCACTGTGTGCCATCCCATAACAAAAAGGAATAATAAAACCTCTTAGTTATCAATGAGAATAGTAAGAGGAGACTGGAAGCCCCTCTCCCATCTCTACCCATAGGACAGAGGAAATAAATGCCAGGCATGAGTACTTGCCTGAAAGTTAGTAAACAGATAGTAACAGAGATAGGCTACTCAAAGCATCTTTCTCGTACGGCAGATGCTGTGTGTAATCAAGATACAGGACAGTGGAAGGAGGGATGGTTATCTCACTTAAGCTGCAGTGAATAAAGCTCTGAGAAGGGCTTCCAGGCTTGCTTTTCTATATGCGTTTTCTGCAGCCAGATGAAAGTCATTTTCTAAGAGCTGGCAATTGCTAACAGGGTGTGCACCGATGGGCTCTGTCCAGAGGTGAAGGTCTTCTCCACAGAGGCTGAATGCATTTTTGGCAGCTCATGTTGCTCAGAGAAATCAATGTTTTTTGTAACTTTTTGTTATCTGAAGGCTCTGTGTTATGCTGTGCAGTGGTCTTTAGAGCAAGGTGGATTAGAAGTAGATCAGAATTGCAATAAATAAGGCTTTGCATCAGGCTCTTACTCTTTGAACTTTCTGCAGTTCACAGTGCAGGTCTTATTGCTGAGCTTCTCCCAACCAGGAATTTGAGGAAAAGATGTGTTTGTAGTTGATGGGCTGCTTTTTTTTTAATTCTGATTACTTCTATTACAGTCTTGTAGTGTCCAGAAATCTGACCCCAAATGATTTCCTGGTGTGCTAACATAGTAAAAGCAGACAGTGAGTCCCTACCCTAAGGAAGCTCTTGCAATACAAGATTAATAAAAAACCTGAAAGGACATAGAAGAGGCATGCAGAGGTACGATTTTCCTATGTCTTTGCTGGAAAAAGGGAAAGATTTCTCCTGTTGACATGACAATATGCTGTCCATTAGTCCAGATAAAAAGTAAGTGGTGCAGAATTTGTTTTTTCACACAGTTACATGTTGTTAACAGTTCAATAGCCCCTGTCACCTATACAAAAATCCCAAAGATTTTTCAGGGCAGCGATCAAGGAGTGCGAGTCAAATCCTAGCTCTTAGACACAGATGGTGCGGGACCAGGCTTGTGGGATGAAGGAGCTGGCTGATGAACAAGGGCTGCCGGCAAGGACTCTGGACAACGCAGGCAGTGTGGGGCAGCTAGGTGGAACAGACGAATAGCTGAACACATAGTGGACAGCTGAGTCTTCAGCTAAAACCACTGAGGAGAGGTGCTCTGAAATGTAACTACCACCTTGTGAAGGATTCAGTTAGCAAACTGTGAAAATAACAAGATTTGAGATTATTGTGCTGACATTCTATTAAATACTCTTAGATGGATGTATGAAAGAAGGAGTATATATCTTTGAGATATCACTGAATGTTGTATCAGAAAATACGGATTTTCATGCCAATGCCAAGAGAAGACACTGCTTGTCAAGTGAACGAAAAACACACTGAAAGGTGGCCAAACAAAGGGTGAGCTGGTTACTGCCAGCTCACGATTTGATTAGTGTATCCATATTTTCTCCTGTTTTTTAAAGCCTTAGTTCCTGGACATGTGTAATCACATAAGAATTTCTCTTAAGGTTGTTTTTGTTTATTATTATTACTATGATCAACTGCATCTAGTCCTTAAGAAGCAAAGCTTACATATGCTACATGAATACAAATTGCTCAGAAACCAGAAGGCAAATGAAAGAATTAGAAGGGATTGTTGCTTTGCTCTGGTATGTTTTGTTTTTCAGAAATACTGTGATTTTTAAGCCAATGTCCTGAATTTTTTAAGACTGATTCAATAATTTTTGAATCCTTTTGGCTTTTCTCTGACCTGATTCTGAGAAGTCTCTGAAAGAGGAGTCACACAAACCCTCAGAATGGGCCTGTCATCTGCTCTCTCTGATCCAATTTTGCTGCATTTCATAGGAATCCTCATTCCCACCCGGGGAGGGTGAAGTACAGTTTGGAAGCTGGAGATGAGCTTTCCTCAGGCACCAAAGGTTAGAGGCTTAGCAATGCTTCCCTTCACCCTGAAAGGTGATATGACAGCAACAGAAACAGGAGAGGAAGAGAGAGTTAGGGAAAAGGGAAAGAAAAATTTGTTGTGATACGTACTGAATACCACTACGCTGTGCCTTGGCTGATGTCCTCTAATTATTAAAACATGCTGTTGGCTAATACATGTGTTTTATTTCCAATGGGTTTGCACAGAATTATTCACATTTATGCATTTTATATCTCATAAGCCTGGATATGAATAATAATGGCAGACACCTGATTGTCCTGAGCAGTCTAATGTCAGTCAAATGAATTCTCCGATTCAAACCAACAGTTAACAGTAGTTTCTGGAAATGGGACTTTTTGATGTGGAAGCAACATTATTCAGGTTTTAAACATTATTTACATTTTAAAATATTGATGGTGGTGTCTCTAGTTCTTTTACTTGTGAATAGGTATAGTTGGCATGGCAGTTCTAATACCATTACTAGACCTAGGGCCCTCACCTCTTGCTCTGTTCAAGGCATAAGACAATTCCGACTATGGAAAAACTGATGATCTCATATGGATCCAAATGCTTACTTTTCAGCAGTTACACTGAAGATAGGGCAGGATTAGAAGTACAGCTTCAGGAAGCTTTTTGCCTGTGAACTTCCCACTGGTTAGGTGTGAGGTATTATTTTCCTCAGTGGCTGGCTCTGATCCATCTTTCCTTGCTGTCTTGATATTCCCACTGGGACTCACCTCACAACAATGCTGTTTGTTCAGATTTAAAAAAAAAAAAAATTAAAAAAATTAAACAACAAACTTCACTAGATTCCCTATGGATATTCCTCCCCGCAAAAAAAAAAAACACCCTGAACTCAAGGCTTCTGCCTTAAGGACACAATTAAGCTTCCAATTAACAAGTACACAAAGTCACACCAGAGCTATCTTTGTTTATTAGGAGCAAAGCTAAGCAGCTCCCCTTAAGCGTCCCCTTGGCTGAAACCATTAACGCCTATTGGGGTTGCTTTGCATTTCCCCACCGGTGGTGTGGGACAGCCAGCTCAACCTGTGGAAGGCAAGCAGTTACTCCTTCATCTGCTTGCAGGACAATTAAACCTGGTTGGGTATCTGTCCCCCAGCAGTGCCTGGCTGCCTGCCTGGGCCCTGGGCAGGGCTTAAGCTGGAATACCTTGCTGGCTGCAGCATGCTGTCCTGGGGGGATGCCAGTAAGTTTCTCCCTCCCTCTCACTGCATCATAGAATCATTTAGGTTGGAAAAAGACCCTTAAGATCATTGAGTACAACAGTTAAACTACCACTGCCAAGTCCACCACTAAACCACGTCCCTAGGTGCCACATCTACATGTCTTTTAAATACCTCCAGGGATGGTGGCACAACTCACTCCTCCCTCTACAAACTGAGGGCTGCCACCCCTTCCACCTTTACTGGCCTATACAAAACGTGAGAGCTTCAGAGCATCTCAACCAATGAAAGAATTTGTATATTTGAGAGCCCAGTACCAAGAAGGGGAGGAACATAAGGTCTTAGATGTGGCACCTGATGCTATGGTAAGGCACATGTGCATGAAGAAAAATAGGGAGTAGGAAGTAGAAAATAGTCTTTTCCATCTCACTATGTCAGATGAATAATCACAGTGAAACTGAGATGCATGGGCATGGTCACATATAAAAGAGAACCTCACCAATGCAGAAGAAAAATTGTCAAATCAAATTTCTTTTATGGGTGTTCAAGCACAGGGTTGTAAGGAGCTAAAGATGGAATTGTCCAAATGGTTCCCTGGGCATTGGTGGGGGGAGCCTGAGCAGTGCAAGGTGCCTGTCTCTGTCTGGGGCAACTCTGGGACCCCAGGGGGTCAACAGGTCCATGATACACCCTCCAGGAGCCTTTGCCCGAATCCACTCACTTTCTTCTGAATACCAGGTTTAGGATGTGCCCTAGAGATGCTACCTTATATTGACAAAGTCTATCCATAGATCTAAGCCTTACCAGACTTTGCTGTATCGAGATACGGCTGCTGTTTCCTGCTGGATGATTTGTCCTGTGACAGCTACAGGAGAGACTAATGAAAAATGAGAAGAATGTGCTGGCCATCTTAGCAGCCATATTTCACAGTGTGGTTTTGAAACCATTTGTTTTCTTAACTTCCTGAGGTCAACGGTTACGGGAGATGGATGTCACCACATGTGCTCATTTGGAAAAATAGTGGTGGTCAGGCTTAAGTTAGTGAACAGCATTATAGAAAGGCAAATAAATTAAAAAAAAACTAATAAAACAACGTATTTGTTTGGGATATGGTCGGGATTTCAAAAATCTCAGTTCAGGATGTTGATTAGGAAAATTCAGCAGGCCTTTCAATTAATTTATGATTTGTTCCAGAAGTGGATAAACAGTGCGTGAATATTCCAAACAACTTTAGGCTTTTTTTAAATTAATATTAAGGTGTTCTTGAATTCAAGTATGACTACAGATAACCTCCCATCTCTTCCATGAAGCTTTTGATCTTAACTTGGTATGAAACCTTGTAATTATTCCTCAGGTACTGGAAATGCACTCACTTAGGATACCAGTTGAGTACACAAAGACATGAATTATTAGGAAAAGTAGTCACTGATGTTGTCCACTGAAGAGTCTAAAAGCTAGGAGTTTTTAAATTAAATAATCTCATTTAAAATGTTGGAATTCAAGCAGAGAAAGTGCAATAGTAATGTTTTTAGCATTTACATAATATCCTCACTCCCAGCTCCAAAATACTTCCCAAAGGAGGAAGCCAAATGTAATTTATTTATGCTTAAGCATGGGGCTAAAGACTCGTGGTGAGCTGTTGACGGGGCTCCAGACTCCCCCACCAGTGCCAAGCCTGGGGAGCAGCAGGTCACCCTGTGGCAGGTGGGTGCATGTGGCAGTCTCCAAGCCCATGTTTTCTTGTTTTCTTGGGCTTTAAATCCCAAATTGGTTTTGACCTCACGGCTGCCGGATGGAAGGACTGCCCAGTTGGATGTGCTCCCTCCTTGTGGTGTGGGACACCTGGGCACAACCGGACTGTAATGGTCTACCCTGAGTTTGCAACAGCAGTGCCTTACCTGTTTTTGATTCAGTGCCTGTGTGGTGTTTCTCGTGCGTGGGCATGCTCTCCTGTTATTAGCTGTGTGATTTATCACACCATATCCACTAGCTCTCCTGGAAGGGATGCAGCCTGGTCCCCCTAGGTAGGGAGCTGAGAATATACTGCTTCTGGCAATAATAAAGAGCAAGGCGATGCTCCCTCCACTACTTCGGTTTCCTGGCTGCGTCATGCAGAGCTTTTGTGTGATACTCAGTGCTGGCTGGCGATGAAAAAGAAATGAACTGGAAGGAAAGGGTATGACAAAAACGAATGGTATGGTATAACAGAAACTGGTTACAACGCATGAAACGCCAATACGGAGCAGTTATGCTTAAAAATGCTGAACAGATGGCATAGGACAATGCAAAGATTGTTTAGCATTACCCTGAGGTATAGTGAAATATTGTCAGAGGTGTGGGAATGTAGTGAGATTTTTCCAAAGGGGTCTTCTGGGATTGCTCACACACCCCGGCGTGTTGGCAAGCGTTGGGAGACAAATTGAAACTAATAGCTGAGCAGGTGAGACCAACAGGATCTGCACTCATGTTGTTAAAATGAGGCTTTAATAATACGGAGTGGGACAGTGCTGTATATTCGATAGCTATTTTTGTTGCTATTACAAGTAATTTATATTATGTAGACATCGGAAAAGATAAATTACTAGGAGCAGAGGCGATTAATATGTTAGGCAGAAACACTGCAGCTCTTCTTTCAAATGCCAGTGTCCATACATAGGAAAATTTACAGGGAGCTGTGAAGCTATGGCAGCCACTTCAGAGTGCTAGAAATGAAGGCACTTACTAGACTTAAACAAAACTTGAACAAAATACATCTAAATGAAGGAAGAAATTCTAAACAATCTACTAATGTTTTTTAAAACTTAACTATTACAGTTGGTGGTTGGTTGCAAAAGTGTTGAAAAATAAAGAAAGAAAAAAAGAATTACACTGGATTTTCAATGTTAATTCCGATATTGCATTAAAATAATTAAAGGAAAAGTACTACTTTTTTCTTGACTTCTGTCTTTAAGACAAAAGTTGTCAAACATTTGCATGTGGTTTCTGTGGAAACAGCCTAAGAGTGTTTTCAGTTAAAAGAAAAAATGCTATAACTTTTTGCAAATTATATTGGCTCAGGATGTGATGATGCTGGAGAAGTGTTTTCTGTTTTGTTTGTAAAAAGAAAAATCTTCAGAGGTCGTATGTCAAATTTGAGTTTTTCCTGTTTTCCACAAAATCAGCAGGTGGTACTTGCAAGAAAACTGTATCTTCAAATTTGGCAAAAATTCCTGAGAAGAAAATATATGGGAGATCTGCAGTTTGTTTCAGTGTGAAACTTGGCAAGAAAAAATTTTGCCTGCAAAAATCAGAGCTTGCTTACTACATTAGCCACTTTTTCAATATGCATTAAGGACGTGAAACATCTCCTGGCTGTTCCCTAGAGATGGACAAAGTTCTCTCTTGAATTCTTTCTTATGAGAAATTTATGCATATAATTTTTTAAAGGTTTCCATGGAATAAAAAAGCAAAAATTGAAAATATGGTGTAGTTTGAGAGGTTTTTATTTTTGCCCCCCCAAAAACCCAAATAAATCACTTTTTGACAAAAACCCTAGAAATTCAAAGACAATTGTTTACTTATTTAATTTCTGCTGAAAGTTTTCAGGAGCTGTTTTCTCTCTGCCTGTCAGCTCTCATAACCTCCTCCTCTCTTCAGGAAGCATCTCAAGTATCTTTTTATTCAGGATTGCTTCATAAGCCTGTGTTATTGTTTACAAAAATTAAAACACTCAATGGGACTATACAATTCCTATGAATTCCTGCCTGCATTGTGTATTTAGAGTCTACATTTATAAAATTAGGTGCTTTGGCTGTTAAGAGTTTGATCCTGCAGTTCTGGCCAAGAAAAGAAAACCCTTCCCCATCAGTGTCAGTTGTTAAGACAACAGGACCAAGCCAAATTGCTGTTGCCCTGAAATTCTGAAGTTTTATGGTCCTCCAGGAGAGCATGGTTTAGAGATAGATTCTGGCAAAAGGCTGTGCCCTGGAGGGTGATTTTACGCCTGTGGAAATCTGGCAAGGGCTGGTAGGAGCTGTCTTGGGGCACTGTAACCCCATCACGTGTCCTCCTGGGATCCTCTTTGAGCTCTCAGCTGCCCTCCAGAGCTCGGGGAGGCCCCTCCAACCCAGCATCCAGTATTTGAAAGCTGTAAAATGTTTCTTGTTATTCCTCAGGAGAACTGTTGCCTGCTTTGTTCTCTAGCCTCTGAAGCCTGCGTTTCAGGGCAGCTCTCCTCATTCATGCACAAGAGTCCAAAGAGCCCTTGGTATTACTGCAACCCCTCTCCTGCCTTGCAGCACCCTCCGAGAGCTCCTTAGAAAGCACCATCAAGAGCCACCTCCATCCAATGACTGATTTATTGCTTCTCCTCCCCCTCTTGTCACAGTAGGTCAACATCACACTGAGGCAGTGACAGTCTCCCTGTTGGAGGTGGCCCCATTTAACACGGTTCTCCTCAGGGAGGTGGGTGGCCCGGCTATGCCAGTGCCAGAGATGATGTCTGACAGATGAGGAAGTCAGTGGGATGTCGCTTTGCATCTCTTTTTTTTGGCCTTTTTTATTTTTTTTTTCTTCCCCAGAGTTGTCAGGCTTTCTGCTTGCAGTATTTTTAAACCAGGCTTCCTACAGCTTTTTGACAGGGAAAAACTGCCAACAAACTGTCTTTTTTGGAGGGTACAATAGTCCAGTGAAGTGGATGATGAAATTAAACAGCAAAACAACATCAAAATTAAACTTGAATATTTAAGCAGAGCTTTGTCACTAAAGGTTGTTTTTTTTTTGAGTAGTTTAAGAAAAAACTCATAGGAAGCAAAAGAATATTTTATTTTTTTTTTAATGCAAACAACAATAAAATAAACAAAGCGCAGTGCATCCAGCCGAACATGCAGCTGGAAGTCCTTTTCAGCAAAACTTCATCTTTAATGCTTGTTTTCTCAATGACTATAGGCAGGGATGCTGTGCCTGTAAAACTGAATCAAGCTTTAAATTAGAGAGAATCAGATGACCCTATTTCTGATTCTTCCCTGTCTCATACCAGGGTATGCAAGTAGCATGGCTGACATTAGCTGGGTTAAAATCCAACATCCAAGAATAAATTCTTACACTTCTGCACTGGCTGAATAGAGCAGCTGTCAATATTTTAAAAAAATTAATTAGCAATTAAGATAGTATAGTTTATTTTATGAGAAACAATTGCTATGTGTCCCAGACAACACATATGTGGGAATTAATCTTAACCAGGCAGAGGCTTATTTAATTGATTGACTTTTAGATATGGTAAGTAACCACATTGGAGTCAATGCAATAAGTAAAGCCAAACATATGGTTCATCTTGCAGGGCTGCAGCCTTAAAGCTGCAAAGGTATAGAAGAGCTGCTTAGCTGGAAACCACCAAATTTGTAACCTTTCTCTCTTTTCCTATGTACAAAAGAAAATACTTTGCGTTATCTTGCAACAGCTTCATTTATTCTGAATTTAAAAGCAGTTCCCAGAAAATAGCTCCCATTAGGATTTAATTAGAAGACACTGACACTTTTTCCAGCATGTGTGACTCTATTACTCATGATGTTTGTGGGAGTTAAGGGTAGGAAACACATTTTATCTTGAACTGCTGCAGGATTCAGCCTCATACTGAGTTGTAAAAATTGTCCCCTGATATTTTAATCTCACATCCTTGTAAATGCTCATTTTAGCATAAAATTTCTATCTTCTTTTAGATAGAAATTCTTTGGCATAGCGAGATTATAGAGTAAAAAACACTCATTTTGTGTACAAAAATTCTCCTATCTCACTTCCAGAAGTGGCTTGGATGTGGCTGGTGCCTGCGAGACATCAGGAATCGCTGAGAGCTGAGGAGTGTGAGGGCCAGCACCTCTGTGAAACCCTCTCAGCCCTCTCAGGTGTGCAAGGCTGGCAGCGGGTAATCAGGTGGGATATTAGGATCTAGATGTGATGTTTCAAGGTCTTCAGCTTTTCCACAATTTTACTTGCATGCCGCAAATAGGTCGCTTCCCAGAGCAATGGCTGTGAAGTGTGGTAGGAGATGTCTGTTCTTTCCCCTTACCCCCCACTGACTTGTTTAGAACAGGGTTTCAGAGCCATGCTAATAAAAGGTATTTTCAGCTCAATTTTAAGCTACATCCAGAAAGAAAGAAAAAAAAAAAAAACAACAACCAAAAACCAGTAAATGAAAGCCCTAATTTTGCTATTTGTGGATTTACAGTGTGCTGCTTATTTTGGATCTTCTCTGTTGGCAGCTTGGACTTACTCTCTCATTACATACAATGCTGCAGTCATGATGACATCTTGTACTGGAGTGCAAATAACATTTATTTTTTGGGCAAAATATAGACCTAGTGGTTTCTAAATGTTGTGCTGCTTCTTTTTTTTCTAAGAATTTCTTTAGATTATATTGAGCCTATGTCAGGAGTAGCATTTTCCTGGCGTACATAGTACTGGTGGCACGGTGGTGAGGCTGCTGTGCTTCAGGCATGCTTGAGGTACAGTAGGTGTTTTGCAGAGACCGTTGTATCCTTCCCAGCCCTTCCATCAGTGATGTCTGGACTGGTGCTTTTGGGAGCGCTGGATCTGGCCACCTCTACACTAAACGCTCAAGTAAACTATGATCTGATCCCTCAGCAGAGCAGCTGTATGGGATACTTGCTGGTCCATGATAAATACTGAAGTGCACTGGGGGATCTGGGGGATTTTAGCTGGTACTATGCTGAGAGTTTACCTGTTTGGCTGGTAGCCCAGGCTGTGCGAGCCTGCCTGCCCTGCCCCTGAGCAGCCAGCTGGGGATGCCATGGGCAGGGATCTGGGAGAAGGGCCAGAGATACAAATTGCTAAAATTGAGATGATGGAAGCACTAACATCTGGAAAACAAGGACGGTCAGCTGAGAGTGTCTGGAAATTGGTACCCTAGTCCAGGAAACAGAGACATTATCAAGAGACAACAACTGCTGTTGTATTATTCTCTCACTTTAAAATACTAGGGGAAGAAAAAATTATGCTTCTTCCAGTACGTAAAGGAAAATTCAACTAATCCAGACTTCTATATTGCAATATTTTCACACAGTCAAACTATTTATTTTAATTGTATGGAACATGTGTCACAAATCTGTTAAGTATGAGCCATCCATGGTGTGTTTTCTTGTTTGAATGCTGAGTTTGGGTTTTGCTTTGAACAGCACAGTTTGAAAAACTCAGAAATGACCAGATGTATCAAATAATTATACCAATATTATTCCAGCTTCTATATTACTTATGCATTAAATATATGTGTGTATATATATATTTTATAGATATATGTTTTTTAGACAGGTTATATATAATTGATTTGGACCATATTCCAAACTGGTGCAATATTGGTCTTGTTTCAGTGAATGTTATGCACTATATACTAAGGATCTGGCTCTTTTAATATTAAACTACAAAATATATGCTTGACTTCACACATTCAGCAATCCTACTGTGTACATAGAACATGAAATAAAGTACGTGCAGCACCAGGCCTTAATTTTAAGTCAAAAGCTCATACAACTTAATCCAGAGTGTTCCTTTCTGGAGCTTTCCCATTTTGCATTGAAGATGATGATCTGTGCCATAAATGCAACTGCTCAAAAAAAAAAAAAAGAAAAAAAGAAAGAAAAAACAAACAAACAAAAAAATGAAACCAGAGTAAAAATGAAACAAAATATTCCTTAAAATTAAAAACAGGATGATATTCTTATGCAGGCTGTGAATGTTTTGGACTGACATGTGTGTGTATATATATATAAATATAAAAACACACAGACAACTAAACATTCGTCCAAAACATGCGCAGTGTTATGTCTGCCAGAAAGGAGTTTTGCTAATGTGTGAATTTGTGAACTGTTATACAATCAGACATTTTTAGGTATTTTTTATAAACATGGAGATAGTTTACTGCGGGTACTGAAGAGCGTAGGAAAATATCTACCCATATCATCACTGCATTTAGTTTCATTCATTGATTAAGATTTTCACACAGTCAAATTTGGAAAATGGTTGGAAAAATGTAAAAAGCCTAATAAAAGCTGGCAGTGTGCAGAGAGAGGCCCTGGGATGTGATTCTATGCCTGTAGTGCTTTGCTGCTGTAGCAATAAGCTCAAGTTCGTTCTCTGAAAGGCTGCAGCTTAACTTGCAAAAGAAGAGGTTTTTTCCCAACCTTTTCCATGTTTATAACTGATTTCTTCTAAGAATAAGATCTGTGTGTGGAGAGAAGAGAGAGAAAATGTTTAACAGGAAGGAGGGAGAGCTTGTGACAAAGGAGCACTATCAGCTAGAGGATGGACACTGCAGCTTTTGAGCGTGTGAATGTCAGGGAGCGGGATGGAGAGCTGAAGGCCAACGCGTTTTATTTCATTGGAAATCAGGCAGCACAGGCAGTAATCCTTCTGGTTGCTTATAATGGTGCTTTCCTTGGACTGTAGACTTTCCCTGTGATCAGGACAGGCAGAAAACATGAAATCCGTTAATAAGCCTTTCAGCTGGAAGCGTTTTAATCTACTGATAAAAATCAGCAATTGGGAAGAGCGTAATGAAGCAGCTGTATTCCTTAATGATTTTTTTTTTGTGGGATATATAATTAAATCTCACTTAGGTTTTTCTTACTGGTAAAACATTATTTGAGGAATTCAATCAATGTGTTACACATCTTTCAAGGATTCTGGTGCTCTTTGTAAACTGCTTCCCTTACAATGACGAATTACTGATCTATCACTGCGGGTTAGTTGGCTCCGTGCTCTTACGTGGCGCGGACAGACGAGGCATGTAATTTCATTCCTACTTGCTTTGCACACTTTGCCTGGGCCTGCTGGCAAAAGCCCTCTGGTGCCAGGTCTTGCATTCCAGCTGTTGTGCATTTATCTTACTATCGGACAAAAAGTTTATCATCCCATAACTTTTTTTTGGAACGGGGCTGCAGAGCAGACAATATTTGTGGGAAAAATCTGTGGAGTCTGGCTGCGCCTTCTGATACGCTATGGGGTGAAGTGGTTTGTGCCCCTGCCATTTAGAAGGGTCATGTACAGACAGGCATTTGGCTAAAGACCACCAAAACTGCTTTGTTGAGCTCAATTTCTATGCGTCCCTATTAGATGAAGCAGCATCTGGGATACACTCAGGGATGCGGATGCTCCTCATCTGATGGTACTTTTCTGTTTGCAATACAAGCACTCACCCCACAATGCTGCTGCTCACAACCTCACATCTTTCACTGCAACGGCCTTCTGACAGCTACCTGCGCTTCTCATCCATTTCCTCCCTTTTCAGTGAAACCCAAAACCAGGTGAAACTTGCTCAGGGTCTGATTTCACTTCCAAATTGAAATTCAAAGCCAAAAGAAGCCCCAGGTCTTCCAAGGTTCACCAGCCTCTTGTCAGCCTAGGACACAGACACATCCGTAAGCCAGTTTAGGGCAGTATGTGAAAATTATGTAACTCAAAGTCTTTCCTCATTGCTTTTGTCCACACTTGCCTTTAAAAAATTTCATTTTCTTTGTATCTTTCTCCTCCTTCTTTTGCGTGTCTTCTATCAGATGGAGTATATTGATTGTGTTATGGTACCAAGGACTTGACACATCTTAGGTACAGAACAAACGACCAATTTTTAATGAGTGGCATAATGATATATGTTAAAATGTATGACAAAAATTGATACAATTCAAATGATTCATAATCGCGTCCAGGACAAACCTCTCACTGAATTGAGAAGTTTTGCTTGGGTGAAAATAAACAGGTATGTCCAATTAGGCACAAAGTCCACATGTGGGGATTATTTTTGGTTATTTAAAAAAATTAATTTATTTTTGTAAAAAGAAGGAATACCAGTGGTAGTTTACTTTGGATAATTCTGTGAAGCAGCTGGACTTTGAGGAGATTATGTAAACTGAACTAATTGCCAAACTTCTGATGCTTGTTCCTTGCGAGTCATAATTTAATTCTATATTAAAGTTTCTGGCTTTCACCCCTAGTTCTGCATGATCTGTGCTTTGTGTAGGGCCAGGGATGGTGAGTAAACAGTAACTATGGTAATCCTGAAATTCCTCTGTTCCTACGCCAGCCATTCGACCCATCCACCTCCTAGGTGCATACTAGAGCTGCCTTAAGGCTGTTCTAACATATGCCTGCTTGACTCCCACAGGAATATTCACACAGCTGGGAAGAACAAGACTGTCATTACTGCATAGGTTTTATTTATTGTTTCAGGGTAGTATTTATGCTGGCCATATTTCACATTTATTTTGAAATCAAAGGTTTTCAAAAGTGGTAATTTCATAAAGAAACCAGACAGTTAAAAACAGGGGAGCTACAAAACTTGTTAGAGCCCAGTATATTGAAGGTATCCAATTTTATAGATAAGCTGCATTAATGATAGCAATGCGAAAAGTGGGAAAAGCACCCATGTGATAAGGCACCAGCTGTGAACAGTTCAGTGGTCTACAAAAATGCTCCTACCGTTGCAGCCGCTAGCACAGTGACCCAGGGGGTGAGGGAAAGTCATGGTAAGAAATATGAACAAAATGCAAACACAGACCCAGGCACAGAGGCCTATTTTGCCATTGTTTAAGACTGTGACTTTTTCCAGTGTGTTGAAATGACTGTCTTACGCTGTTCTGGCGAGACCTACTGTGAAAGTTCAACATTTGATCAGCCCCAGAAGGTCTTGCCTGGTGCCTGTGATGGAAGTGGAAACATGAGAGCAGAGTTAAGTCACTGTATCAAATCTGAGAAAAGTTTTTGCCAGGGAAAAGTAACTGTATTCCTGATTCCCATTGCTATTCTTTGAGAATCTAATGTTTCAGTCATGGCTGGATCTCGGCTTCTTTCTTTGCCTGGCCCTTGGGAGGGTCACAGGCAAGTCCTGAAGAAGTTTGCTGACATCTATGGTGCAATTTAGCCCAATGAACCCAGGGGATAGATGTGGTCAGGGCAGGATGATGGGCTGTGTTTGTGGTTCTACTCCCCTCTGCAATGCCTGGCTAGCCCCTCGGTCCTGTTCTGCATTATCTGTGTTGTCATTAGCATTTAGCAAGGCTGTTGCCTTTCATTTGCACCCACAGGTGTTAGTGTAGCCCTGGGGTTGCGTCCTCTGTCTCTCATCCTTCCACCAGCCTGCCTCTGTGAGGAAGGTAGGTGGGGCTCTGAATGCACAGCTCAACTGAAAACTAATGAATAATGCTGAGACAGGTTAGATGGCAATTTTTTTAAATGAACTATCTTCGTGTTATGGTCTCTCTTAAGAGATCTATGGAGAGAAAGAGTGATTCAAGCGTTGCCATTACTCCTGAGAGAGTATGGAGTTAGGGATGGAGATTTAGGTATGGACAATTTGCCAATTGGTGTTTGCTGTTTGTAGTGGGAGATTGGTTTTCCCTTCCTCAAGTAGAAAACCAAAAACTCCAGCATGAGAGCAGTTACACACCAGTACAGAGTGCACAGCAAAGAGCAGAGCGCCATGTTTCTTCAGCGTAAGCTCATGAAATCATCTGGCTCTTCACTGAGTGTCTGAATGGAGAAATCAGGGTAGGTGGGTATAGGCAGCAGGCATCTGAGAATGGGGTAACTATCAGCCTCACCGAGAGCTGAACAATGCTGAGAAGGCAGCAGGTTCTTCTTTCAGTCCCTTCCTGTCTGCTGTGGTGGTAACACAGGACGTCACCAGCTAATTGACCTGTTCATTGGTTTTAGCATAAACATCTCTTGTGCATCTTCAGATGTACAGCTCTTCAGATATTGTCTCTTGCTTTCACAAAGTGACACGTTCTTAGACCAGATTTCATTGCAGGACAGCCTTTACAAACCTCCAGTACAACTCCTCCAAGCACATCCTGCCAAAGGGAAAACTGAAACGGGTTCTGTCCATCCTGCAACTGACTGATCCCCTAAAGGATCACACTATGACCTCCCCTTCTGCCTGGTAAAAGCCCATATTCCACTTGGTGGCCTTGTACTTTATGTCCCTCATCACCTCTTCTCCAAAACCATGAAATATCAGGCTGCCATGTCCTCAGGGATGGAAGATGCAAATTCCCATGCTATAAAGAAAAACTGTCCCAGCCTTTGGTTCTGCCAACAGTTTTCACAACTGCATTCAAACTGACCTCTGTTGAATGTCCGGCACCAACACATCAGGTACAGCAGCTGGTGATCAAAACAAGCCATTCCGGGTACCACAGCTGGGACTCATTAGTCTCCCACTGGGTTAAGCACTGCAAAGCAAAGGGAAAAGTCCTCCAAGCCAGGAGGGAAGGAGCTTCACAGTGACCTCACTCCTCCCCCAGGACTGAGGTGGAGCAACACATATTTCCCTGCCAAGGCAGCCACCAGCATGAGCAGAGCACTGGGAGTACTCTCTAAACTGGTGCAGCTCCTAGAAAAAGCCCTTTTCTTCTCATAACTCAGGCACTGATTTTTCCATCACTACACCACCTCTCTACTGAGGCTCATCATTTTCTTCTGCCTCCCCTACATGTTTTTTCTGTAGGTTCTTACCTCCACTGGACTTTTGACATTGGTTTTTCCCAGCCAACATGCTGGGACTCTTCTAGTGTGGTGTCATCATGGCCTCGCTGGAAGTTTTGCGACCTACTATGCAGCAAGGACTGGATTTCAGCCACTGAATACAGAATTGTTCTTCCTCAGAGTCCCTGGCCAGACTCCAAATACCAAAATAACTATGGGGTTATCTACATGTTAAGCAATGACCGTATCGTGTCTTGTCACCTAGGGTCTCCTTGCCATAACTGTATGTAGCAGAAATCCCAGCATGGGTACAAGACGCCTTAAAGAACAAATGATTAGGTTATCCTATGCAGATATCCCACAGGACCATGGGATAAGATTTTCACCATCCCAAAGAAATCCCCTAATCTGAAAAAATCCTGTCCACTCCTCATCCTGCCTCTCCTACAAAGAGTGGGTTATTAGAATTTGGAACTCTGTTTCAAAGGACACTTGTGAGAAATCAAGAGATCCTGGGCCCTGACTGGGCCTTAAGTATTTTCCCCTTAGCTTGATTTGAACTCATTCATTCCACAGGAAGAAACTCAACATTTGGGGAAAATAGCAGTAAAGGACAGAGTACCAAACTTTTCCCTCTGTCTGATAAGAAGTCACATTCATTGCTTCATTACAGCTTGCCTTTATTTTCTATTCACTCTCTATTATTCTGTGAATCTCCTGTCTATATTTTACCTTATGATTTATCTATTGCCTCCATTTTTCAAAGCTCTCAAAAAGCTGGATGAGGCACCGAGAGGACCATGAATGCTGGCAGGACCCCTCAAGAGGCAATGTATGCAGTGCTGGAAGATCCTGCTGGCAAAATCCTCCATTATCAAACCGATGTGCAAGCTGACCCACAGGAAGTGCAGTAAGCAACTGTGTAGTTCGCATTTGCACTAATAAATAGGAATTCCTCTCAGTGACTAATAGGACTCAGTGAAAAGCAACCACCAGCTTGAATTCAAACTATCAACAGATTGGTGAATTTGTTTACTAATTATCTAAAGGGCTCACTCTCATATGTTGACCCAAATATGTCAGTAAGGTGTCCTGGCTTTGCATTTATGCGTATGGTGGATTTGCTTTTCATGCACCTGCTATTGCTGTTAGGTTTCACTGATGAGCAGAGACAAAGCATTTCTCTTCTCAACAGTTACTGAATTACATTTATTTTCTTGTGCTTTATACATGGAAGAGATCTCAGGTTCGCAGGCTTAATGCCTGAGTGATCCACGGAGCCCCATTTCCTGCACATTTCAGTGCTCCAGGTAACAAAAGTCATCTCTCTCTGGTCTCTGAAGTGGAAAAGCTAACTGTTTCCTTCAGAAAGAAATCCCCTTTTGTTCCTACTTTATCACTTATGACTAATGACATTATGAAGGGTTTGCCGTTGTGTCTACATTCGTGCTGCCGCTGCCGGGATGTATGACAGTGTGCATTCATGGCCTTTTTGGTAGGCTCCCAAGCGAACGTGCTCTTCACAGCATCACTGTGGACTGTACAGCATGTACCACATTTCAAGCAAAACTCTCATTACTTTGATGAGAGTCTGTGTCCTCAGTACTCCAGATGACTCCTCCAGATGAATCCTCTCTGTGCTCAGGAAGGATTACCCCAACAACCTCAAGGGTGGGTTTTACAGGCAAAGGATGCAGCTATCATCCCTGCATCTGCCTAGGGCAAGAGTTATCTGCAATTCACTGCTGTCTGGAATTGCTTGTTATTGATTCCTGTAAATTGTCCTATTTGTCTGAGGGCTGCCCAGATGAACAGCAGACGCTTGAGAACTCTAAATAGGAGTCAGCCACAGAGTTCAGAGATTAATCCGTCCCTTTGGGGTGCTGAGCAGCCAGCAATCCAAACAGCTTGTTGTAAGAGGCTTAACAATGCAGAACAGCTGATTTCAGATTCATCCATTGAAAACATACATTCATGTTGTTGGATGTTGGAATAATGCTAAATCACTTTAATCTAAACCACATTTGAATACGACTTCCCACAGTTTAAAGGGCACTGAATTAATCTTGTGAGTAACGGAGTTGCCTTGTAAAATGCATTTGTGTGATGTTATAAGAAACTTATAAGAAACTTGACTGTGAAGGGGGCAGCTCTTTGAACTTGTAAACCCTCACTGTTTAGAAATATATAGCTGTTTGAGTCTAAATGCAGCAGAATTTGAACAAACTGTTCCTCTGCTTTCCCATATTTTAATGTGCTCATCAGTGAATATTTATGTATGAAGCCTGTAGTAAGCGCAGTCGTCATTTTTCAGCTGTCTCCAATTGGCAGATCGATGAAAAATTTGGTGTGCTCCCACTCAATTGAAAAAAGTAACTAACAGGCTGCTAGGTCATTTTCTCTCAACGTTAATCCATCATTATCACCTGAAGTGCATTACTTTGAAGACTGAAGAAGGTCCATATTTCAATTTAAATGATGCCTAACAGGTATAAGCTTGACATTTTCAGTTCCCACTAAGGCTTAAAGAGCTGACAACATTTTATTTTGCTGAGAAAATATATTTTCCTCCACAAGGATTTCTATACAAAGACCTAGCAGTAGGCATGCCTTTATGCTAACCAGAGACAAGTCTACTTAGTTATTCAGAAATGCCTTCATTTTGTAGGGCTTTAAATTATAGTTGTGTCTGAAATAAGGGTTTTTTTTTTTCCTTTTTTTGTTGTTAATTCAACTTTGGGGGTTTGGTTTGGGTTTGGTTTTGTGTTGTTTTTTCTTTCTGCTTATAGTAAAAATCTTCATGATCTCGGAAAAGAATGATGTTGCTTTGTTTGAGAAGGAAGTGCAGGAATCTGGTTTTGCAGCTGCCAAGCTGGGCTTTAGCCTGGATCTGTCACCCAGCAGAGGAAAAGGAAAGCAGCATCTCCTTTTGGATGAAATGGCGGAAATTATCTCTATGGAAATCATTTTGGAAGTATAACGTAAATTCTTCAAACTTGCTGTGGACCAAGTCCTTCTCTGTGTGGACATCAGGACTGCCCACAAACAGAAGGACTGGTTTGTTGCCAGTACCTTGAACCCAGAAGGAGTTTGGAGGGGGATCCTACTTTACCAGAATATGTTCCTTGCCTTTCCCCCAAGGCACATGTACGCACAAATGCATGCCAGGCGTAATACAGTTGCCAAAGGTTGAGAATGTCAGGTTCAGTCAGGTCTCAAGAACCTGCAGATGTTTCAAATCAAAGTGTTACCTTAATAGGAATAATGAGGTGTCTGAGAGAGTATTTTGGTCTGTGCCATTTGAATGGGAAAAATTATCTTTCCTCTACTCTGAGCATTCTGTTCATCTGAGCATCTTCAGCTCAATCCCTTTCCCATAAGTTATGTGGAAAAGAAAGCTGGTGATTTTTCTCTATGGCAATGATGGGTGTAATTTACTGCCTTAAAAGTGTCCAGATACCCAGTAAGGTATTCTGAAAAAATGTCGAGTGGTCTATTTTCAGCGCTGCTGGACTGGGGTGCAGGCACCATTCACTGTGTACCCCACAGCGCCAGGCAGCAGGTGCAGAAACACCCATGATAGGAGAAAATCTGCATAAATGTTCTCCCAGATGCACTTTATTTTACCTTGGGCACAGCAAAAGCATGTCTTGCAGCATCCAGATGGACTCCAGTCTGGATGGTAGCTCCTTCTCAGAGAAAGGAAGGAGCTGCAGCTGTTAGAGACCTATTGCCCAAAAGGTCATGGGAGAAGATGGAAAGCATTTTTACACAGCATTCTGCTCTTCCTGGGAGAGTCTTCAGAGCCTGGGCCACAGCTTTTGCTGGATGTAATTCACTCTCTGTTTAACTTTGAGGATTTTTTCCTCCGCACTCTAGCATTCCTTAGAGAATCTATCTCATGCTAAGCAGTTTTGCATAGTTAATTATTAACTAGACATTGCTTCAAAAAGTGCTTTGAAATAATTTCCTTTTGTTTATTTTATGGAAAAATAAAAAAAAAAACAAACTCCTTTCCACCCAATTATACTGTTTCCTTTACTAACATATTTTGCATGAGATTGTTGTTTTATGGGAAATTACACAGCTCATTAACTTCTAGAGTAATTGGTATCCAATGGTGTAATCAAATCACAGGCTATAAATAAAAGGAATTTTAAGGTACAAAATCTTCATTGTGCCTGTATCCCAAACCATCCAATTTTTGGATACATCTTGCCAGCTCAGCAAAATTTAATTTACCTGCTTTGCTTGAGATCTTTACCCTATGTATGACCTATTCCAATGGGTAGCAGAATACTAAATATTTTTAAACCTACTGTATTAATATCACATGAATGCACTGATCTTTTAAAGATTATTCTCAAAAGAATGAAGACACACACAACAATAACATTTATAAATAGAAAGGCTGAAGAGACAGGCAATTGAGCAAGAATACCAGTTTTTGAACCTGGAACTTTGTACAACTTTTTTAGAAGTTACGGATGTATATTTTCCTGTCTTCCACGAGCTGTAAAACATCACTAATCCCATTCCATTTTTTTCTACCCATCTAGATTTATACTGCATTCCTCAGTGTGTCAGCTTAACCTTATTATCTCAATGCTTTATATCTCTTCAGATATATCATTAGGTGATAGGAGGCCTATGAAAATAAAATTCAAGAAGATGAATTTGTGGCTCATATATAACTATCTGATCCGTATGAGATATTATGAATTTATTTCCACTGTCTGTCCTGGTGGTGCACATCAGCTAAAGAGCTGACAATAAGTACTTAAGACCATTTAAATACATATCTGGAGACAGAAAGTGATATATAAATATATGTACATATTGAGAAATGTAAATATATATATTCAGAAGATATTCTTTGAAGAAAAATGTTTCAGGGGAGATTGTGGACTCCTCAGAGGCTGATGTAGAGGGCCTAGCAAAAACGGTCAAGCTTAGGCTTGAAAAACAGTATTTTACAGGCAAAGAAAACCGTGGATTACTCAATGTATTTGTATGTATAAACACATGTGCATGTATATCTTTAGAGCAAAATATGTCTTTACTTCTTTGCACTGAAGGCAGAAGACCCAGCCAGGCAGGTAACATTGGCCAGACTTAGATTAATGCCCCAAGTGTCTGCCAAGTGAAAATCTGCCGAGTCTCCAAGAGTGTAAACCAGGTGCTGTAATCTCTGCCTCCCTCAGCCTCCTTGCCAGAAAGGACACACTGCTGAGAGTTCCTCTTTCGTGGTGCTAGAGCTGAGACCTCTGAGGGAGTATCCACAGATACATCATTTCTATTCTTCCCACGTGTTTTAAAATCCACACTCCAAACCCTTGTGCATTGTCCGTTCCTGTCCATCATTCACAGCTGAGCAAAATGAAGGACTATGAATAATGCTAATGTAAAAAGCAGCAGGCAAATGTAACCTACAGCAATGCTGAGTGGGGAACAGCATCTCTGACTGGGCTTGGCTTGTGTTTATACGGGCTGCTATTAATAATAAACAAGGGTCTCTACTCCTCTGCCATATGATAAGCATCATGTTCAGTATAGAGTTTCAGGATTTGGATCTGTCATTGAAACCTCTGAAACAATACATACGTGACCAGATCTGAACCATCTGAACTGTTAGAAGTACAACTGTTCTGCAAAATCCACTACAGAGCCAGGTGCTGCTGCTGCGAGAGCAGCATTTACAGGCTCTTCAGAGGGAAGAGGTCACTCTGGGCCAGAGTGGTTTTCAGTACTCAGCTTTCCTTTAGTGATATTGTTAGATGTGGAGAATATTTAAACAGGGTTTATGGCAACTGGCAGATCAACTGCCTTCAAATGATATGTATAACAAGGGAACTAAGGAAAGACTAAAAATATAATCCCTAATCTAAAGCATCTGACATGTTTTCTGGACAGTAGTTTGGTATTACCCAGATGTGTGCTCACAGAGCTGTCTATGCAAATCAAAAACATCCATCATACTGAAATGAGTTTAATTATGAAAGTTTTGTTTTTCTAGTAAACCTTTAGTTTCAGTTATTCCTGATTTCATACTACTTACCCTCTCTTTTTAAATTACATTCTGCTGCACTTCTCCCATGCTAAAGCTGTTGGAATCACAAATGCAAAAGAACACAAAGCTGATTCCTAAAGATGGAGAGGAAAATCTTCAAACCCCTATATTTCTAATGGAATGTGTTCCTCAATAACTGCAATATTTTAAATTTGTGAATTCATTAAAACAATTATTATTAATGAATACGAATACAGTGGCACATGTGTTGTCAGATTCTGAGGCTGCTTGAGACCTACTACCACCCCAGACCGCAGTGCAGCTTGGACAGACTGCTTCTATAAGCCTTAGTGTTGCTGTTTGGTAATGTTTTGGTATTACAAAATACTGACCTTCCCAAGGTGACCACTGGGATTCAGTAACCCATGCACAAAACCCCACCAGCCTACAAGAAACCAATGGCAAGATTATCTTTATGCATGATAATTTCATGTTTGTGCTACCACATTGCCCTGGCTGGGGTCTCAGCTGGCCATGCCTGTGCTGCTAAAAGGTTTGGTGTCAAACTCCATCCCCAGGGAGCATGGTGCACATCAGCTCAGGTCCCCACAGCTCAGAGTTGCCCTTCCATGGCTGGGCTGCCTGACCAAATGCCAACTGGAGCCCCCCAAACAGCCAGAGAAAAGCCAGCAGTGAGGCAGTGCAGGCAACCCGGGAGGTGGGCTGAGTTCGGTCCCCAGGCAAAGCAGGCGCCCTCAGTTGTGCCCTCCCGAGCTGGGCATGGGGCACAGAGCAAGGCTGTCCCTCACTAGCCTGATGCTTTGCTCCTATGTGGGAAGACATCTGCACGTCACAAAGCTTCACTGCAGCCTGAAATAGTCCCCAAAGTCTACTCTTGTTTTAAATCTCAGAAGCAGCGTCATGCTGGCTTTCTATAGCATGTGTAGTAAAAGTAGATAATTCCACTCCAATTACTTAAAATTTTTCAGTTGCACAGTTTATATAGATACAACATATATTTAGGTGTGGCCCTGCTCCTCTGTGACCTTCAAAGGATTTAATTCATCCATGGGAAGCCTTGAAGACTGTTGTGCGTGGCTGAAATCTGTATTCTTGTAACAGAAAAGTGTCTTCATCCTTTAAACAAATGAGAATTAGATCACCAATATCCTCTTTTAAAATAGCTATATCACTTCCATATCCATTTGTTTTGAATTTAAGATGCTGCCAAAGGCTCCATCTGGAAATTCTAGGTTAAAAAAAGCCTTGTCATAAAGTCAGCTTTAAGCTGATCTGTTGTACTTGCAATTAAGTATTTGCAGTGCCAGTTTGGGGAGGGATGTTAGACCCCAGGAAGCCGACCTGGCTGGTGCAGGAGTGCCCGTGCCCATCCCCACAGCACCTGTAGAGAGCAATGCATCACCTGTGAGGGAGGACAACCACAGCGTGGAGGTGATGGTGGCCACAGCGACCTGTAAAAAGAGAACAGTGAAACATCACTTGCCTGCTGCCCTCCCAAGTCTGGGAGGTCTCACTTGGATTTCTAGTCTTTGGCAAAGAGCTAATTAGAGGCCATTTTTTTTATGTGAATAAATTGTGTAATTAGAAATAATAAATTTTTTTAATATATATGTACACACATTATTATTAGAAAAAACATGCAGGTTTTCAGATTTTTTTTCAAAATTATGTTGTTAATGACTTTTTCTACATTCTTTTGTAAGTGTGACCTATTAGAAGCACACTTCTTCTCAGGTGACCCTCATCATTACTGTCTGCCAATAGTTCGTTACCTTTAGTGCTGTAGAGGAAATAGGAAGCAGCTGTAATTAACAGATCTGAATCTATAAACCCACTGCAGAGACCTCAAGGAGCTGGGATTTACTAGTGGTCAAAGATGAATGGTCATGCCCTGGTTAGTTATTGTAAGTATTTGCAGCACTGCCTGATTTCTTGCTTTTCTGTCCTTAAGGAGCTGAGCTGTTGATAGTAAGAGTTTATATAAATTAATTATTTTGTTTACTAAATTTCATAATAATGAATGGTCTCAATTATAAGCAGTACGTTTAGAAAAGTATAGCCTTACATAAGCTGTAATATGCTTCTGAACCTTTGTGGTTATCTTTGACTCTATTGGTAGTCCTCACCTGTAGTTTGAGAAATAAGGGGGGGGTAGGGGGAAATAGAGGATTAAGCAATGAATTTACATGAAATTCTCTTAACCGGTGATCTTGCAATTCAATACATGACATTTCTCACAGTATAAGGATAAGCTGGTACATACAAAATGATGTAGCAGATCACTGAATCTCATAAATATACACAACTTTCTTTTTCTGAGTACCTGGGGGACTGCATTTATTGGATGTTGATACAGGAAGTGCTGCATAGTCTGCAATATAGAGCAGTAATTTTTCCATGTTAGCTTTTAGTCAGTCATAAAGATTCAAACTTAACTTATAATTTCTAAATCTTGTTCTGGCAATAATAGCTCTGCCTGTGAGATTTTAGATTTGCTAAGGCATCTATTTTTTTTTCCTCCTGTTATTATTTAATATTCAAGTACATTGTTTTAACAGTGCATTTTATTTTTCATTTTGTGAAAATGTAACTAAAGTAGGATGGATGTGAGTTTCCATTCTCAAAAGCCATGTGGAGTGTTTCTCTCAGGCAGCACAGCAATTTGAGGCAATACTTTGCTTTTGTAATGAAAAGGTGGTTACTACTTTAAGCAGCGTTGAACGGTACAGCTAATCTGAAAGGCTTCAGGGTATGTGGTTTCTGAACATCCCCTCCAATCAATTCCTATGAGTAGTTAAACAGAGCTCAAGGTAGCTTCAAAATACTGTAAACTGTCACTTTTGATGTGAAGCTTTCTTCCGAATGAGAACCTGTTTCCTTCAGGACAGTTTCCTTCTGGAAGACTTCAGCTTGCTTTCCTCTCCGAGTCTTTATTTGTAACATAAGTATTTTAATCAACTTCTAATTTTATTTTCTCCTGTTTAGAGTTAGCCACTGTAACTTAATATAGCATGGTTTTATTACTACTGCTAACCTTCCTCTGCCTGACAAAAACTGGACAGGTGGTTAGCCACCATTTTATGAGCAGTTAAACCATTTAGCACATCACTGCTAGTTTTGCATTAGCACCAACCCTGGGATTCATTACATGGTTCAGCAGTACAAAAACCTAACGAATTACACCCCAGCAGGGTTCACCTCAGGCTGAGTTCTGGCCAATTTTTACTCTTGATATGGATGCAAAAAGTCAACAGCCTTGCAAGAAGCATGGTTTCACAAGGAAGCTCATGTTTTTGGACCATCTCTGTACACTTGCAATGAATCCGATTAGTGAAAATTGCTTAGCTGACACCAAACTAGAGACCTCCATCCACCCCATGAAGGTACAGAGGCAGCCTGGGTGGCTGATCTGCAGCCCTTGCTGGAAGAATGATTCCCATCCCAGGTTTAGGGGAGGAGAAAGAAAGAAAAAAAAAAAATCTCAAGAAAATATTCATGTTCTCTTAATCATTCACCCACACACACACCAATGAAGCTTCTAGCACTTACTGCTAACCTCTGAGATGGTATTTGTCATGTAGATATGCAGCCATTAGAAATATGAGAACCATCTGGTTCCTTTCTCCTCATAGAGCAAACAGCTATCTGCCAAGGTGGGCTGAAGTCAAATGGATTATTTCAAGATAAAAGGCTTGTTTTCTTTCTGTAGTTTCTCTCAGCTACCCAGAATAACTCTATCTATTTATTAATTTTCCTGCTGTTACTAAGTATAATTATACCAGGGTCCTCCTTTTAGCCCTCTTTTCTATCAGTTTGGCCTTTGTGTCCCCTCCCTTCTTTTTCACTGTTTCCATTTACTTCTAGTTCAGTTCAGTATTTACTTCTGAGTAAAGCAGCAAAATAGTCATGTAGTCAGATCTACAGTAAAGATTAATCTGGATCTGTGAACCGAACTTTAAAGGATATTTTATATACTTCCTTAAGAATGGCTGAGATTTTCAAAGAGAGAACTGCCTCTCAAATGAAAAAGGCATAATTTTGAAACACTGCTGTTTTCTCAGACTTCTACCCCAAATAAAAAGTTTTCTAAGAAACAAGACAACTTTTTGGGACAATCCAGTTTTTAAAGATGACTCTATGGATAATCATACATGCAAATGTGGTCAGAATTTTTTCCAGTGGGAAGTTTTGAAACTTGCAGAATCCCCTTTGGGTTGTTGGGGAAAGAATCTGACCCCCCAACCTGAAGTCTCCTTCAGTCTCCGCTACTGTGCTCCTCTGTCCCATGGCAGCCCAGTTTTGGGAGGTGTTTGGCCAAGAGCACAGGGAGGGCTGAGAGACACCAGCAGCATCTCCTGGCACCCTGCTCATTGGGGCAACTGCAAACTGTGCGATGCCAAGCTTCCAAGAAATTTGCAAAAAAGAATTTTTGCTGGCAAGCAGAGAAACAACAGTTTACAAGTAGGAAATATATGTATTGACGTTTGATTTCTCACTGCTCAAACATACTTTGGGGCTTCGCGTAGCCTGAGCTCAACTGCTGATTGTTTATATAGGCTACTGGCTGTTTACATTAGGTCAATACACAGGACCGGCTGTTTATACCAGACCGGTAACAAATTCCACAGCACAGCCTGTGTCTACCACTGCTGCTCTTTTATATTTGCAGAGCTGGAAAGAAATAAATCATCCCTGGAAGTAAACAAGCAACAAGCTCTCCTATGTACCAAGTATTCCCTCTTGCCTGAGAAGTGACCAGCACCATAACTTTTTAATGGTCTGTTCAAAAATATACAGCACAGGGAATTAGTCCAGCACAACATGAATGGCAAATGATGGGGAAGAGGTGAGAAGAAAGTGAATGGTCCGAGTTGATGTTTGTCTCCATCTACAGGGGATGCAGACAACCTGTTTGTAAGCACTTCTTGGTCTGTATTTCAGCTGCAACCATAGGTTTGTAGTGCACTTAGCTCTTGGTGCAGGTGGTTCTAGTTCCACAAATGCAAAGATGCCTATGTTTAGTTAAATTCAAGTGTTTCCCTTCCAAATGACTTCACGGGTTGCTCTGACAGAGCTACGCACAGAGCTTAGGTCTCCCGCCCTGGATGAGCAATGCTTTTTCAATCCTTCATGACACTGATGAACATTTGCAATGCTACTAAAAAGCTTCTTGGCCCACAGATAAGTGGATTCCTGTAAGGCTGTAAGAGAATGTGGGTTTATGTCCTGCTGATCTGAGCTGCCAGGGTCCATCCCTATAGGATTCATCGCAAAATTAAAGCTGTCTTGGGCCTCAGCTCCCCAGTGACCACCATGGTGTTCCTCTTCTGCTCCTGCACTTTCCCAAGAAGGGTGCTGCCAATTGGAAGGAAGATGAGGGAGAAAGCCTGTCTTTAACTTGGTATCTTTCTGGTACCAACAAACACATCAAGAAATGTGCTGACTGTCCTGATGATTTAACCTACAGCTAATCAGCTAACTGAGCTGAAGAGAATCAGCTCTGCAGCCTTAACAGCTGATGAAGAGGCATCGCCCAAGAGTGATTCTTCCATCTAGACACAGAAATGGGCAAAAAGCATTTAAGCGGTCTTATCCCACCTCATCTATGGACTATGGATTACAGAGGAAGCCTAGATGAATAGCTTGCATTAGATATCTGACTTCTCAGTGACTAAGGTGAAGGCAGAGGAATCCCATCCCACCTGTCCCAGTCCTTTGTGAGTACCAATGGGCCTGCATGCATCAGCCTCACTGGGGCTACTAAGTAAGGTGGTAGCGTATGAGTTTTGTGAGGATGCATGCAGAATTTGCAAGTCTTTCTTACAAATAAACCCCATCAACTACTTCATGTGCCAAATCTTGCCACGACAGGAGGGTCATTTGGAAATTCCCCAGCCAAGCTCCCATGTCCGACAGATCTAATTTCATAGAATTATAGAATGGTTTGGATTGGAAGGGATCTTAAAGATCATTGCGTTCCAACCCCCCTGCCATGCCACCTCCCACCAGAGCAGGTTGCTCAAAGCCTCATCCAGCTTGGCCTTGAACACATCAAGGGATGGGGCTTCCACAACTTCCCTGGGCAACCTGTTCCAGTGCCTCACCACCCTCACTGTAAAGAATTTCTTTCTAGTATCTAATCTAAATCTCCCCTCTTCCAATTTAAAACCGTTGCTCCTTGTCCTGTCATTACACTTCCTGACAAAGAGTCCCTCTCCGGCTCTCCTATAGGCTCCCTTCAGATACTGAAAGGCCATTATAAGGTTTCCCTGGAGCCTTCTCTTCTCCAGGCTGAACAACCCCAGTTCTCTCAGCCTGTCCTCATAGGGGGGAGGTGCTCCATCCCTTTGATCATCTTCTTGGCCCTCTGCTGGACCTGTTCCAACAGATCCATGTCCTTCCTGTGTTGAAGACTCCAAAGTTGAAGTCCAGGTGGGGTCTCACAAGCACAGAGTAGAGGGGCACGCTCTGTGTGACCTACTGGCCACGCTTCTCTTGATGCAGCCCAGGTTGCAGTTGGCTTTCTGGGCTGCCAGTGCACATTGCTGGCTCATGTTAAGCTTCTCATCCACCAACACCCCCAAGTCCTCCTCCTCAGGGCTGCTTTCTGGCCATTCTTTGCTAGAATTTGGTATTTCCCTGTGTCTCTTGTCTTGTTTTTTTTTTTTTATTTCCAGACGTGCATTTCTATACTTGTGTCATGCAGGATCAAACGTGAGTTATAATGTTACTGGCAGATTTTATTAATAAATAAATTTCTCCAGAAGAGTGCAACTGGTTCAGCATAGCTTACTATTTCCATCGGAAACTGGAAGCGTACTGGGGCTCCCCACGCTTGCCTTCAAGCCGAGAGGTGATTTAATGGACTGCCTCCTCTAAGAGTTGGCTTACACTTAATTCTGAACAAGAAATTACTGCCATGCTAGTTTTTCTATTTTCCCTGCAATAATATCATTGAGGTGAATTTAATACAGTATCAAGGCTTTGACTAGGTTTTAAGTTTCAAGTGAGCCCTTCTCAAACACCCCATCGTTATGCAACGCTGGGTCACAAGGCACCTCATTTTATAGGTCTTTCCAAGTGCAGTATTTTTCTCTACGTGTTCTTCTTGTGGCCATTGCTAACAGCCTGAAAACTCACCATCTTGAGTCTTTGACATCTTCCAGTTAAATGATAAAAAAAAATTGTTCATGAAATAGGCAATGCTGGATGTATTCCTGGTGGTTACACAAGAAGGAACTGAAGCTTGCAAAGAAACAGAAGCTCTTAAATTTTGGCAGCATTCAGTAAACCGTCTCCCATTAATAAATAACTGACATAATTTTCAACTTTTTACTCCTTTACAGATGCCTTTCACTTGGCAGCTGGCCTCATCCCAGCCAAGTCAGGAGCAGTAAAATCTCCTGATGATTTCAGCTGGCCGGAGGGTCAGGAGGCTGAGGCCGGATAGCTGGATGCTGCAGTGCTCTGGGGGGAGCAGCGGCCACTTGGAGAAGCCTTTGTGAGTAAAAAAGTTCAGTCTGATCTTCTTTAAAAAGCTTCTCTCTGCTTTTTAATCTCGGGCGTGGATGCGCTCTGCGGGAATCTGCTTCCAGCACCGCTTCAGGCTCCCTTTGCTCATATTTCATGCTAAGGAAAGCAAGCTGCCTGCTGTGTGGCAGCCGTAGGGGTCAGGTTTGGGGAGGTGAAGAGTGTGCATCCAGGCAAATCAATGCTTGCCAGAGGGGACAGGGCGGCTGTACCTTTCTTTCCCTCTACCCTAAATCAGTCCCCCTCCACCCGGGAGTGGGCAGGCTCGTACACTGGGGAGCGATGCTGTTGTGCAGCTGCCAGCCCTGCATTCAGACAGGGTCTGTGTCCATTCCTCACCCAACTGCAGGGGGAAGAGATGTGCCCCTTGCAGCTTGGATGTACCTATGGCTGGTGTGGGGCTGCACAGGCACACCTTAAAAAAGGAAGAATAAAAATCCCACTCTGGTATTTAAGCCTCCGGCTGCAGCCCCAGTGACTTGCTGTTCATGGTATTATTTGTTCCAGTGGCTGACGGCAGGCAGGAGCCCAGGAGGGTGGCCTGCTTTCCTCTGAAATTCAGAGCCCGTCCCGACAGCGCGGCGTTTACCAGTATCAACCTCAGGGCATCTCTTCTGGGCTGTGCAGGGCTGGCCCTGCAGCTCACCCCCCGGCCTCTTGGCTCTCTGTAAATGTGGAGCAACTCGGGATGTGAAGCGTGGGAAGCTGAAGCAGAAATCTGCCCTCAGCAAACGCACTACTGTGTGATGGGGCTCTGTGCCTGCTTGTTTAATGTAACAACTGCACTGGTTTTCTAACAACAACTTTAAACGCCATTCATCAATAAATCCATTGGGCTGCTCGGCTTGTATTACATGCCACTGATTAACTACCATTAAATTAGCAGTTAGTGTAATCAGATATAAACATTCCTTTGTGGCTAAGCTGTTAAACTTTTTTTCCTTTTTACAATTGCGTGTAACACATGTCGGCACGAGACAGGCTCAGTAATTTCACATTACTGCAGCTAAATTATGTTTGTGGGCTCCAGAAACGCTTCTGGTGCTACCAGGCTCGTAAACACCTACCTGGCAGGGAAAAGCTACAACTTCTGCCCCAGAGCGTTCAGGGTTTAACAGGATTCGGTGTAGTACAGTGAGTGAATTTATTACATAAATATGTGCATGGGGTATGGACGAGCGATTGGTAGGAGGAGTTCAGAACTGATTTGCTGCCATTTGCTGCTGATTTTTTCACCCTGGGTCACGTTATTAATTGGTGTAAGTCAGCACCCAGCTCGTTACAAGGAGACATGAAAGAAAGGTAGGCGTTTGCATTTTAAAAGGAGAGGGATGTGACCCTGTGTGGCTTTCAGCTCTGGGAACTCCAAGCTGTCATAGTCAAAAGTGATTTTTCAAAAGCAGACATTTCCTATTTATTGATTTGCAGAGTGGAATTAACTATATTTATTTTATATGCAGCTCTGCATCCTCCCCATTGCTAGGCATTTTTGTAACTCTTTAAAAAAGACAGAAATGAAATACACAGCTGGAGTAATGCCTATTAGCCATTTCCTTATATGCCTGTGCAATACAGCACGCAATCAAATTATTACTTGAAGTTGCTACCTCAGTGCCAATGTTAAATCACAAAAAAATTACAGCCAGCAAAAGTGTTCCCATTATAGCCTTCCATTCCAACACAATGCAAGAAAATAACTAGAACTTTCAGCCCAGAAGATGGATAAACTTACCTTCAGACAAAAAAAAATGCAGCGGAACAGAATTTATAAAGGTTGAGGTAGTGGGCTTTTTTTTTGCTCTGTATTAAATCTGATTATGTTTTTAGCATTTAGATGTCATTGTATTAGCTTCTAAATGCTTATATTCTTCAGAATACACTTGAGCATAATTACGGGTGAAAATTTGCATCAACAGATAATGGTGTAAATAATTTGTGAGCTGGAATTTGGACCACCAGATTAGCTGTTTCAAAAATTCAGTCTTGCCTCTTTACAAAAACATAACTCCAAAAACATGTAATTCAGGTTGTTGGGTTTTGGTGTGGGTTTTTTCATTTTAGTTGTACTGTTTGGAAATACTGTGCGGATTGCACTTAGATACACTTGGCATTTGCTTTTGTGGAAACCTGTAGTTTCTCCAGATACGTTCAGACGGCTCTCCAGAGCTGTCAGCCTTGAAATGGGAAAGCAAGAGAATTCAGCTTAGCTGCGTGTGTTGCCTTACATAATGTTTGATGATTTGAGAAACATATGATACAAATGATTTGGGTTTCCAAAACCTAGTAGTGGGCCACTCTCCAGACATATTCTCCCTCACTCCGACTATGAGAAAGGGGAATTTATATGGCTACTCTTAATATTTTCTTCAGTGGTGTAAACCTGTAGAAACTGGATTAGTATGTTGACTCCCTCAATTAACTTTAATCTAATATCCTGCCTATTTAAAATAGTGTAAACATTGGTGTATAGGGTTAAGGGAAAGAGTTGAACTGAAAAAGATTTATTTAAGGATTAGTGTAGTAGCTAAATTAGAATTAAATCCAGGAAGTAAACATCTCAGCAATGCAAGTTGTGGGAAACAAGAGACCACAGCAAAGACCAGTGGTTTGAAACAATAATGTGCCACCATGGGAAGAGAAAGGAAGACGGGGAGAAACAAGTAAATCAAGCATTACTGTACAAATAAGACTCTAAGCCTATTACTGCCACACAGGTTGTGGGGAAACTCACAATTAAATGCAATGGAAAGAAACTTTTATCCTTTTAGTCTTTCTTCTTGATTTGCTCGGTTGAATTACATTGTGAAGTGAAAAACCTGCACAATTAGAATAAAAGGATAAATTTGTAGAGAAATCCCTGAGGGTACAGAAATTATCAAGTTTGCTGGCATCAGATTTGCTGAAACATCTAGTAAGAGTTTGTTAGAGCCTTCGGATAAGAAAATGAGCAAAAAAAAAGGTGGCTTCACTCTCTTTAGGCAGCACTAAGAACCACATTTCTCTGGGACATAAACGCATATTTTCTCCAACTTCACAGGGATTTTATCTCTGTCCAGCAATGCCACGGCACTTTGTATGGGCTGTGGCACCTGCAAGCCAGCCTGCAGCAGGATCAGGGCTTGCCCAGCAATGCCATGCTGGCACAGAAATTCTGGTACAGAGCCCAGCTCCACGTGAGGCTTGCCCCGTCCCCACGCTTGCTGAGAGCTTTGGGACAACCACAGGAGTGCTCCCCGCATCTGAGAACCAGCCAGAGATTGCTCCACTTGTACCTTTCTCCTGTAAGAATAGGATGGGTTAAAATCTGAACAAACTCTTAAATGAAACATCTTGGGCTCCAAGAATCCTCTGTATGCCGAAGGCCGAAAGGAGGTGACTGTGATCTCAGAATATGGAAAGCTGCCTTCCAAATTTCAAATAAAAATACTTAGCCTGGCTCTCAGTATTTGCTTAGTAAAACCTCATATAGAAACATGCCATCTACTGAATTATCACTTTCAGACCTGGATTTTTATTGGCAATTTGCCATCAAGGTATCAATCTGATCAAAACTTACTGAATCGGTGAAAAAAATCTGACAAAAATTTAGCCTGGGGTAATATGGCCGAAGGCTGCTCTGGCTGATTAATTTATAAATGAGATAAGGGCTTGTTCATTCAATAAATGCAGGTTTAACATGTTTTCTTCCTATATACCCAACAGTCTCAGCAAATGACAGATGTCCTCTTTTACCATCAATCCTTATCACCAGAAAAACTAGCCCCTCAATACAGTCCTGCCAAAGAGAGTGGGAATCCTGTGTTGAATGGGGTTCTGCCCACCACGAGACCAGGCAGCAGTGCTTCTGAGAAAGGGCTGTGAGAAGCCTGGGGAAGAGGAGGAAAGCCTGGAGCTGTGGGCGCCTGGCTGGCAGGGCCAAGCTGGGAACGTGCATGGGGTAATCTTTTCCAGCAGAACACACAGATTTCTTCCCAACCACGTATATAACTCATTTTTTAAATTGTTTTGTCAGTTTCTTTGCGCTTTATCCCCCCAGAAGACTAAAACGATCCAGCCAGCTTATTCCAAAGGAAAATATCTGAATTTCAGCTCCTATGAACTGTTGTCTTGTAAAGGCAAGCAGCTTAGTATTTCATCTTTCTGACTAAAGCAGCTTTTAACAAGCTCGTTCTTGGCAGAAGGTTTTGGACTTAACCATGACTCAAATGCATGATGTGTCTTAACAGCATGCTTTGCGGGAACTGCCACCCAGCTTGGCAGGAGATGCAAAGAAATGCTGGTCCAGGGGTGACCTGAGCCCTCGTAGTGTGTCTTCTGAAGGGTCAGTGAGGATGGGGGAAGACTGCAGCATTACTCTTCATGCAACACCTCCTTGCTGGACTGGGAAGATAGTTTAGGAAGCTGTTACTTCACAGGAGAAAAATTAAAAAAAAAATATCACTCCACAAATTAATTACTCTTGCTCTATCGTTCTTCTCCACCTGTGAGCTGAGCACCCTCTCAGGCAAACCTTCTGGGTGGATGTGGATGGCAAATATGAATGCGACAATTTACTGTTCCTCATTTTTTTATGGAAAAAAGCAGTGACATCAGCAGTATTGAACAAGGTCTTAGGGTAAAAGCTCAACAGAAGAGTTTGCTGATAAGCCTCTCCTGTCCGTGTAGTTAAAGCTTTCCCCCAGCCTGGCTCCAGCCAAACTGCTTGGGTTTAGAGCCTCATGATATTTTCAATAATGTTAAGTGCTTGAGTGGTGCCACTGTGGCCCCAGGACGCCCCACCACAGCTTGGGTGATGGCAGTGCTGTTGTGGGAGCAGAGGGTTTGTCACCTGCCCCCGGGGCCGGGGAACCCCCCTGCACCTCTGCTCTGCTCAGGCTGCACTGCCCCAGCCCAATGCCGCCGGGCAGTGACTGCCCTCGTGTCCCACCACAGAAAGCAGCGGGGACAGAGCAGGCGGAGGACTGGGCATATGTCCATCCCTAATCACCATCTGCTTTAACGTTTTGTTGCTCTTTTTCACGGTGCACGGTATCTCGCTCTGGGAGCTGCGCCCCTGGGCCAGCCATTGATACCTTCTTTGAGCTAAGCAGATTTGGATTTTTCTGACAACAGTAGGAGCACTTAAGTCTTTTATGGGAGTCCTTTTGTCAAATGTTGTGGAAGAGAAGTCTTACTGTAAGTGTAAGGTGGACCCGGTCTGTGTAGAAAGGACAAAATCTGTCTATAGATCAACTTAGTGAAGTACCACTGCATATAAATAACTTAACTCTGCTTAATTATGTTACCTTGGAGTCCTAAAAAGTTACAAGAGGCCCCTTAGTTTCAAATGGAGTATAAAGAGAGAGTACTATTTCAAGGCTAAGCCCCATATACTTGTCTCTGAAAATCAGATCTGAAGAGGTCTCAGCCGTAGTATTAACCCTGAGATGTTCACTAGGCACGTTGAGCCAGCCTGGAACCATTTGTTGGCCTCCTGAGAGGCCCTTCAAGAGCACACATATTGGGAGTTTATATTATTCAGACTAACACAGTTTGCTGCCTCTACCAGTGTCTGCCATCTCAGCAGCACGAGAAACCTTAAGCTAAGCTGGCAGCACCAACCCTGGTCAGCATTTGCCAGTATCAGTTCTCCCTGTGGCCACAGCAACGCTTGTGCTGGCCGGAGGGAGATGGCTTAGCAGGAATGAGGTGTGGTGGCCAGGGCAGGAGAAGGCAGTGCTGCCTTGGTGGTTGGGCTTGCCTGCGCTCACGGTCCTTGTGGAAGTACGGCATTGATGCAGGACCCACGCATCTCAAGGAGGCTTCTTCCATTGACATAGATGGATTTTCAGAGCAGGTTTTTGAGACAGGATCTGCAGGGAAACAGCCAATTTACTTGCGGTGTCTTGCTCCTAAGACACCACACCGTGTTAATCCCGTGTATAAAAAAAAAAGACAAAAAAAGATCACATCTGAGTAGTGGTTTCCTCCCCTTGTTTAAACAAATTCTACTGCTCTGCTTCTGAATTCCCCACCAGAGCTCCACATCGCCTGGCCCTGTTTGTGGAAAAGTCAGTAAGCACGTTTCAGCCAGCGTGGGGTATTAACGTAGGAAGCCAACGCTGAGTCAGTTCTCCTTGTTCTTCTTACTAGCTATAGAGTTTCACAGCTTGGGATATTAGTAAATATTTATGTTTAATTACTTTCACTTAAGAAAAACAACCACAGCCAAGAAAACTACAGAGCAATTTAATGGGTTTTAACTTGCCGTGCTAAACCGCCTTCCTAAACATAATGAATTATATGAAGTCATCCGGTTTCAGACTCTCTTTAAGAGGAAATTCAATTCAAATAAGGTTGCATATTACTAGCTTCAGTGTCTGAAAACATTTATAGTGCCAGTAACCGTTCTGCTGCCCTGAGTTATTCTGCAGCCTGAAAGACAATAACAAGCTAAGCTTAGGAAAGTGTGCTGCGGTTTGGTGTAGCTGATAGATGAAATTGCTGGGTTCGTCGCCCCCGGCAAGCAGCGCTGGGTGAGTGTGTTGGAGTCTCCTTCTAAGTAAGACAGCCTGGGTTAAAACAGAAACAGGAAAGTAAATATGGCATTAGCTGCTCAGCAGCATTGTTTTTGTATCTTTTCCACAAGAAAACAGCCTACAAAAGGATTTCTTCCCTCCGGGTCCTAGCTATAATGCTGCCTTTCTTACAAACTGCAATTAGGTTCAGGTACGTGTCCTTTGGTCCATTGTTGCAGTGTAATATAAAGACACTTCTGTTCTCTGGCACCACTGCAGGGCTCATGTTCAGGGAGAATAGAAGGGGAATGTTAGGTTACCCACACGACTCTTTTTTCCCTGACAGGCAGAAGGAACTAAAGAAAAATACCTGTACGCTTCCATCTAGAGATCCCCAACTGCTGAACTGTGTGTAGCATTAGGAACATCCATCAGGATGGTTTTTTTCCCTTGTGAGACAAACTGTTGTTGTTGGTTTGAGTTTGGCAGTTAAGAGCCAGAAGGTGTTGCCACAAAGGCTGTAAAACTTTGAGAGACATTCAGTGTCCTTTAAATGGTTGTCATTTAAAGTAATTGCATACTCTAAAGCTCCTTATAGGGCTTAAGGGCTTTATTTGCCTAGGACAATTGCACACCTTGTGGACAAAGCTGCAATCCAAATCCTGAGCTTGGTCCTGCCAACTTTCTAGATGTTGATTGCTAAACTTGTGAAAGCTGCTAGAGGTTGACTGCTAAGTATGTAGCCTGTGTGTAAGTCTGTCAACATGTTAGACAGAAGATGCACAGGGAGAGCCCATATATTCTTGATGTTTCTGCAGAATTTGATACACAAGTCACATTTTGCAGCTTCGCTCATCTATTATGAGCACGTATAGTGAGTGCAAAACTGAGGAAAGATTACTAAATTAGAAAGTGGTGCAAGTGTAATAAACAGCCCAGGTATAAACACAGTGCCATCATACTTTAACTGTTTTTTGTGACTAGCTGTGAAGACAATACTTTGCCAACTTTTCAATAGGACTGTGAGCACAGACAACATGCAGTGGAACTAGCTTTGATCTCAGAGCTTATGGGGTTCCAGTGAAATTATAGATCAACGTTATTTGACGCTATGTTTTCCAGTCATCTCCTAGTTCAGATGCCTTTTCCCATTGGTTGAAGTCTTGCCTGACAACACATTCAAGTCCCCTTGATTCATACTCCAGCCTTGAAGGAATTCTATGCATTTCAGGTTGATTGATTGAAGAGTGAACCTCTGATCAGTACTTGTATGAGTAACAGTATCAGCTTTTGGATTGTTTAAAATCCTTGAAGATCACTTCACAAGGTGGCAAAGGATTTATTTTCAATAACAGACTTGTGGGATAAGGACTGTCCCCTTCCAGGAGTCACAGAGCATGTGGCTGAATGGAACTGTAAGCTTGCAGGCTCTGCAAACTATGTAACTGCATTAAGTTAGTCTGATTGCAAGGCCTTCACTTCCATTCACATCCAGCTAGCTCTGACTGCTAATTAATAACGTGCTTTAAAGTTTTACTCTCATAACACAAAAGTCACCCCCGGGAGAACATTGTTGAACATACTCGATGAATGTGTGATCTCTTCTTTAAAATAAGCCTCGTATAAAGTTGCTTAGGTGTTCTTACAGAAGACTTCTGATAGGATTAAAAGTGAACATAGACCAATGGAAAAAAAATATTCTTCATTAGAAGGGATTACATTTAAACCTTTCAAGACAACTGATTTTTTTTCCTTTTAACTCACACTTGGGTCAGCTGTTGAATGGAGCTCAGAGATTATTTCTTGTCAGGACCTATCAAAACCCCTGAGATCACTAAAGCTTTTGAGCATGTTGAGCAAGAAATTTTCATAGTTCTCTATGTTGTATTTTTACTATGTCTAAAAAAACTGTATTCACTTCTAAGGGTATTTAGCCATCTTCTAGGAAAACAAATTTCATTTAAGATTAGTCAATAATCATCTGGAAATGAAACCATTACTTTTAATGCAGTAAGTGCACATATACATTAAATTTTATTGCTTTGTATGAATTTAAAAGGGTGAAAGTAGGGCAATTTCAAGCCAGTGTAAAGTTGCAGGTGCCTGTACTTTACTGAAGAGTTCAGCATTTCAAACTTATAGTCCCACATGTCAGTGAAATAAACCCAAAATGTTTCAGGAAGATTTGGATCAAGCTTTTGGACAATACCATTTATGCATGAAGATCTTCTCACCTAAAGATACAACATCTGTTAGGTGCACAACAGACTTGACAATGAACTACCATTACAATCAATCATGGCACAGATTTCATGAGTCCTGAAACTTCCTGCCCAAACTTGATAGATATAAAGATCTACTGCGTCAACTATAAATGCGTTAAAGAAAGCATAATAATAAGAGTACAAGCAATGCCAATAATATTTCCGTTTTTTCAAAGGCTTCCAAAGGTTTTATATGCCGTAAGATCATATGCAGAGTCAAAGCATCACATTTCAAGTTAAAGTCAGACATTCAGCTGTAACTTTGAATGTATGGGTTGGAATCAAACACAATATTTTCACATTACTTGAGTTTAGACTTTCTTAGTGTTTTTATGTTCCTGTTCAAATGAAAGGAAATCCCTGATACGAAGACAAGTAATCTGTGTTCTGAGCCAATAAATCCTCAGGGAATTTGAGGCAGGTAGATTGTAAGAGGCCCTTTTAGGAGTCTGAAAAGCAATGGGTGACATTAGACGGATCTTAATGAGAGTTGCAGGTGCTCAGCTTTTAGGACGAGGTCATTTCCTGTGTGTTGGCACAATGACAAAGATGGAAGATTGAATGGTTCTTCTAATTCACGACTCAGTAATACATACTCCTTGACTGGAAACGGCTGAAAAGATACCTTTGGAATGCTCTTGGTGCCCTAACACGTCCTAATCACCGCAGCCAAGTCTCAGCATCATTAAAATAATAGATGCAAATAAGAACCTGCTAGCCAGTAATCAACAGCAGCTCCTTTCCCAACCCTTATCTTTTGGTTACATGTTTAACAGAGATGTTCTGTGGCTTTGTTGCCATTCTAGCTTCAGAAAAAAAATGCAACCAAACAACAAACCAGCAGTGCCAACACATGCTTTTGTATTTAATTTTAACAAGAAAAATTACGCAGGTGGAGACTGGAGAGACTGAGATGTCTCTCAGCCTTCTGGGAAAGCACAGCTTTGGCAACATGTCCACCAGTGGGCCAGGCCTAAAACACCATCTAAAATCACCTAAACTTTCTTGTTTGTTTCTTGACCTCTGTTTGTAATGTCAGAGCTAAATGATTCAATGCAAATTCCCTTGAATAAACGTGCAAATAAGACCAAGTATTTACATTTCAAATGGATCATCATTAAGGTTTCAAGCCGTCAATAGGACCCGCACAAGAAAATGTTTCTTAGACCTGAAAGTCTTCAAGGGAATGTGTGAGAAGAAAAGCTAATATCAGGGGACCCATAATCTGTTTCTAGGCAGTTTTTAATTCCGCTTCACAAACATGAATGATTTTGAGTGTTGAATGAAGCAGCAAGCTACAGAACCTGCACCATGCTTTTAAACTACAGCTGGCTGGAATACTGTATGCCTGAAGGCAACATTTTTAAGTTCAAAGATAAACATTTGGTTTTTTATAGAGAAAATTAGTTGTACAGCATATTTGATTTAGTATACCGCTACCTAGTCCAACTTGTAATTGAAATGTATTAAAAAAATAACCCTACTTCCACTGACAGTATGCAGTTTCCTAGAGAGCCGCATGCTTGCTAGTAAACATCAGTCCTCTGGGCCAGGTCTAGAAGACAGAGGTCAGAACTTCTATAACTTAATATTTTTCAAGGCACCCTAAAGACTTCCTCTTACCTCCCCATGTAAATTGTTTACAGCCTGCTCCAAAGAGGAACTCCCCGGCAGGACTTTGACCATGCCTGTAAACTGATAAAAAACCTCTCCCTGGAAACTTCCCCTGGTGAACCTCGCCGTAATATTTTATTGTCTTCGATCCTGAGTGCATACACAGGGATCCTTTCTGCTAAAAATATAGGCAATAAATAATGCTGAGCAAGCAGAGGTCTATACGTTGGACTTTATTAAGGAGCGATGGCGGCATTTTGTAGTTCTTGCTGTTGGATTAAAAGGGTAACGGGAGCTTTCTAGTGCTGCTCCAAATGCCAGCACATGCTGACCTGCAAAGCTGTCACATAGCATTTGCATGTGATTTTGGACACTTTGGTATGGCCTGCTTAGATTTTCTTTCTTATAATTGTGGGGCTTTTTTTGTTAAAGTAAACTTTTTAAAAGTGAGGAAAACCTATGCTGCACAATGAGGTATTGAGAGCCATGTGTTCCATGGTACAGAAAGATATGTTATGATTCTTATCTTCGTGAGACTGTGAAAAAATAGTTCTTTGTCCTCAAACTCATTAAAAAGTTATTTAATAAAGAACTTGAAACCATTATCAATATTTACAAAAGAAATGCTTGAGAGCTGAGTTATGTGTTTTGAAATTCACAGAAGGCTCAGTGCATTGAAGCAACAATATACGTGATAGGAAGTATAGCTGACATTTTCCAAATATAAAAACCAGATGATGGAATGTTTAATTTCTGTGAATTGGAGCAGTAGCTGAGAGCCTACTAATCTCTCAGGAGTATTTTCAGCCCATCGGGGTGCTCAAAGAATACAAAATTCTCAGCATTTCTGGAAAAGTAGTTGAGAACGATGTGATTTTGCTAGATTCAAAGATGGTTGCAGTCTTTGACTTAGATTTGAGGACTAAAACAATTTTTAAGGATTTTTCTTGCTAAATAACAGCATATTCTGTTTTGGTTTGTTTTTTGTTTTTGTTTTTTTAATTCTCAGGATAAATAGAGCCAAATTATCAAGGAACAATTTATGAATAATAAAGGATTTTTTACACAAGTATACAGGTTTTCCACTTGCAAAAACACACTGCTGACTTTATTGACTGGTGTCTATTATGCCTTAGAGAAAGGTGGGACTAAAAAGCCCCCTGCAAAGTTTGACTGAGAGTACATCCATAAGGCATCTGCAAATCGCAGTGAAAAAAAACACCTCCACAGAGAGATGTAGTCATTAATTGACTCCCTAAGCACCTGAAATCTTCAGAATCTGAAAAATCCTCAGAAATCCTTCTGACCCTTAACCCAGAGGTGCCCAAACCCCACTGGCATCAGCCGAGGTTGCGGGATGCTCCTGTTCCCATGGGGCATGCACAGAGCCATCCAGGTGTGAGCTCCTGGGGAGGGCTGGACTCTGCAGCCATCCTCAGGGCTCTGCTGGCCTCGCAGAGCACGGCTGGGCATCTCCCTGGGGTCTGTGAGTCAGGGCATTACTTTCATAAAGCCAATGTCAGCAAACTGGCCTTTCAATCCACCTTTTGTGTATTTAAGAGATAAGTGTACCCCAGCTGCTGGAAATGTGGGTGCTATGTGCCTCTGCTCCTTCTTTTCATCATTTAACCAGGGACTTACTCTCAATTCTCTTACACAGCAGCTGAAAAAAATACAACAGAGTACAGAATAATTTCTGTAATATTTTTTAATACACAGCCCCTTGTGAGTAGTCATGATGGAGGGAAGCCCATCTTGTACTTTCCTGCCTGAATATTCCAGTGAAAGGTGAGGGATGAACTCTGGTCAAGCAGAACAGGGATTCAGGTATGTCAGTCTCCTGGATCGCGGGACAGTCCTAACCACCAGGTGACGTGATGCAGTGGCAGTACACAGCCTCAGTCTCTCATCTTTCCCAGGAGCTACCTGCCCAGGGGTAGCCTCCCTGAATCCCAAGTGCAGAGGCATCTCCTTTCGGCCTTAAGCCAGGCACCTTCCTCTGTATTGCACTCTGTACTTGCTGATGAGTTGAAGCAGCTCTTTTCTCAGTCTGACAGTTGTCCTGACCCCCATCTGTAGGCGGCTCTCCCTCTTGGCATGCCCAGGCTCTTATAGTGCATAACGTGACGATCAAAATCCTATGAGTGACATGGCTCTGTGAAGTTGGCTGTTGCAATGCCAAAGTGCCTCCTCTACATTTATAGCCCCCAAATCCTTGGTCCACTCTTACTCACACCAACGGCACTCAAAAGTCAGAGATCCCTTTTGAGTGATTCTCTGATCAGGACCAAAATATAAGCACGGTGTCAGAAAAGCTGCAGCCCAGGGCATGACAACCCTGCACAGGCACAGCGATGCCCTATTGCCCATCTACTTAATATTGCTGCAGGCAAGTATTTATGTCTGAAAATTCTCATCTGGGATCCACACACACAAATTTTCCATTACCAAAAGTAGTTATGGGAGATGTTCATCCACATGATGTGTGAAAATCCTGAACTGTTTCTGAGTGCAGATCCTGAAGGGCTTTTAAACACTCTGTCTTTAGCAGGCAGTTGGGAGTTTATACGTGATGCAGTGGTTTCTCACCATGAGCGTACTTCATTGCTCATGCTATCAGGGCTATACATTTCCTACACTATAGCAACAGTTGATTGAAAAATATTCACATAGAAGGCAAAAAAAATACCCACCTGTTTTGTTTTTCATTTTTAATTCCACTCCATGGATTTAAATCTGCTCTTTAGCAGGCTTGAAAATCATCTAACTGGAATGAAGAGACGGCAACAAGGTCACAGAATAGACACAGGGATCGGTATCACAGCAGAAGAGCCTGACCACCAAGCACATTAGTTTTCCCAGAAGTTTCCGACTCGGTGAGTATTCAATCAATATGCTAAGGCTGAACTTTAAGCAGTAGTTGGATGAGGTCTAATCCATACATCTGGAAACAGCCTGTGTATCACAGAGACTCCGTGCAGAGGGGGCTGCTCTTATATTTGTCCCATATGTTTGCTTTTATTTGATTTTGTATTTGGGTGGGAAAGGGAAAGAGGAAATTCTCTGACATTTTCACATGCCTTTTTTTTTAAGTGACTCTGAGAAACAATTCAAACATCTTGTCTATTCAAATGAGGGGCTGTAAAGCGACCTGACAGCTTTTGTGGATGTAGTCTTGGGTAGGAAGTACCACATTCCCATCTCTAAGAACCACTACTACTATAATCCTGCCAGCATCCTTGGAGGTAGATACCAAAGGCACAAGAACAAATTACAGATCCTCTTTGCCATGTCTTTGTGAACTGGTAGATAGAAAGAAGTTGTCTTCTGAGTACAAAATACTCTGCTTCTAATCCTTTCCATTTCTCTATGCTGCTGGAATAACTAAGATTCAGAAAACATCCTTCTGTACCTCTCCAGTCTGGCTCTTGTATTTTAATCCAAAATTGTTCAGGCCCTCTAAAAAACTACTGCTGCTGCAAAGGATATTATGGCCTGGAAAAACAACTGCGTCGGTACCTTCTACACCCATGTATAAAAGCTCATAGCTCCTAAAACACTTTGAGACTATGGAAACAGAGGAATTAAAATAAAAACATTGCTGGTGATTAATTACGCCTGGATTAACAAAATGCCAGCCATTGCTTTACTAATTGTTCTGAGAGCCAGGAGGAAAGAAATCAGCATTGCCCTGCTGGAAGTGGCTTGGTTGCTGCAGCCAGTCATAAAAAAACCCCCAATTTTAAACCGTCGATCCCAAGCCATTCAGTAACCTTCACATTTGCATTATGCACGCTATGCTCATGTAGTACCACACTTATTCCAAATGTTACTGTGACGTTGCCTGAACATTTCGCTTCCCATAATAACTCAGTGAGCCATGGCCAGAGAGAACAGCACCCCAGGCTTAGCACCAAATACAGCACACAGCCCTGCCCTGCAAAACTGCTCCTTGCCAACCTGGTCCCTGTCAGAAGCCCTGGTTACATGTGCTGGGTACATGTACAGGCTGCCGAAGCTGTTCCTTCACTTCTGAGCAGGTTCTCATTTGATACCAATTCATAAAGCACCACAAATGAAGCCTATTCACACCTGGAGCCCACCCCCCTGCACTAAAGTATTAGGTTATTGGTTTTTAGGCTGAATGGATATTATGTGCATGTGTGTATGGTGAAGATCTTGGACTGAACTACAAATGCTGGGACAAGGCAAGGTGGTGTGATTCACTAGAGGAGGGAGCCCTGGGTTGTCTCCTGGGTGGATCAGAGAGAAGTCATTTCCCACTTGCACTTGGACTTCCCACCCGGGGTGTAACGCCTCCCAGTTCCCTTCGGGAACGGAGCCCTCTGTGAGCAGCACTCGCACCCCACCTACTACTCTGTGGTCCTGATGCTGGAGACACGGGGAATTTCTCATGTAATACAAATCATCAGATTAAAGAGAGGATTTAAAAACAATCTCTTTTGTGGCTGGTACTTCAAAATACTTTACAAGTCATATCAAGAGGATTTTTTAAAATCTTTCTTTATGAGTTGCTTTCTTTTCCAGAATAGTATCCTTGGAAATGACCCACTGGTTAACAACAAAACAATAATAAATCCCTGTGAAAAACAGCCGTTTGAATTTCCATGAATGTCATTACCTCCAAAAGCCATGGGAGCCTGCACTGTGTTTGGGTGGCACTGTGGAGAAGACAGAACAGTTGGAACAGAGGACTAGAGCAGTAAGATTATGCAAAACCACCGTCAAATGCCATCCAGACTGCTGGTAAGTACATTTTTTGGCATACCAGGGTCAAATAAACCACTTACAATGTGAATTCAGGTCTGTGCTGCGTCATGACGCTACAGTTCAGATCAACATGGTCCAGCAAGACACAGCCACACTGCAGGAGTGAATTCAGTGGGAAGGAAAAGCCACAGAGAAAACAACTCACCTAAGCAACTCGCCCAGAAGCCCAGTGGCAGCAAGTTCAAGCAGCTGCCTGTGCCTTTACCCCATTATGCACTAGATTATTACCCCATTATGTGACTGCTGTTTGCATATAGACATTTGCACCCCAGCTGCACTGGCAGGTTTTGTTTTTCCAGGTGCCAGGCAGCACCCAGGAGCTTATATTCTTAGACTAAGTGGGCTTGAGGCTTGCTGCCATGTCACTCTCATCAGACCAAACACATAATTTTTGAAATGCCTGTGAGAGGTGACCTAGAGCATTTGGCATGTCCTCAGGGAAGGATCAGCGATGGGAACTGACATCAGCTTTTTCAAACAATTACTGGAGGAGTTTGCAGGGATATTATTCACAGACTAGTAGAGGGGCCTGCCATATGGGAGCTCAGTCTTTCTTCCTGGCATAATGAACTAGGAGAGCCGGGCAGCAACCAGGAGTGAAAAAGTCCTTGAGATGCTCAGAAACTTCTGCCTGTCCTCAGCTTACCTACTCTCAGCTTTGTAGAGGTGTGGGACAGGCCCAGTCCCAGCGTGCCAGGAGGAGCAGGAGTGCTGCTGTAGGTTTTGAAGGCACTTTCCAAGCTGCCCTCATATTTCTGCACATGGTCCTGCCATTTTATTAAATTCTTCTGAAGTTGCTCCTGACCTAAGCTAAGTACTTTTCTATTGACATCAACTTTTGCCACTTCACTATTCACCCCCAGGTTATTAATAAAGCATTAAACAATATTGGTTTGAGTCCTGCTCTCTAGGGCACCTCATTATTAATCTCTTTCCCTACTAGAATTGGCCATTTATTCCATACCCATTTATAACCAGATTTTAATCCATGACAGGACTTTACTTCTCACTTTGTGGTTACCAAGCTTCCTTAACAGTTTCTTGTATGGGTGTTTATCAAAAGGCTTTTGAATGTCCAAATAAATTATATCCTCTGGTTGTTCTTTACCCACTATTTTATTAACTCTTAAAAGTGTAAAAGGTCTGACTGGCAAGATTTATTCTTATAACGGCTATGTCACTTTTTTCCTTTGCTTGAGACTTGATATTTCCCTGCAGATTGCAACATATATAGAGCAGCAACCCTCCCAATCTTGTGGCTTGAAGCAGCACCAGATAAGTTGTCAATGTTTAATTAAAAATAAAAGCAAATGTAATATACCGCTGACTTTCTCAACTACTTCCTTGTAATGAAGTTAAGCTAATAATGTAAAATTTCCATGAGCTCGCTCTGTCTGTGTAAATATTTACAGGGTCTTTATCGCTGCAATACCAGATTTCCACAAGCATTAATGGAGTTACCCTTGTAACACCTCTCTGATACAGGGAAGCTTTAATCCCAACTGCCTGAAGAATCAGGGTACACTGACATCTGGCACATAAAAACCAAACTGCTGCGCTTTCAGAACACAGGTTAGGAGATAAAACACCTTCTCCCACTTGCAGATGCTGTATTCATAAAAAATGCAAGAATCATCACAATTCACAAATGTAGTCAAAAAGGCACGGTGCCCCAGCATCTCTTCCTGAGCTCTCTAAACCCCAAAGTTCATTTTTCCCTTTGGAGAAATGCAAAGCACCGCAGGTAGAGTCCAAGCTTTTCCATTTTTGCAGACCGTCTGTGCTTGCAGGTTTTTGCTGGCTCTGCTAGTGACCATTTATTTTGGACTCACAGCACACATCCAGTGTTTCATTATGCATTTTTGCTCCAGCCAGAACTAATATAATTGGCTGCATCTCAGCTTGCTTCAAATATACAAGGGAGTGCGTTTCCTGAGAGAAAAGGAAGAAACAACATCAAAAAAAGACATCTTGTTTAAAGTAAAAAGCACTACAAAGATTTTGCCATGTAAGAAATCTTATAAAAGGCCACAAAATAGACACGTGCAAGGGCCCTCCACTGGCCCCACATCCCTGAGGAAAGAGAGGCTTTCCACCCTGCCCTGAAAGCTGACAAGACCTTGGCAAAGCAGGGAATGACGGTGAGGTTGGACACGGAGCAGCCCTCAGCAAAAAGGCATGCAGGACACGGACTCGCATTTTGGAGAGCCTTCTGGCCTCACGGCTCTGGCTGGGCTGTCCAAAAAAAAAAGCTCTCCTTCCATATAAGCAGCCAGAACAGGTGGCCAGGAATTCTAAAGGTTATGAAGTCCTTTCAAAAAAAATTAACTCTGATGCGTCAAAGGGGAGTGATGTGAGTGCAAAGCACATTTGGAAGAACAAATTTCCCCAGCAGAAGCTTTGAAGGATTCTAGCTCCCACAAACATGTTTCCAGTTGTGGTTTTTAAGTGTGATCTTGAAGCTACCCACACTTGAAAATGTGAGACTTCTTTGTTGGAGCCTGGAGTCAAAATCCCTTGAGACCAACAGGGGGACTTGCTTGAAGATGCCTGCTGGTGGGTGTAAAACCAGGGATAGTTGAGATTAGCTTGGCAAATTTTGTCGACTCCATAGACCAGTGATCCCCATGCAGCCAGACTGGGAGCACAGAGGGGGACAGGAAAACCAGCGCTTGAAATTGTTCCTGGCCGGGTTTGGATGCAGACTCCCAAACTTCTCTTTCCCGTCACCCATTCCTGAAACATGAGTTTTGCCTCCAGGACAGCCATGGCTCCTGCAGCAACAAAATGATTTCCCCAAGGAGCAGTCAATACATTGCCACGACCTTAATCTTATTTAATGTGGTAGCATGGTTTTAATTTTTCCGTGTTTGATCCCTCAAGCTTTAGGAATATTGATAGAAATAAGGACTGTGAAGATCAAATAAAGAGCAGCCTGTTGCATATGAAAAAATACCCTTCAGTCCTCACTCTCTCTGCGGTGATTCAGCTTTTCCAAGTGCGCTGCCGAGATAAAAGGCTCGCATGTGAGCAGAAGTGTGAGCAAGGTCTGTAATGCTTTCAGCGCACCGCCCCGCAAAAAAAAAAAAAAAAAAAAAAAAAAAGATTTTTGGCTGCGGGAGCAGATCCCAGCTACTCCTACATTTCCTTCAACGGCGGGGAAGACGGGAGGAAAAAAAAAAAAAAAAAAGAAAAAGCATAGGGCTTTTGCCCCGTTTTCACGCCGGCGGGGGCTGTTTGCTGTTGGCCTCAGCTCGCTGTTGACTTTAGCCGGTAGCTCTGTTTAAGCCCCCGTGTTGGGGGTCCCGGCAGCCCGGCGTTAGGGCGGCTGGCGGCCCCTCCTCGCCCAGCCGGCAGGGCTACCCGCCCGGCTCGCCCCGGCACCGCCGCCCTAATCAGCGGCAGGCCCCGGGTGCGGGGTAATTAGAAACATGGAAGAGGCTTTCTGTCTTTTGAAAATCTGTCTCTCAACATCAAAGTGCCGGGCGCAAGTCGTCCTCCAGAGGTCGGGTCCCGTATCTAAATGAGTGATGTATTTCACGGTATCTGTCGGGGGGGATATAATGAAGAAAACCGGCTTTGAGATGGGGCATGATGTGAAAAACAGGTGGCCCGCTTTAATGGGTTGCGGAGCATCTGTTTTGCGGTCCGGTTGTGTTCCCGTAAACGACGCAAACAACGGCGAACCGGCGGCGGGCGCGCAACCTCCGCGGGCGCGCAGCCTCCGCGGCGCCAGGAGCTGCCCGGCCCGAAGCGGCGCGTCTCCGGGGGGGAGAGATGGGCAAAGGGAAGGCAGAAGGAGGGCGGCTCAGCCCCTCGGGCTGCTCTCCTTAAATCCCCGCCTCCTCCCGGTGGCAAGCGAAGCCCCCCATGCCGCTGCAGACCCTCTCCTTCCCCTCCTGCAAGAAGAGCGGGCACTACCTCCACCTCGCGGAGACGTACGCTCCCCCCTGCCCCCCAAAGCATCCAGGGGTGCGGGTGCCGTGCGGGCGTGCCCGGCAAAGCCAGCTTCCCCCTCTCTCCGTGCTGGCCCTGCCGGAGGGCCCTCGGCCGCTCCCTCGGGGCTGCCTGCACCACCCCCCCACCCTCCCCTCGGGGCACCATCCTGTTTGGTGGGGGGCGCGGCTCCCCCCTCCACGGGATTGTTGGCCTCGGCTCGTCCCCGGTTTGGCCTTGAAGGCCAAATTCCGCTGAGATCACACCGCTGGCTGGTAACGTTTCCAGGGCCTCCTCCTCTCCCGGCTTGCACAACCGCTCCGACTTTTATCCCGGCTCCATCCGTGGAGCAATAGAAAGTGCTGGCGAGCATCAGCCAAGCCGTAAATCCAGCCGAGCCCGCACGTTTCAAGCGCTGGCGGGCAAACCGCCGTGATTTCCCCAGGGGGCGCGCAGCAGGGCGGCGGGATGCGCGGCGGCTGCGCTCGGCTCGGAAAGCGCGCACCTTCCGCCGTGACTTGTCTCTTAAGGTGGCCGTTTAAGAGGAGCGGCTGGATTAACAGCCTCTGTCCTGCCGGGGCGGAGGTCCGGTACCTTCAGATCTCTCCAACCCTAGCACGGGAAGGCATCCCGAGCCCCCCGCCGCCCGCGGGAGTTGGGGGGGATGGCGAGGACTGGGGAAGCGAGGTCCCGCTTAGAACAGGGAGGGCTGCAGGTGTCCCGGCGGCGTTGAACACTCATTTCATGCCGTTATGAACCCGCTTACTGCGAAAAAAAAAAAAAATTAAAAAAAATTATCCGGGCCTTCAACCCTGTCCTTCTCTCCCGCACCCGTGAAATCCCAGTGACCGCAGCAGGAACAGGGGCTCGCTCGGGAATTCCACAAGGAAGCTGCCCTGGCGTGGCGGAAAGGTAAAAAACCCGTTGCTCCCGCTAGGTAAGAACGGAAGCGATTGGGAAAAACCCCAAATCCCCTCAAAACTCAAACAATAAAAAAACCCAATCCCCCCCCCAAAAAAAAATCCCACTCCCGCCTCCTAAAAAATCCAAAACCCCACTAATCCCTCGGGACACATGGAGATGAAACCCCGGCTATTCAACCCCCGCACGGTGCTCCCTCTCCCCACTGCCCGTGGCGCCCCGCAACCGCGGGAGGGCAGGTGGCACCGCCCCGGCGGGCGGAGCGGGTACCGCGGGGAGGCGCGCAGCGGCCGCGGAGCAGCGCTACGCCGCGCTCGGGAGCCTGCTGCCCCCCGAGCACGGGCAACATCCCCCTTCTCCCCCCTCTTTCCCGTGTTATTTTTATTTTAATTGGTGATTACGCGCTCCCCGTTATTTTTATGTGGTGGTTAGTGCCGGGCTCCGGGAGTCCCGCTGGGCAGGGGCGCCCGGTTCGGTGTGTGGCGGGCGTGCAGCCCCCCGCGCCTCTGCCCGCCCCATGTGCGGGGGTCGCCGGTGAGCCGTACCGCCGGTGCTTGCGGGGTGTGCGGGGAGGCAGCGGCAGAGAGGCGAGGCTGCTGGGTAGACAGCGGGGCACCCGCATCCCCTCCGGAGGCGCCCCCCGCCCGCCTCCTCCCGCTCTCGCCGCCCCCTCCGGCAAGCGGGCGGGGGCCGGGACTGAGCTTCCCGAGCTCCGCTTTCTGCCGGCGCTGGGGGAAACGCCGGCCGTCACAGCACCCTGGCTCCTGGGAGCCGTCGCCGAAGCTTTTTTTTTTCTTTCCTTATTTTTTTCTCTTTTTTTTTTTAAATTTATTTTCTAGTTTTTTTTTTTTTTTCTAAGTCCAATGTGTATTACCTAAATGGCTCGTCCCTCTCCCTTATTGGAAATGATTTCCCGCTTCCATTGTGGTGAACTTCGCCTCGCCTGACTCTTTACGGCTTTTCTCTCGTTGATGGGCTTTCCTTTGTGGAAGTTTCGCGGGCTGATTGTGTTTGTTAATTAGTTGCTAACAGCATCGTAATGCGGGCTTGATGGATAACCATGTCATTAGCACTCACCCCTGCAATTCACATTTCCAACAGAGCCGGGGCTGCCCCATGCCGGGACCGTGATTTGTGGCTGTAGTCTCGTGTGGGTGACACGCACCCCGAGCCCCGCTCCCCTTCCCAGTCCCCCTTCTCCCTTAAAAGGCATCGGAACCCCGTCCTGTGGGTACGTGGGTGCTTGTGTACCCCCATCGCCCCCGCGGCTGCCAGGCGCGGGGACAAGGGCATCCCGTCCACGCCGCTGCCGCCACTTTCGCCGGACGGACACGCGTGGGCAGGACCGCAGCCGTGCAGCCCCCGCCTCGCCCTGCCCCGGCAGCCCCCAGCCCCGCGGCCGCGGCGCCGGTTGGAGTGGGGGGGGAGTGGGGGGGGTCCGCCCGCTCCGCTCCGCCCCGCTCCGCCCCGTTCCTTCCCTGCCGGGAGGGAGGGAGGGAGGGGGGGGCTCGGCCGAGCCTGGGAGATGTAGTCCCGGCTCCCGGGCTCGCCGGCGGCCGGCGGGGCTTCCGCGGGGGGACTACGTTTCCCAGGCCCCCCTGCTGCTCGGCCGGGCGGCGGGAAGGGCCGGGGCTGTCAATCAGTGCGCGTCGGCGGGGGCAGCGAGCCGGGGAACCCCCCCACCCCCCCGCCCTCCTCTGCGTCCCGCTAATAATAAGTGCTTCAGAGGCTTAAAAGCAGGGAGGCAAGTGTCATGCGGGCGCGCCGTAAGGGGCTGAGCTCCGGCTGAGCGCCCGGGTCCGCTCTGCCGCTGGCACAGCCCGGAGGGGAAAAAAGAAAAAGGGGGGGAAAAAAAACCCCAAAATCAGCTCCGAGCTGGTTCCCCGGGGAAGGGGCGAGAGGAGAGAAGCCCGAAAGGCTGGACGAGCCGGCAGCGAAGTGGCGATGAGGCGCAGGAAGACGGCGGTGGCGGGCGGCTGCTGCCTCGCCTTCCTCCTGGGCACCCTCCTCAACCTCCTCTTCGTCCCCGGCTCCGAGCACCCGCCGCCGCCCCGCGACGGGGCTCCCCCCTCCCCGCCCGGCGCCCCCCTCCGCCCGCCGGAGGAGGAGGGCGGCGGCGGCCGGGCCGCCCTGGCACGGCAGATCCGCGAACGCTACGAGGAGGTGCTGCGCTACCGGCAGCACCGGGCGGCGGCGGCGGGGCGGCGGCCGCTGCGGCCCCGGGAGCGGCGGCTGATGGACCTGGCGCCGCCGCCGCGCACCTCGGCGGAGCAGCCGCGGGGCCGAGGGGCGGCGGGGCCGTGGGCCGGCGCCTCGGCCGAGCTGTCGCTGGAGCCGCCGCTGCTGGGCTGCGGTGACATCCGCAACGTCAGCGGGGTGCAGTACCTGGGCTCGGGGTACACCAAGGCGGTCTACAAGGCGGTGCTCAACCGCACGCTGGCCGTGGCGCTGAAGGCGGTGGATTTCGGGGGGCACGACATCGCCCACTGCGTGCAGCAGTTCGCCGCCCTGGGGGACTGCTACCGCCTGGCCGCCTACAAGATCGTCAAGGAGATGATCCTGCTGCAGCGGCTGCGCCACGCCAACGTCCTGCAGGTGGGTGCGCGGCTCCTGCCCGGGGGGGCCGCGGAGCCCCGCGGAGGGGGTCGGGTTCCGCCGGTTCTCCGCCCTTCGCTCGGTCCCCGCCGCCGGCAAACCGTGGGCGCTACCGCCGCCGGCGTGAGCGGGGAGCGGGGGGGGGGGGGGGGGCAGGAGCCCCCGGGGTTTTCACCCCCCGCCACGGTCGGTGGGGAGCCGCCTGTGTGGGGACGGAGGTCCGCGCAACCTCTTCTCCCTGTCGGCGGGAGGCCCGCTGATGGGCGTTTTCCGCCGGCAGCCGCGTACTATCGGCGGTGCTCGGTCCTCGCCGGGAAGGGATTCGCCCCCGCCGGGCGTGCCGGGGCCGGGGAAAGGTGCCCGGTGCGGGGTTAACCCCAACCCCCGCCCCGCGGCGTCCTGCCCCCACGGCCGGCCTTGCGGCGTGCGTTGCGGTCGCTCTTCCTCATGAATAATGCCGAGGTGAGGAAGGGGGAGAGGGGGCCGAGGGAGGACTCGGGGATTAAGAAGCACTCCCGAAACGGAGGAAATAAAGGCCGCCTTGGGTGCGAGCCGCTGGGGAGCAGGGGGCGGAGGGGGCACCCCTGGCAGCCTCGGCGGAGTCACCGGCCGGGAGAGTCCTGGTGTCCGCCTTGGGTTAATCACTGCGCCGGCACCGTCGCACTTGCCAGAAGGGCTGCAGCGTTAGGACTGTTCCACATCAGCGTGAGTCTTAACGGGTCCATTCGGGTGTAAATGCTGGTGTGGAAATTCGCGTTGCGTTTCGCAGAGCGCGAGCGTTGCAGTAGAATAAAAAACGAACGTTAGACCAGCCGGTCTCGCAGTAGGTGCTTTTTGAACTGAATCGAGTAAGGGAGTTCTGTGTTTCTGCAGCAGCAGCAGGAGTACCAGCTCCCCCACGAGAACTTCAGATCCCAATGATCAAAGCTCTCGAGTTTCATATACTGTTCAAAGAAAGGGCGGTCATGATTTATCTACGACAAGAAAATAGATATTAACCTTCCTTCCTATTTCCATGTTATTTCCTCAGCGGTGCCAGGTCTCTCCACAGAAGGAGAACAACACGTAGCCAACTACAAAGAGCTGTACTCCTAAGGAAGGGTATTCCTTGCTCCTCAGTTGATGTAATGAATTATTGTTGGGAAACCCGTGGTTGGGTGCAGCCATCGTTACTGATTGAGTTGACAGCAGGAAATACACCCCACAGTTGTAAACGCGGAGGGGATATTCTCTCCCCCCCCCCCCCCCAGATTGTTTTTTTGCTCTGTGGAAGCGAGCTGGCCAGGTTGAGCTTGAAGTGTGTGCTTTCTGAAGTTGGGAGTCATTTCGGGAGGCACTCGTGTCTCTTCCCTGCGCTACCGGTGTGTAGTTTTCTGCTCTGGAAAGATTAATTTGTAACTAGCTTGTCCTCCTCACAGAAGGGAAGGGGGCCGCATCTGCGTCTGTGAAGGGTCCCCGGCAGCCGCCGCGGTGCTTCTCCCTGTGTGGGCAGCAGCTCCCCCGGCCCCGGGCGGCCGCAAGCTGCCCCGCAGCACCGCTCCCCCCGCAGCGAGCCTCGGAGGAGCCGCCCGAATTCACCCCCCGGCTTCCTGGAGTCGGGCTGGGTCTGGAGGGGGAAGCGAAGGGGAGATGTGGGGTGTCCCTGGGCCAGGAGGGCCGGGGGCTGAGCGCCGGGAGGAGAAGCACGCCCCGCCGGGAAAAGGCTCTCCCGGGCAAGTATCCTGCGCGTTAATTAGGGCTTGATATTTACACGCCACCCACCCAATTTAAAAATAGATTACGCTTAAATCGGAAACATGTTTTCAGTTTCGTCGCGATGTTGTCATCGCGTGTTCTTTTGTCTGCCCTGCGCCACCGCCAGCCCCTGGCACAGCGGCCGGGCCCGGCCCCGGGGACCCCCGAGCATCACCCGCCTTTTCGTCTAACGGATGGCGTTCTAGGGACGCGCGGGGCGAGGTTACTGCGGCACGAGTGGGGCGTAAACCTGTGACAAGACACTACCTTGAAAGGAGACCGTAAAAAGCGACCTGCCAAGCTTTATCCAGGCAGGGGTGGGGGCGGCCGCGTGGGCCGGGAGTGGGTCTCTGGTGCCACGCTGGACTTGTAAAACCAGTGCAGAAAATGGGCACTAGCGAGCAACGTGAAATTTATGGATTATGTCTTTGCTAAAATATTCAAGGGGACAAGATCTGCCGACTTCCAGAATGATTTTTTTTTTTTTTTTTTTTTTTTTGGTTTGTGGGTTTTTTCTTTTTTTTTTTTTTTTCAGGGGCAGCTGGCCCAGGGCTTAGAAATCACTGTCCAGGGTTAGCGGCCCAGGGCCCTCCCCTCTCTCTCTCTTCTGGCTTTTGACAGGCGCTGCAGCTTCCGTTGGAGCAGTAGGACCCACACTGCCTACAGCTGCCACGGGCACCACGTAACATCTACCGGGCCAGCAAAGCCCGGGAGTTTTTCTGCCTTTCCTCCCTACCTCTTCTTTGCCCCTTCCCCTCCCCACCGGCGGCTCCCGACATACCCAAATACGAGCCGGCTGCTATAAATAGCTGGAAGGACATGCCACCCTCCTGCCACCCTGCCGTGCTGGGGGAGGGCCCCGGTTAGGGGCTGGAAAGGGGGAGCCGTACGGGTTTGGGGCGATGCTTTACCCGCCCGCGCTGCCACCTGCCAGCGCCACCCGGCTGTGTCCCCGCAGCTTCCCGCCCGGCGCTGGGCACTCACCGAGACCGCTTGAGGACAGCGGGAGGTCTTCCTCTGCACGCCGCGGGGGAGGGAGGAGGAGGGGAAGGAGAAGCAGCCCCGGCGACCCATCCACGGGCGGTGCCGGGCTGCCGTGGGCACGGGAGGGCGCGGCGGCGGCAGTCGGCCCTCCCCCGGGATGCCCCCGCGCCCGGCCGCCCGTGAGCTGCCCCGGCCTCGGTCAGGGGCTATTCGGGGTGAATGCGTTCGTGAGCTTTCTTTTGCTGGAAATAAAAGTTCCGTGTAGGTTCAGTTCTAGGAAAGGGTTTTTTCCTGTAAATCTCTGGCAGCTGACAGCCTGAAGTGTAGTTTGTAAGATAACAGGCTTGTTCTTTACTGTCTCAGCAGTTCCCATTCTGGCCTGTCTCTTGTCAAAATCAGCTTTTTTTTTTCTCCTTTTTTTTTTTTTTTTCTGTTAGCCATCCTTTTAAAAGACTTGATTATTGTACAATATACGATAGAGAGGGAAAAGAGCTCTTTCCAGAAAGTACCACTGCCTTCAGACAACACGTTGACACATCCACCGTGCCCTCCGCCTGGGGAAGGGGCCAGATGTGTCAGCTCCGGCAGATGTGGCGAATCAAGTCTATCAAAAGAAACGTGGAAAACGAGAGAGAGAGGGGTTTCGCGTTAGCCAGCGCTGAGGGGAGGGCAGCTCGCCTTCCTGTTCTCATTTCCGTGCCCTGCCCATCCCCGGTGTGCCCGACGGAGCGCCGTCGCCCCCCTTGCCCCCGCTGCTCGCCCCGGGCCGCCCGAGGTTCCCTGGGGCGGCGGCCGCTGGGAAGGGCAGGTGCAGGCGGCAGGGGAAATGTATTTGCTTTGGAGTGGGGAAGAGAGGGGTGGTTCATTAAAGTTGATTTTATAATGAAGGGCGCCGGGGAAGAGGGGGAACTGGGTCACTGATTTATTGTAACAGAGGATTTAGCGGCCCGCTAATTGCTTTGCAGTCGCGCTGTGTCAAACGCGGAGCGTGATCTCTTCCTTTCCCTCCGCGCTGCGGTTTCTTTTCTTGCGCGGTTCAAACGCTGCCGTCTGAATCCCCGCTAAAACGCACGGAAAGCCGGGGCGATGATTTAGTGTGCTTTAATTCCTCCCTGCCCGTATTTGAGGAAGAAAAGAAAATCAAACCATTTGCAGTTAATTTCAAACAATGAGCGCGATTGTAAAGACACAAAGGCAATGTTTGATTTACTGTAATAACGTAATTATAGCCCTGGAGTATCAGAATTAAGGGTGTTGCCATTCATGGGCATAAGCGGCTCTTTGGAGGCATTCTTTCTTTCTTTGCGTTGCTGAAGCTGAAGAGAGGGGAGGGAAGGTTTGAGAGCGCGGACCTTTGGAAAATCGCAAGCTTATTTCTGTGGCGGCTATTTATCAGCACTTCTAGTGTGAGTTCACAGTGATACGTTTAAGAAGGAGCTACCGCTTTCTTAAAAACAAACACAAAAGCTCAAGGAAAAGGGTTGTTTTTGTCTGAAGCCAGTGGAAGACACCAGCTGCTAACAGAGCTCCTGGTTTGTTGACTGCTCGGACAAGGCCGTTTCACTTGGCTTATTTAGCTTTAGTGTAGAGTTAAAGCATGCAGATGAAATATTGGGATGGCATCAACGCTAAAATAAAAGTCACTATCCGAGGTATGATGTCAAAGCAGTTTCTATGGAAATTGGTTCAGTTAGCACTGGTATATTTTATTGATTTGTTTTAAATGGTCACGATTACAGAGAGAATATTTATCACTTAGAAAATTCATTGATTAAAATAGTACTGAAAGTAATATGTCACTTGCTGTTGACAAGTTCAGTCGATTTAAGATGTGCTAGCCGGTCATGATATTTTTAAATACCGATTTTTAAATGAGATTTTCTTTTCTTTACATGTGATAATTAACAGACATTTTACCCTGATGCTTTTCCTATACATATGCATAGCTGTCAGGATAGGGCAGTTTTAATTCTAATGTGAGAATTAAAATAGTAAAGCTTTGTATACAGTTTGCTAATTCCAAGTGGAAGTAGACAGTCTCTCCAAGTCTGAAGAAAGTCAATATACAATTAATTTTCAGTGCAAACACATTTTTGTAGGGAGTGTATGACTCTTGAAGGTCTGAGGTCCTTCCCCATCCTTCTCGTATGAATCCGCTGTTGTTTTCACAGACAGTGGGGGGTGGAGGGGGGCAGGGGAGAAGGAAGGGGACATCAAGCCATGGTGGAAACGGTTACTCAGGGATCTCTTCCCTGTTGCCAGCGGGTGGGCATTGAATCCCCTTTGTGGTGGCAGTGGTGCAGGATTCCCAGTAACAAGCCTTGATCTGCAGTTATCTGGAGTATGACCATGACAACTTTGGGAATGGCTGGCCTGAGAAGAGTGCTGTGATTGCTGATACTGGCTGGTGGGTGACTACATGGAGAGTTTGTCATTCTGAATTTTGGAGAACTCCAGCAGAGGTTCACAGCTCTCAGAAGCAAGCCTTTCAAAACGAAGCACCTGAGGAGAATTAACCTTCTGGGCTGGGGCTGGCTGGGGTCTGACCATGTGTTCCACGTACAGTCGTCTGTAGAGGATTGCTGCAAGTAGGAGGGACCTTTTTAGACTGGGAGTTCTTTCTAATGCTTTTCTGAAGTAGCTCAGTTGAGCTTCTCTTGGGACAGGTTGGCTAAAGATGAATGAGACCACCATACATGGTGCAAGACCAGGCTGACACCATCTGTTTAACTGGCATTAGGATCAGAGGAACTTCAGGTCCGGGCAGATGAGCCTGCCAAATCCTGAAGAGGAGGAGAAATTTGCACCACTTACTGGTGGCCACCTTCCTCTGGTAAAGCTGCCATCGCAGCTGCCTAGTGAGCAGAGGTAGAGCTGTGTCTTTCTCCCAGTCACTGCTTGACATTGCTGTAGGTGCACCTTGCAGGAGGCGAGGAATCTAAGTCACTTGGGCATCCTTCAAAATTGTTAGTGGTGGCCAATACAGGAGGTCAGCACTGGACATTTATGTGGGTGGAGAGAAAAAAGCAGGCAGTGCCACCTACTGATGGCTTGGTGGAGACAGCTCGCTGCTGCTAACAGATGTCCCCACAGCCCCAAGGAGCTTGGGGTGGAGTGGTGAAGGGCAGAGAGAGCAGACAGATGCGGTTTGGCGAGGAAAGAAGAATTACACAAAGTGCTTCTTTATTGCGAGACTGCTTCCCAAAAGGCCCAGATGTTATCCTGCACTTTTAAGAGTGAAGAAAGGATCTGTTAACAAGAACTCCAGAGCTGCTGGAAGCACAGAGCTGATACAATTGCAAACCATCTCTAACCGTTCATGTCACTGGAAGGCAAGCTATTCGTCTTGATGCTGAAGTCACTTAATAACGTTTTATCCCATTGATTTGCATGGGATGGCAAAGGGTGTTCAACTTGCAAAGCTGTTGGCAGGAACAGTTTTCTATAAGGCATGTGCCATCACATGTTAACAGGGCTACATAGTCCATCCTTTTGAGAGCAGCATTCATAAAACTAATCCAAATTATTTGTTGAATGATTTCTGTGATTGCTTCTCAGTTTTATGTGCCATGTAAATCATTCCAGAAGACTCTGGTTTGAATTTCTGCCTCCTTTATGGGAGCTGATGACTTGCAACCTCATCCAGTTTCCTTCAGGGGAGCCCAGTGTTGCTCCTTCTGCACGGCAGCTCGGGAAGATCACCGGTCACCACGGGATGCTGTGGGTACCATCAAGTTCTCCCTTGCTGCTTGCCTTTTTTCATAGGAGCGACAATGAGCAAGCAAGGCCACTCCACCCTGTGAATATCCTGGCCTGGAAATTAGTTATGACCAGGGCAGAATTACAACAGAAAGTGGGTGTTCTTTAGTTTCTCTTTTCTCTCCCTGCCCTGTCTCCCCCATCCAAATATGGAGTAGCTGGGGAAACCTCTTCTCCCTGGTAGCCAGTGACAGGACACATGGGAACGGTTCAGAGGTGCACTGGGGAGGTTTAGACTGGACATTAGGAAGCATTTCTTTGCTGAGAGAGTGGTCAAACACTGGAACAGGTTTCCCAGAGAGGTAGTCGATGACCCAAGCCTGTCAGTGTTTAAGAGGTGTTTGAAAAACGCCCTTAATAACATGCTTCAACTTTTGGTCAGCCCAAAGTGGTCAGGCAGTTGGACTAGATCATTCATGTAGGTCCCTTCCCACTGAAATTATCCTATCCTAGCCTATCGTATCCTGTCCTTGCAATGGATGGTTGTGACCCTTTCGTACACGCTCTGTCGTCTTGTTGCAGCCATGTTCTGGGAAAGGCTGGTGGCAAGCCAAGCCAAGGAGGCAAGAGGTGATGCCTGGAAGGGCACACCAGGGCTGGCAGAGCTCTGGTCCCTTTGTTCACTGCATAGACACAGAGAGCGTTTGGTGGGCTCAGGTGTGAGCTGGCCCACGCTTAGAAGTGTTGCTGCCCTGGTTTATGAAGTGTCTGTGCCAGATACACAAGCTGGGTTTTTTTTTTTAAAAGGTCTTTTACATGGATTTTTGTGCCAACACAGTCACCTGATGGTGCAGTAGGTGCCTTGTGGCGTCTGACTCCCATTGCAATTTTTCATTTCTGCAATGGCCCTGAAAAACTTGACAAGAACGAGTTCTCACAGGCACTATGCTAATACTAATATTGACTCTAGACTAATTTTAAAGGAGTTGTTATTTTTTTTGTCACACTCAGCTGAACCACTCAGTATAGGTAGTAGACACCAAACATGGATGTTTTATATTGTTTTAGGGCATATTTGGAACAACATAGTTTGGAAAGAGTTGCTTTTTTCTTGGACTATGTGGCTGCAGATAGATGCCAAGCTTATTTTAAAGCCCTCCGTGATAAAGTACACAGTGCTAAGGCTCAGATACCTAAGAAAGAAGAATTATACAGATGGGTCTAATAAATGCGAGTCAAGCTTTTCCAAACATGCGATGCCCAGAGATTATTTGATAGTTCTGTAGTGCAAAATCACATCATGACGAAGGGTTAACCTGGCGGTGTGGTGGAACTGAATACAGCCCTGTGGATGGAGGTCAGGGGAGCTTCTGGTCTGGCTATTTACAAGATAATGAACTGTGCCTGCACTGATATCAGCCTGTTTCCATTGAAATCCTGGTTGTATGAGTGATCTATTTGTCTTTGCTGGGAGGCTTTACAAGAGTAGGCTACTTGTGTGACTAAATATTTGCAGGGTTGGGCCTTGAGCTTGTGCAGTGCAATGCAAATTCAAAGTGCTGTAAATGTTTTTAGTAGAAGAATTTTCCGCTTCAGAGTATAAGGAAAGCAGGGAGAGTAAAAGGGAGATAACGTTACTAAACCCTAAGATTATAGCCAACGTGATATGTCAGAACAGCAGGTTTATATGTATACACTCACGTACATACGAAATGTATGGAGGTATCTGTGGGCCTCTGTGGATATACCGACAGATATGGTTAGATATATATATGTGTGTGTTTCTAAATAATACGTGCCGATTTTTCTATTAATGAACTTCCATGTCTAGTAACGGTGCCAGATAGGAGATTCCTTTACCTGCTAGCGCTTCTGGAGTTTAGTGCTAATCATAATACTGCATTTATAAATAAAAGCCTAGGCAGATCTGTGAATTTAGAGCTTAATATTTGAATTACTCGCTGCTTGCTGTTGGTTCCAGTATCCAGCAGCAGAGGATAGCTTTCAATGTGCAGTTTTTGTCCCGTTCTGGAAAGGTTCTGAGCGGTGTTGGGGATGCCCTGTATGAAAGTCTTTTCCCAATGAAGCTCAGCACTTGGCAGGGCTTGATTGCTAGATTTCAATAAGGAGAATCAATTCACTTCTCATGCATCGTCTCTATATATTCTGTAGCAGGAGGGCTGATCTTGAATCAACCTTCATTTAGTTTAGGCCTTTCAGGGAACCCATCCTTTTTCCAGGGAGATGCGGGTTTGCAGATGCTTTTGGACTAGGTAGGCGTGACAATATTAAAAAACCAAGTGTTTATATATATATATACACACACAATATTTGTAGCTATATTTTAATATGTTTTTAATGTTTCATATAGAAACATACACATATATGCCATATACACACAAATATACATACAAGCAAGCACATATATATATGTATATACCATCAGCTATGAAGGGAAGTATTTAAAGCCCAAGGGATGACTAGATCTTAGAATGACATACGTCTCACATCATGTATCGGTAAATCATAGCTGTATCGGGCAGCGCTAAATGTTCTTGGTCTCGCAGGGATTGTCCCAGTGCTCCAGGAATGAAAGGTGAATCCAAGGATTGGTTGCATAAAAAAATGCTACGTTCATTTTGATAACAATAAAGTAGCAAGAGCTTCTAAATTGTGTGGCTGTGGTTTTGACATGTAGCAGCTCAAACAAATGGCTCATCAAATGACAACCAAAGTCAGTGGGAGTTTTATATTTGCCCTGGGCACCAAGTCACTACAAAATACAGGCTCGACACAACCACTTTTGATTAAGTAACCCTGTGTCCATATATTCTTGAAATTAAAGGCTGTGGCAAGTGTTGACTACTGTTGCTTTTCATAAAAGTGAGATTTATTTTTTTTTTCTATTGTGGGGAGCAGTTAGGCCTTACTGTAGTAAGTTTGGGCAAGTCCAAATTAAAAGAGAAGAGAATTAGGTTTCTAGAAATTACTTCTGGTGTGATGCAGTTGAGCCTGTCACTTACAACAGTCTGGTAATAGTGGCCTCGAAGTTCTCGTTCCTGGGAAATCTCATGTTCATTAAAGAAAAAAAGGGGGAAATTGCTGGCTTCTGTGGTTGTAGAGGAAATCTAAAGACTCTTAACATTGAGGGCTAAAAACTAGCAAGGCAAAGAAACATGTTGTAATTTTTATGGAAGTGGCATGATGTGTGTGTGTGTGAGTTCTGTCCCACAGTAGCCAGGGCAGTGATTCTCCGCGGCGTGGCAGAGCCCGGCCACCACAGCCCCGTGCAGGGAAGGTGGCCACAGCCCTGGTCGGAGAAGGTAGCAGGTCCTACCCTTCCTGACTGACCCATCTCTAGAAATGAAATGCAACTCTTCAGCAGAGGTTCTGGCTCTACATTTATTTTTCTGAAAATCCAGTTAGGGTGCGTACGCCAGTGCAGGAGGGCCCGCTGTTTGCACAGGCTTACCCTGCTGATGACAGCTTAATAAGCTCCTTTATTTTGTGTTTTTACTCAATAAGCTTGTTGGCTTTTGTGTAGGGGCTGACCTCTGCTTTTGCCTTCCCCACCACCTCTGAAAGGGGCACCTCTGTCCCCACGTTTGCAGTCAAAGGGAGCTGTGAAGGGAGGTGACCCGACCGGCTCCTACAGGGTGATATGGCTTTCCCTGAGTGCCCAGTGTGCCAAAAAACTGCCCAAGTCAGCGGGAATTTTGGGTGCCCAAGGACTAACGCAGGACCGAGCCTTTCTGACTGAGAAAATCCAAGCAGCGAGGGAAGGATTTGGTGAACTCAAAATGAATTACGGCACACGATGTGAGAACAGGTCAACATTTCATATCTGGCATTCGCTTTTCTAAACAGACAGAAAGGCGTCCCGATATTGTGACTGTTTGCTATTAGATTCTACACAATATTGGGGTGGCGTTTAAATGCAGTGACTTGAGATAGCAAAAAGATGTGGAATTGTATTTCTTTCCATTCATTTAATTGGAACCATGCTGAAAAGGCGTATGAAAACCATCACTCATGAATATATCTGAAGTGCAGCTTTGCGACGCTGAGAATGATGTCCAACCTAATAGAATTGCAGATAGAGGAGATATTTTGGCTCATCTTTTGCTTCCAGCTATATTCAGATTCCCCGTGTGGTTATTTTTCTTTTTATTGTGTGCATCCAGCTATCTGTTTCTTACTTCACCGTCTGGGAATACAAACCATTTTGTCTCATTTCAGACCTTAAAATGGATTGGACAAAACTGAAAAGGAATGGGAGGGAGGGAAGGAAATATTTTGGGCAATACCTCTCTACTTGTTTCTATGTCTTAATAAGTCAGCTTCTTAAGCGAAAGGCCCAAGAATTACTGTCTTGGAATATTTTCCTCTGTTTGTACTCTGTATTTTGTAACATCTGTATGCTGGGTGGTGGTTCATCAGGAGAGGATGAATGTAACCATTTTAGATGCTTAACTGGCTGTTGGGACTTGCCCAGTTTGTAATCATGGTAATTGCACATACAAATATGGCCATGTAATTACATGTGCGCTTTTACATTTTAGTTTCAGGAGTTCATTTAGAAAACTATAAATGTGGCCCAATAAATCCTTTATATCTCAGACTTCTGTGCTTTTATAACTCTATATAATTATGTAATAATGCTGCATCTGGAGAAGTTTCACTTAAAGAAAAGCAATAAAGAGCTCAAGTTAGATTTTTTTTTTTTTTTTTTTTCAGTGAGACCTACACTAACTTGCTCAGTACTGTGTTTTTCAGCTTGTAAGATTGATTAAGTTCAGCAGTACTTGTGCAAGAAAATTTTCTTGTGATAATAAAGAGCAATTTTGTATGACACCAAAACTGGATCAGGTCATTTAAGCTTCTGCAATGACTGAAGTCATTAAATGTGTATTAATATAGTAAAATATACACCAAATAGTCAGATACTTGGGCAGTGAAGACTTTTGCCAAGGTACAAATTGGATACTAAAATGAAAGAATTACTTACAAACGAAGTTCCAGTTCTCTGAGAGCAAAACTAAGTCATTATTGTTACTATTGGCATTCGTGGGTTGAGATAAAATAGATACTGTAATTAATTTCTACTTACGTGTTCCTATGCACATAAATAGATAACAAGACTAATTTCTCAGTGTTTTGTATGCACAGATAAGTGTGTGTTATGTTTTTATAATCAAGTGAATATATAATTGTTGTTTGTCGTCTGAATTTCTATTCCCGGAACGGGATTCACAAGTGTTGAGAATGTCTAATGAAGACTGATATATATATATATATATATATATTTGTATTCAGTGTTACCATGACCCAGCAGTTACTGAGATACTGCCATTTCCTAGTCCGGATTGCTTGCTGATTTCCCTTATGGGTTTTTTCCCCAGTGGATAGTATTACTGTGCTAAAGACAAGAGCTGAGCTCTGCAGATGATGCAGAAACAGATGTTAGATTTTGACACTCGGAAGTGAAGGTTTCCAAACCTACTGAGCGTCATCCTGCCTTCTTAGGCTGCCCCTACACAAGAGGGATGTGAAATCCCTAGTAAGAACTGGAGAATCAATCTTGTCTCTTGGGTTAAATATTTTAATTTCATTTTTTGTTAGTTCAGAAGGCTTAAACAGAATCGTGCTGATGTGTTACTCTAAGACAGTTTGCAGCACATGAAGGTTTAACTCCCGTCAAAAAGTTGCACAGAGGATAAGGAACAAACCCAATGTGGTGTGACTGGCTCTACAGTAAGAAGTGATTGCTGTTGAAATCGTCATCGTGGTTGTGGCAGAAAGGAGAAGGGTCCCTTTTCCTGTTTCAAATGTTCGTATCGGCATTTAGCACAAGTTCTCTGTTGTGCATTGATGCCAAAATCTTTTCAGCATGTTTTAAAATAAAATCTCCTAGCTCTTTTTTTTGTTTGGCTTAATGTCTGTGTTTAAGCAGCTGTTTTGAAATACAGTGCCGTTTTTACACCAAAAAGAAAAATTGTTTACTTCTTTTACATTTTTGGCACCCTTTTTTTTTTGTTTAAATGTAGACAGCTACAGTCAGAGCTAGCAGAACGGTTCGTAACAAATCCCATATTTGCTGACTTTTAGCCTGGTCTTTGCTTTTCTGTTCTGGGAGGGTCCCAAGCCGTAAGAACATGCTTGATGCTCGAATCTGCTCACAGCGGTTGTCTTCAGCCTCACACCGCTCCCTCCAGCGATGGCACTCGCTGGTCTCGCTCTCAGTTTTCCTGCTGAATTAGGCTGCATGAGCCTGGTTTCTTCTGCAGGGCAATATCCAAGTCCCCTGAGCCCTGAGGACACGTTCACTGTCTTCTCTGAGCTTTCTTAAAAAGTCAAATTACTCGGGACAAGGCAGTAGAAGAATAGCAGTGGGGCATTTCTTTTTTTTTTTTTAATGCTGCATTTTCACACAGATCCTTTTACTGTACGGTTTATTTGACTGGGGGCAGAGATTACATTTAATTTTATTTCATGTGGGTGCTGTTCTGGCTGGAAAGTTGCAATCAGATCCTTATCAGGCTCATTTAACTGCCTCTCTGCCAGGGCTTGGCAGGGAGTTTGTAAAAGCCTGTCCCCCAGCCCTGACAGACGTTGTCCCACTCCATATAAAGCAAGACATCTCTTCTCCACAGTCTTTAAATATTCTTCTTGTGCAATTATTTGTGCAATTAATCATTCAAATGTCCTTGGAAAGCAAATACAAGAAGGAGCTGGAGCATAGCCGAAATTGCCATTTAAATGCTTTTAAATTGAAGAAGCTACTGGCAGATGATGTTTTGGAGTAGTTGTCCTTCTTCAACATTACTGCACACAGAAGTCCATCAAGTATAGCAAGAGGCAATGTCTGGCTGGGAGAAGATAAGTTTTGGCATTTCAGTTGCTTTTCAAACTACCATGTCATTGAAATACACGTTGCCACTCAATACACAAACAGTAGTCCTATGGCAAATGTCATTAAAAGCTATCTTGTGATGTCTTTTAAGCAGAAAGTCTGTCTTATTTACCCAGGTATGGCATAGCCTAAACTATTTTTCCGCAGATAGAATTCTGTTTCTGGATACTTTATTTTTTTTTTTTCTCTTAAACATTCATTGAGATAAGATCCTGTACAGGAGGGTATGCAGGAGGTGCTTCACTGGCCTTGTGCTGTGTGATGCCCACAGAAGACTCTGCTGGCTGATTGGGGAGTTTCAAGGGAGTGTTCCTCAAATGAGAGTACACAGAAGCTATTGGGGGGTGACTTCAAGACACTTCAAGTGTGTCGAGCTCAGAGCCTTGTAAGAAATGCTTACTTTGCCTCTCACACCCAGGGAGAAATACAAAAGCATGCTAAGATATGTTACACTGATATTGCCTGGTTGTGATTTTTTTTTTTTTTTTTTTTTTTTTTCAGCTCTATGGCTATTGCTACCAAGATAGCAATGACATCCCAGACACACTGACGACCATCACTGAACTAGGCTCGCCTTTAGAGATGATTCAGCTTTTACAGACTTCCTGGGAAGACAGATTTCGAGTGAGTAAAAACTGTTTTAAAAGGACTTTTAAGAGAGTGGTGAATGCAAAATAACATCAGGCACAAAGCAGGGGTTATGTACTACGCCGTGCAGTTCACGTTTATGAAACATTTGCTTTGCATATGATTACATCTTGGTTTAGAAACAACATTTAGCACTCCCTTTCTGCAGTGTTTAAGATATTGTGCTATTTTGGCCATTGATGTTATCTAAGTTGTGGCCGGTTATGTGCTTTTTACGTGGTATCTTCAAACATTTCTTACTTGTTAAAGCTCAAGGCCCAGGATTTTTGGCGTTGAGCGTTGTGCTCTGCAACTGGGATTTAAACAATAGAAGGATGTTACATTTCTCTGCTGATCCTTATCGTAGGTTGGTTTTAGAATTGTTTTCTACTGCTTCCTGCTCGGGTTGTCTTTTACTGGGGGAAGAGTGAAATAAACGTACACAAATCTCAAACACGGGTTGTCCACCGCGTTGGCAATCTACCAGAGGCACGAAGGTCACACTTAATTTGTCCGAAATGAAGGCAGACTGCAGCAATGCTTTGATCAAGACAGCACTGTCTCGCTCGGTGTATGCTGGGACGTGTCGTTGGCTGAGGACGTTGTGAGGCAGCAGCAGTCTTCATCTAAATGGCTGGGGATTACGTGGCTCTATCTGTACCCAAAAATTAAAAGTGTGCCCCACTGACTTCGGAGATGAGCCAGCAAGGTACTGCCCACGGCCATATGGGTGAATTCTCGCCCTCTCGGAAGGCCGGGTGGCTGCATGCAGGGTGCTGCTCAGAAATGGTCCCTGGGTCATGCCTCCTTCTGGATCGTGCCTGGGGACAGTGCTGTAAAACAGCCTTGTCCCTGTCGGACCCGGGCCAGAGAGCGTGCGAGCAAGTGTGCCTGTGGGATTGAGTTTCTGAGCTCAGGAATGTTCCCTGGCAGAACTTATTTTACTTATATAGACGGAGCAAGTGTGTTCCCTGCACTAAGCTTCAGCTCCTTGTCCTGGAAGGAGTGCACTCCTGGTAAGCGGTAGAGGTGCTCGTCACCGCTCCTCAAATATGGGACCTGTCTTCGGCTCATCTCATCCAGGGAATGCACAGAATGGGCTGTGACAGCAACTGCCTACGAAGTAAATGACCAAGAGATAGATTCGATTATGGGTAATAAACAGGGAAGTTTCCTTCCGGCACGGATATTTCCGAGTGAGCAATTGCAAAGGGAAATGAAGGAGAATTAGATGAAGGTGCTGAGCTGATTCACAGAGGTGGAATTAAAGATGAAACATTCCTGTGCCTGCTGTAATGATGTCTTAGATAATGACATGCTCATTAGCTTCTCTAGGACACAACTAATGCAGAAAAGGAGGAGGAAATAAAATCATATCTTCTTGGTAGGTGAGGGTTGTCTGTGGCGCGGTCCTGAAGACGGCTGCGTAAATATTTGACCTTCTTCCTACAAATAATAATTCCCTTGTGTTGGGGGGCTCAGCAGCAAGCTTGCTTTCCAGTCCCACACCTCTGCGCGCAGCAGAATTGCATGACGGGGAGCGCAGCCTTCATGTGTTTGACAGCCTGTAGAGGGGCATCTGCAGCAGGTACACGGGGCAGCGTCCCATTGGGGCTGGTCACAGAGGTTCCCAGTGCAGGAGCAGGGGCTTTTTGGAGTTTGAGAAAATGTAGTAATTCCAGATGACAGCCAGTGTTTTTTATTCAAGCTAAATTCTGGGTTCACTGGTAACTGAAGATACACATGTTATAGGTTAGTTTGGGTTGGATGTGCTTTTTATATACAGTGTATTGCAGGATGGCCTGTGTCTTTCCAGAGGAAGGAAAGGGTGGTCAGGGCTGGTGTCCCATAACCAGGCCTGTGCTCATCTACGCCTACAGGCGTCTCCGTGAGAACTGTGGTATCCTGTAAGTAGGATAAAAATGTTCTAGTCTGGTCAAGCAGGGAAATGATTATCAAAGTGTATGGTAGTCCTAAATGTCCCCCAGGCGAAGGGTCTGTGAGAGATAACTTTAGATATGCTCAGCTTTCTTATGAAGGATGCATTTAGGTGCTCCCCCGGGTATACCATTTATGCCCTGGGACTGAATTTGGATTTGACTACTTCAGTGCACGTGGCCATAACAGTGTATTTTAACTGAAACCAAAGATTATATGTAACCAATAAAAGGCTTGCTAGACTGAATAAAACCTGTTATTAATTTAATACATAGAATAAAAATTCCAGTATTTAACTGTGTTCGTATTAATGCTATACTTACATCAATATGTTACATAGACTGCAAAGGAGTGCAAGAAGTGAAAACAGTACTTTGGTAAGGGGGCTGAGTTCAACATTCATCAAGTTTGCTGTCTAGTAATAGTTACTCAAGTTTGTAACTTGCAATCGAAAAGTGCAGCATCAGCGCAGAGCTGTCTCCCCGACCTCCAAGTGGCACATGAGGTCCATCAAGGTAGACCCACTAAGGTAGATGGACATACAAGGTTACCCTGAGACACAATGTTACGGAGGAGCTGTGGAGCTCCTCTTTCTGGTAATTTGCTTCCTTCTCCCCTGGAAAAAAAGCAAACATAAGAGGAACCAGCGGGGAAAAAAAGATAATATAAGAGCAGTCAAAAGGCAGGATCAGTATGGAGGCAACACAGGTGCTGTCTGCAGTTGGAGCTCCAGGCGTGGGTGCAGGGCAGTCAGGCCAAAACTCTCAGGGAGTTTGTAAAAGAACAGCATTAGGCTGTGTGGTCAAGGCCTGTGCGTAATGTGTTATTAAAAGTTAATGCTTTTATTTCTATTAAAAGTAAGAATAGCAACAATGAGCTGTGCTTCAAGAATAGTGTGGGAAAGCACTGGTAAAGCAGCTTATTTTTGTTTCGAGTCTCTAAGGGTTTTGCAATCAACTATGTTAATCCTATGAAAAATACCTTAAGTGCAGGATTCAGTTCTGAGGCTAAGTTATAACAATTAAGTCATATATTTATGAACATATCTTCAACTAAAGTGGTTTCCTTTATATACTTTGTACTGAGAAGATAATGCAAGGTACCCATGTTTTTGCATTCCAGATATGTCTCAGCTTAGTTCGACTTCTGCATTATTTGGCTCACTCTCCTCTGGGCTCCGTGACATTACTGGATTTTCGCCCTCGGCAGTTTGTGATCGTGGATGGGGAACTGAAGGTGACAGATCTGGATGATGCCAGCATCGAGGAGAGCTCCTGCACCAGTAACAGTGACTGCTTCATGGAGTTTCCCGCAAGGAACTTCACCCTGCCCTGTTCTGTTGAGGGACGATGTCAGAGTATGAACGAGAAGAGGAATCTCTACAACGCCTACAGGTACGTGATTGGATAAGGTGAAAAAGAATCAGGAGCAGGCAAGAAATCTCCAGCATCCTCTGGGGTTCACATCCATGAGTACACATTGTCTCAGAATCGTTACCCAAGAGTGAGGCCATGAATAATTGTTTTGTTTGTGAAAATACATAGCATTTATAACTTTGGAGATGTTCCGCATGCTTCGAGTGTGATTCACCACTTATATTCTAAATTTATGTTGGTTTTGTTCCCCTGAATTCTTAATCCAAGTAGAGATTTTCATAGGAGTGTAACAAATGTGCCTGTGGAGGTGGGGACCCATTAGCTCTGTGCTGAGACGATTCAGGGGCCACAAAGAACCCCATCGGTCACTGACCATCTGGGACGTAATGCCAAACCTGTGGAAGCAAGGGGTGCTCCCTTTCTTCCCACTCCCAGCCCCTGGTCTCAGCATGGTCAGGTGCTGAGGGACTGGCTCTTGGGTTTCTTCTCCCGGTAACAAGCAATAGGACAAGAGGAAATGGCTGAAAGTTGTGTCAGGGGAGGTTTAGATTCGATACTAGGGAAAATTTCTTCACTGAAAGGGTTATCAAACATTGGAACAGGATGTCCAGGGAAGTAGTGGAATCGCCATCCCTGGAGGTATTTAAAAGACAGGTAGATGTGGTGCTGAGGGACATGGTTTAGTGGTGGTTGGAGTTGATGACCTTAAAGGTCCCTTCCAGCCTACAATTCTATGATTCTGTGATGCTGCTTCCAGTCCCAGCAGTGGTGTGTCTGTGACAGGGGACATGGAGTTGACAGGTCACACCAGACCAATAGGCCATGCTGAAGAAAGTGTTCAGCCCACACATCCGTCTTCCAAATTTGATTTTAGAGGTTTCTCTGGATTTACAGCAGGGTCCTTCTGAGTGATTTGTGTTTGTGGTCTTGTCTCTTCCCCTCTTGGCCACTGCTCTCAGAGGGCTGGGCTGGGGTGCTGGGGAAGCCATGTTGCTGCTTTCCATGGAGCCAGTATCTGGTGCTCAGTGCCGTTCTCCTGACGCCGCTGCTCCAGCTGACGGGCGCTGCTGGGGTGGGCGGCCGCCTTGTCTGATGGAGATAGGAGGATGGAGGGTCTCAAAGCAATGCCATCATGGTGTGCTCGTTTCTTAGACTTCCCTTTCAACTATCATGCCATTCACTGCCTGCCAGACCACAGCAAGGAGAGGCTGCTCCAAAGAGAGTCTTCTGCTTTGGTCCCAGGGCGCTCACCAGCATGTGTGTTGCATTAGCTGACCACACTGAAATGGGCTGCACCACATGACAGCCATCTGCAGTTGCGCAGCGCAGTTTTTAGTCTATCCTGCAAAATTTTCTGTTTCCATTTGCTTGGCTTAAAGATCTTGCTTAGCTTGCTGGCTTTTGGTTAAGATGGTTTTAATGATCTGGCTCAGAAACCTTTAGTAGGCACCCATCCATCTTGGTCATTAAAGTGGTGACATGTCTGCGGGGTGGTGGGCTTGTGGCAGGTTGCTGGTCTCGCTGAAGGAAGCGGTCCTTTTGCTATTACAGTTCTCAGCATTGCTTTTCAACCTCACACCCGTGAGTAAGGCGCACAGTGCCCCAGCGTTTCCAGCCCCTGCTTTCGCTTAATTGGGGAGAGACAGCAGCTTTTTGTTCAACGGCAAATCTGTGCTAGAGCAGGCTGCGACCGCCTGCGCCGAGGCATCGGCAACAGACCCTGTGCACTTGTCTTGGAAGGCTAAATCTTCAGGCCATTAGGTATAGGCTAATTTTGTATTTTCATGGGTGCGTTCTGTCACTGAGACTGCCCTCAGGTCGGGGTTGCTGGTGCCGTTAGGTTGAAGTCAAAAGCAGCAATATGTCAAACCGCACATAAACCCCTTGTAATTTTAAAATATAGCAGGCCCTAGCCTTGAACGTGTAATTAGCCTATCTTGCCGGTTTCTTTATGAGGTAAATAATTAAAGGAGAGGAAACATTTTGGAAAAAAACTCTACTATGCAAGAACTGGCCCATCTTGACTTTCAGATGGTTACCTTCTGTCACAAATGCGTCTCTATGGGTTTTCCTCTAAATGTTTGGAGGAACAATTTTCAAAGCCCTGGACGGTTTTTAAAGTTGGGATAATTAATATTTTGAATTATTAACCAATGGCTGAGTTGAATTCTCCATCACTGTCAATTCTTAAATTAAGATCAGATCATCCTCAGAAAGAAAAAAGAAGGGGAAAAAGGCTGTAGGAACAAATGTAAAAGGATCTGACAATCTGTCTTATGCAGATCACAAGGGATGCCACTGGCCCTGGAATCGATGAATAACAAATGTTCCTGCAATTAAGTTGTGCAGGCGCCAGCGTCTCTACATGTCAGAATTTCACATGTGGGTGTTTGCGTTAGAACAAGTCATATATTTGTATAGGCATGGAAAAAACAATAACCTCCGTGACTCGCATCCATCCAGCATTTAGCAAAGAAAATACCAGCTACTGAATTTTTGCAAAGAACTATTCTCAATTAGTTGGACTCTGCTTATGGATAATCTATAAACCAAAAAAGTGAGGTAAAATTTACCAGACAAATTATTCATTACAAACATTATGCTGCTCTTTAGATTTCTGTATGTATTTATATTGGCTGTTCCATACTCATCACTAAGGAAACCTGCCAGGGATTAATCCTCCTTAATAAATATATTTAAATGTATTAGTAATACAAAATTAGTATTTATATTATTCATTATACTTCTATATCATTTCTGTAAATAAAGTTTTTAATATTTATAAGGGATGAAAAAGAGTGTTAAAATCTTAAGGAATTATTCATTGTGTAAGTGGAATATGTCAGCTCAATAATACCTGTGTCTATGATCAATTTTTGCTGTTGGTATTAATTTTTTAATTTGTGCTTATGAAAGATGCCTGCTAGTCTCCCTCCTGAACATGAGTCCATGGAGGTTTCTGTTTGACAACGTGGTCTCTGTTTATTAAAATAAAAATCTACTTTGCAGGTTAGATATAAAGCAGGGTAATTTCCCAATTGTATTCCTCTTCTGCTCATTACCTAATATTTATGTCTGATAGTTCTATTAATATTGTCACATCCTGAATGGTCCATCTCTATCATAGGTTGCTATAATACTGAGTTTGCAGTGGGTAGTAATATAGTAATATTGGCAGAGTAATAGAAATTTTAAGGGAACAATGTGAAAACTAGGTGTACTTCAAGCGATGGTAAAGGTGTACTGGTTTTAGTTTTGTAATTAAAGATTTTAAATGAAGATTATACATCTGACAATGAATATGTATGTGAATGCATCTTGAATTTAGATAAATGATGAGAGCAAAGAAGACATTCTGAATTGCAGTGTCTCTAAAACAATAGAAGAAAGCTTTCTCCTCAGAATTGATTTGAAATTCTGAGGAAACTGTAGAAAAGAAAATAATAGTCAATTACTTGAAATGAGCAGAAATTTGATTTATGCACTTTCAAGGCTTCAAAAAACCCCACAACTTCTGGGATGGATGGCATCCTTTTAGTTTAAGTACAGACAGCTTTGCAAATAATCACAATCCATGGGGCTTCATAGCACATTTCTATATTAGTGGAACATTTACAAATAGTTACAAGGCAGCGTTGTATGTAACAGTGTGGTCTCAGTATGCGACAGCTGCATGAATAGTGTCAGCTATGTATTTATTTGACTATAGAATATAATTATATTTCCTGAATAGGTAAGTGGCTTATAAGCAATAGGAATTTTACTCCTTATGCTATTCAGTAGTTACCAGACATCTGTAAACTTTTTTTTTTAATTTTTCAATATGGGTTACTTTTCCATTGCAGGTTTTTTTTTACGTATCTTCTTCCACACAGTGCTCCATCCTCACTGAGACCGTTACTGGATAAGATAGTCAATGCAACAGGTAATTGCAATAAACATGATAATGCCAAGTATGTCCTTTTTTAGTGTGATTCTCATTTGGGATGTGAGGGGTGCTGCTTTTATGTTCACTGTAATAGAACCAGATTGTTTTTTTTATCCAAGATAAAATTTCCCCCATACAGAGAAAGCGAGAATGGCCCCATATACCAGAGAAACTCCATTTTGAGATTTTATCTAAGCTTCACAGAGGTATTTACTTCCTCCTGACACCTCAGCATTGGGGGGAACTGCTTCGGAATGCAATTCCTTACAGGATCTGGAGGAACCTCTGTCTCTGGCAAGGGGAATTTTAATGATAGAAACACGATACTTCTCTGCTGGCAATAGTAGTGGTGGTGCTTTCATACCTCAGAAGCCAGAGGCAAGTGACATTACCAAAGACTGTAGAATCATAGAATGGTTTGGTTTGAAAGGGACCTTAAAGATCATCAAGTTCCAACCCCCCTGCCATGGGCAGGGACACCTCCCACTAGACCAGGCTGCTCAAAGCCCCATCCAGCCTGGCCTTGGAACACCCCAGGGAAGGGGCATCTACAACTTCCCCGGGCAACTTGCAGTGTCTTACCACCCTCAGAGTAAAGTATTTGTTCCTAATCCTTACTAATTACCAAGGTAGTGCCTTTGGGTTGAGAGAAGTTGCATGTGCCCGTAAATCTGATTTGAGGGTTTTTGGTGCATTGTTCTAGGGGTTTTATGCCTTGTACTGTGTGCATTCAAGGAGGAAGTTAATGATGCTGGGCTATAGCTAATTAACAAGCAAAGCCTTTGGAGTTCCCTATATTAGCTAAAGCTCATTGCTTGTGGGGAGCTCACTGCATGTTTTCTGCCCGCAGGCCTGGGGTTCCGGTTGGATGAGCCAGCTTTCAACATGCCTGGCTCATGCCAGGTATCAAACCCAATTTGTAGTAACTCAGGGATTTAATGTCTACGTCACAATGCTGCCACAGAGCAGGGCATTTCTGGGCTCTGATGCTTAGTGCTTTATTCAAGCGCAACCTCATTTTGTCCTATGCGGGTTGCTCTGCATCTAACTCGTTCTTTTTCTGTGCTTCTAAAGGAGAACTTCACTGGGGAATAGATGAGACGGCTGCTCAGCTGGAGAGAGTCTTGAATCTGTATAAGAGTGGAGAGTACCTACAGAACACGACCCGGATGACAAAAGCTGGTAAAGCGGTCTTTCTTGAAACTTAAAATCAGAGATTTTGTCTTTATGTTGTGGCTTGAAAGGGCGAATGTGCAGAAGACGGGGCTCAACAACCCCTGAAATCATGCACATGGTAATTTGTTGTTTGCTTTGTGCTTCCTGGGTGCCTTCTGAAGCCCTTCTCATGAAATGAGGTAGCTGCACATCCGTAAGTGTGAGCAGGTTGTAATATAGGGATAGGGAAATCCAGTGAAATGTTGCTCTCCATAACAGATCCCCAGAATTTTTCATCATATGTACACACACTTCTCTGCTGTTGGAGTATCAGAACCTGCCCAAACACGAGTTGGGGGGAATCTAATCAAGATGCCTTATCTCTCCATGGAGTTCCTGAGACTTAGAGGAATTTCTTGCTATGTAAGCACTTGTACACTGAAAGAATAAAATTTTTGCTTGCTGTGCAAGAGGAAAATAAGGTATGCCTCAGCTGTCTGCTAGAAATAGAATAATTATTAAAAAAAACAGGATGAAAACTAAGCGGTATAATAGTAGCTTTTTCATAAGATCTCTGCAGCGCCACAGGTATGTAAAATGCTATTCAAGCAACTATGATACAGAGGGATGCGTGTTCTTCCCGGAAGGATAGCTTGTGGAATTATACACGTCAAAGAAGATTATGCATGATGGAAATGACTGTTAAGCCTAACAATTGAAAAAGCTGTTTTGCAAATTATTTTTGTGTACGTACAATATTCATGTCAAACTGTCAACATAATTGACTGCAAGTTGATAGGAAAATTATGGCTTTGCTGCAAAAAGCTCAGTGAAGAGGGAAAGATGGGTTCTAAATGAAGATGAATGTTGGCACAGGGGGTTTGAAAAGTTCAGTGAAGCATTTGCTCTATGAAAGAGACGCTGGAGCCAAATTCATTCCTGTCGTAGTGCTGTTAACCTCAAAGGGCCATGACACCAGGGATGAATTTGACCCACTTATCAGAATAATTCAATATTTATTTTGTTGTAAAATTGGCAGGAAAATTGTTGCAGGTGTTCATTTAACTTTCTAATTTTCAGCTTTTCATCACAATCTGTGCTGAGTGATGCCTGTCAACACAGCAAAATTATTTTCAGCAGTACAATCAATAGTACAAACACGTCCTTTGTTGAAGAAGTGCCAGGAGGGCTGAAGTTTTTCTGTGATGCTGGTTGATTCCAGATTTAACTGCCGTATCAGGACAAGATGAAGTTTTGAATTTTAGAGGGCTGTCATGTTTATAAAGAATCTAGGGGAGAGAAGCTTAGGACAGCGCTAGTAAATGTAACCGTGCAGGTTTCTACTAATATGGAGCAGACCTCCATATGTATTTGTCTACTGTAATAATTACACATTTTTGTGTTAGTTTAATTCCATAGAGTCCTGGATAATATAACGCAGAATCCGCTGACTGGTTCATGGTTAGTAACACCCTTCTGTCCAAGGAGCCCTTTTTATTTGTAGGATGCTGCTCGTGGACTTGGGCACTCTACAGCGGGAGCAAAGATGTTGAAAATCCATAGATGCTTTGTGTAACATATTTGGCCAGTAAAGACTGCAAGTGCAATACTGAATTCCTTGATAGGAAAATGTTCTCGGCCAACGGCAAGCTTGAGGAATCAGATACCTCAGTGGAAACTACACTTAGATGAGATGTGTTCTCGGACTTGGCTGCCATGCCTTTAAGATGTGCAGGCCTGTTTCTTGTTTGTTCTAAAGCGACTTTAACCAAACAGAAAAGGGGTTGTAATTTATTTCTATTTTAAGGCTCCCTTTCCTTGCCAGAAAAGTATGAAGAAATTATATTGTGAGGGGGGAAAATACGCCTGCCTGCTCATTCGTATCACTTTTATTCTGAACACATTCCTTCTTCAACCAGTATTTGACTGGTAATACCATACTAGAATTAATTTTTAATATTCTCAGTCCAGAGATTATGGAATTAGAAATTATTACTTAGAAATGATCCAGAGAGATGGAATCAGCAGTTCTTCTGCAGTACGGTGAAGCTGCAGGAGAAGGTGACAGTGGTGCTGGAAAGGACTGGTGTCTGAGTGCTCAACCTCTTCCCGCTGGCAGAACACTTCCCGCTGAGCTGGTGTCCTGACCGCAGAAACCAAGGCTGAACAGCTGAGCAGATCAAATAATCTGTGTGTCTCCTGGTGGGTGGTGGAGGGAGAGACAGGGGTGAGAGTGACAGGTGGGGAGAGTCTGTTCACAAAGGCCGGCAACGACAGAACAAGGGCTAATGGGTATAAACTGGAGAAGAGCAGATTCA
>JAOTQQ010000023.1:25390824-25428646 GCA_026546715.1 Gallinago undulata
CAGGGGGGTCGGACTAGATGGCCTTTGGAGGTCCCTTCCGGCCCAGATGATTCTATGATTCTATGATTCTATGAAAATGGACAACTATGGTACTTTCCCAAGTTGTTAGCTGAGGTTGTGCTTTGGCACTGTTCAGGGCCTAGGAGGACATTGTGTTACTCTCTGGAAGCAAAGAAAAAATAGTTTTAAGATAGTGGAATTTTATTTTAAACCTTTTCTGCCTTGCTCTACAGCATAATGAAAGTTCAAGGAGAGTGTTTTCCAGCCCAGTGCTGGGTTAAGATAAAACTAGAGATGATGGTGTGGTTCTCAAGCCAGATCAGAATTAATCGGAGCTTTGCATTCATACACCAGTGTGCCAAGATTGGGCAGGCACAAGTTTGCATCAGTTTTGCTCCAGATGATGGAAATCTCACAAGGTGACTTGTCTCCCAGGGTTTTTTACTCTCAAACAGTAGACATGACAAGAATTAACAATGCCAGTCTCCTCTGGCATCTACAGGGATGTGAAAAAATAAGGCCATGCGTGATCTATTTTGAAATCCTAAAAGCAGAACTAGAGAATTCAGACCCGAGAATTGCAAAACCACAAAACCCACAGAAGGTTCAGGTAATGGTGCTTCAGAATTTGTCTTAGGTCTAAATGCTTTGAATTATCCCTTGTCTTGGATAGAGCACTGTAAATTTGCACTATGAAAGAAGAGATCATGATCTTGGGCAAGTGTTCTAAGGCCGTAACTTAAACATAAACTTTGAGGAAACAGTCTATTATCTATCTGAACCTATGTTTTTGAAAGGAAGACCTCCTCCTATGAACACCATGAAGTGAGAAAGGTGATATTGATAATCAGTAGGGAAGTGACACGAAGAAAGTTCTTGTCAGCCTTAGTGTTCCCATAAATAAAGTTTAACAAGATGACATAGTCATATTACAGAAGGTCTTGGATATTAAGCTTTCACTGTGCTTCAGTTGTAAAAGATTTTATAGTGCTGTAAATTATATTATGCTCTGGACTTTGCTTTAGTATCTTAGAAACAGAGTAGAGGCGTGGGAGACATTCGATAGCTATGTATGTGTTCTGTAATCATAAATCACACTACTGTTAATGTTGATATAGGAACGTTACAGTGTTTAAAACAACACCATGAACAAATACTTTTATATTCCATTGACTGTCGGTCTCTCATGCTGGAATCCAGAAAAATGTGAATTAAAACAGGAACCATGTATTACTTCTGACATGTTATCTAAAAATGATTAAATCGTTCCATTAATTATCCAGATTAAGAAGACTATAAAAAAATCTACTGATGTTCACCAGTAAAGTCCTGCCCCAGTATCAACATTTTTATTACTGACTGATTTGTACCAACTGGGTGTCTGGCCCTTGAGCTGAGCCCCAGACCTTCAGTTAACTCAGAATTTACTCAGAAATGCGTGAAATCAGCTAACACTAGTAAATCCGATAGCTTTGTTATTCATTAAAGCTAATAGATGACCCATTATTAGGCCTGAGGGTGTGCAAGCCCACAGAAAGGCATAATTAGCTGCTGCTGTTGAAAGTACATTCTCAATGCTAAAAAAGCTGGAAGGCTGGACATAAAGCAAAGACGCTTCATGTTTTCCTTTGTCTTAAGACAATTTGGCAGGATTATGCTGTATGTAAACATTTACAGTACAACAGTGTTTTGAAAAAATATTCTGCAGGGTCACTATAGCAACCTGCTTAGGAAATTGTAAATCCACCCAAGAATTACTGAAATCAAGGGGAGTGTGTGTGTGTGTTTGTGCACATGTGTGAGAGAAATTTCGCAAGGTTGCTGGAATATTTTTTGAGGCAGTTTGTGTATCCCACGGCAGGCCACAAAGTGAAGGCACAACGCATGCTGCTCGAGGCGCTTGAAGGCTCAGCCAGGGCCATACCACAGCCCAGTCCTTAGAAGCCCAGGTTCCTGCTTTATCTGGCACTTGTGCCTTCAGTGGTTCTTTCCCAGGGATGTCAAGGCTGCTTTGTGGCCAGCTGAGGGGGAAATCATAGAGTCACAGAATGGTTTGGGTTGGAAGGGACCTTAAAGATCATCTAGTTCCAAACCCCCTGCCATGGACAGGGACACCTCCTGCTACACCAGGTTGTTCAAAGCCCCATCCATCATCACCTTGAACACCTCTAGGGATGGGGCATCCACCACTGCTCTGGGCAACCTCTTCCAGTGCCTCACCACCCTCACAGTAAAGAATTTTTTTCTAGTATCTAATCTAAATCTCCTCTCTTCCAGTTTAAAACTGTTGTCCTGTTGCTACACTCCCTGATAAGGAGTCCCTCCTCATCTCTCCCATAGGGCTCTTTAGGTACTGGAAGGTTGCTATAAGGTCTCCCCAGAGCCTTCTCTTCCCCAGGCTGAAAGGCACAGAGGACTTTTGCATCAGCAGCTGGGCAGTCCCAGCACACAGAGGAACACAGCAGCAGGTTCCTTTGCATAGCCCTTGTGGCACTGGAAATCCAGTGGGACTGTGTAGCTCTGCAGTGACCGGTTAGTTGTTGCTCACACATATCTCCACCACTGTGCAAACCATGTGTCCTGTTCACTGAGCAGTGTGTTCTCCTGTTGCTAAACTTTTCTAGGTCTGTCTTGGCAGCAGGGTCCAGCAGAATGCTTTCTGCTGGTGGGTTAGGTTCTCAGCTCCTTTCAAGAACACCAGATAAGACACCAAGAAGTGTCTTTTATGAATCCTGTAGGCATCTGTCTTTAAGCTTAAGTAGCCCGTGCACATGAACCCAAACAACTTTTGGCTGGTCCATCATCAGCATCGTTGTTCTTATGAGCCAGATGCAGCTTACAAGTGTCCATGGCACTGCTTTGGGCCAGTTGCTATCAGTGAATAGGTGTAAGCCACGGAGGTGGCCATGGGTGAAGAGCGGCTCCGCAGCCCAGTGAGTGGCCCTGGGATGCAGGGCGGGAGGCAGGAAAATGGCCCCAGTTGTGTCACGTTCAGGGGAATAAAATCTAAGGGAACATGTCATTGTTCTCCTTATTTATTTGTGTTTCGGTGACAGCTGCATACCCACTCAAATATGGCTCTCCTGGAAGCACAGTAGAAGCACATACAAAGAGGCGAGCCCCGCTTTGCTTCCAGCCTGCCCGCGGGGACACGGCCAGAGGAGGGGAATACTCGCCAGAGGAGCACGGCTATCTCCCGCGCTGACGGTGGGGCCCTGTCCTACCGGGCCCGACGGTCCTTCCGAGCAGCTGGGGCTCATCAGGAAGGATGGGCCTGGCATGGCGCTCCCTCAGACAGACCAAAAACCAGCTTTGCATAGCGCTACCCCACGTATGGCCTTGCGAGGCTTCTCAGCAGAAGCCTGTTTAAAGGCCAAGGTATCGAAGCGTGAGGAAAAAGCTCAGCGTAAAATGAAGCGTGCCGAAAACATGCGTGTGTTACTGTCTGTTTAGGATGTGATTCCGTTCTCCTTAAGCTCCCTGGGAATCGGTGGGGACTGTTCGTAGAGCAAAGACACTGCTCAGTACCGCTTTTTGGCGGAGATTGGCAAGATCAGGCTCTTTCTGCTTACTTGTAAGCAAAGCAATTAAAAGCAAATCCAGAGCTGACTGCCAGTGCTCCTCTGGAGAGGGGAGGAAAAGGAGTGATGTGATTTCTCTCTCAAAGGATGACCATTACTGCATCCGTGTCACTGACCCACGGTGTATTGGCAGGTGATAACTAGAAAAGAGAGCTGGGCAAATTTCCAACGAGTAGCTGTATGGCTGGTAGTAAAAATGCAATCTGGCTGCTGTGGCTGAAATAAACGGTCATTAGGACTGATTAAAGTCAGATTTAGGGTGATTCAAACAAGCTAAAAGGGGGAAACCACAGGCGGTTTCACATAGTTTATTATATACTTGTGGAGTTATTTATATCATTCAGTCTAGTGCAGTGAAAATGAGTATGTTTATAGATTGTAGCCAGCTTTGGGGCAATGCAGGTGATTTTTGGTGGAAAAAATTTAGAAGAGGATTTTAAAGCATTGGCTTTCTTTTATAGCTCTTGCACCAGTCAGTGATGCTGAGCTGGCTTATAACGATGCCTCTTTTACCTGTCGTGAGAAGGTGCTCGTTTGGAAAATCCCTGCGGTTGGTGTGGGGGCTGGCTAGCGCTGTATGAAACTTCTAAGAAGATTTTGGCCTGATTGAAACAGAGTGTTTTGATTGACTAGAGCAAACTTATAAAAATACTTTAAAACTTTTAAAAAACAAAACTTCTGAGGATTGCTCAGATTCAGCATAGCAAGATGTTTTGAAGTTTCAAAATGTTTACAGGGCGGGACAGATGTTTTTTAGTGGGGTTTATTTGTATAACTGTGAGCAGCAAATCAGCTTCCCTTTGCTGAGCTGGAGTAAATCTATCGTAAGTGACATTAAGATGAGGCTTACTGCATTACATCTATTTGCTTCAGTCCTCACAAAATTGGTAGATGGAGTAAAGGATTCTTTTTCTGTTGTGAATATCGGTAGGAGCATCTTGCATTTCTATGATCTATTCCTTGCCACTACCTTGATAGACATCACGTACTCTGTGTTGAGCTACGTGTATGTATGCAAAAGTGTAAATTTATGACCGCATTTATAGTATTAGGCAAGTATTTATTGGTTTTAAACACCATTAGTCTGGAAATCGACCAGAACTTTGACCTTTTTATGATGTGATTTACTGCCGTGAGCCTTCAAATTCCATGGACTCCATTTAAGCAAGTTTCAGGTCTTGGCAGGACAAAAACTGAGCCGGAGCTTTCTTGAAACCAATGGAGTATTGCTTAATTAAGCAAGTAACTGCAGTGTAACGACCAGGGTGATCACTGAAGCCCAGATCTCCTCCTGGCTGGGGCTAAGGGAGCGCAAGGAGGAGCAGGAGGTGCCTGGCATTGCCGGGGCCCATCTCGATGGAGGGGCATCTTTCAGGAGCACCCTTCTAGTTTGTGTGAAGAGTGCATTTTTTCACAACTCTTACAAATAGGGGCTAAGAGGTCAGTTCCCTAATTTGTTGCTCTGTAAACAAGAGATTCCAGGGATATTTGCCTTCGCTGTGCAAATGGGGACAGCAGCTACCTTGCTCTGCTTGAGATCAAGTGAGTTTGGGAGAGAAATGTGGTTTCCTCAGACCAGCACTTGGTTAGTGTTGCAGTGAGTTTCTGATCAGTTCTGACTGTAATAGTTTAAGAGGAGATCCCGTGTTGGCTTCCCAGGATGGCAGAAGCCCCTACCTGGTTTGGGAGCATGAGCCTGGGTGCAGGGCCATCACATGTCCCATTCTCTGCTCCTCGTGACCACCTTCCCATTGGGATGCTCCCAGGAGAAGGCACTCCTGGGCAACCACCCCGGCTGCCTGCCATGCCAGCGGGCAGAGGGGCTGCCTTCCTGTCTTTCCCCCTTGCTGCATCCTGCTTCCCTTCCCACAGGCAGCATAGGCAGGAGATTCAGATCCCCAGACTGCAGGCAGTCAGTGGTCTGTGCCAGTTTGGGGGAGCTGCCAGAACCTGCCTTTGTGGAACCCGTGTGCCTCCATGCTTCCACTTAGACTCCAGTGGCTGTGTTTTCACCTGCCTGGTACCTGGTGATCTCACAGCCAAGGAAAATGGTCTTTGCGTGTGGTTTGTGCTGCTGTGTATCTGTTTCGCTACCCTGTTACCATGGGTGGATGACAGTGGTTTCCCTCCTATAGGAACTGGTGGGAAGTGGCAAGGAGGGTAGGGATGGCTGCAGGGCTCTGCTGCATGGTGAGACCACCCTAAGCACCAGCGTGGAGATTTCCATCCTCTCTGCCACCTGCAATCCAGGGCTTCCCCATCCCCATCACAGCTATTGCTGGCCCAGCACTGTCGATTAACGTGTCTAAGCTGCTCAAATGATTTACCTGTCTTGGACACCTTGAAAAAGTTAATGGAAAGGGAGAACTTTATCTCCTACCTCTGGCAGACCCTCAGGTCGGGTAAATCACAGCTGCTCTTTTGAAATCTGTGTATGTCAGCTGAGAGCCTAACCCCTGACAGCTGTACTGGGAGCAGTGTGGAGAAGAAAGAACTATAGGTGTACTTAGAGGCATATATCTACATGCAGAAGAGTTTAAAAATCAAATGATAATTCAAAATAAGGGTCTTTCAGATGGGCTTCTACTTTGCATGGAGGAAAATTCACAATTGGACACGGGGCTGCTCTGCTTAGTGCCCTGAGGGTGTGCTGAGGGATGCTGCAGCTCCCTCCCAGCCCCAGTGCAGGGTCCAACAGGCTCCAAGAGCTCTCCTGCAGGAGGAACTGGAGCACGGTCCCTACTGGTGTAGAGAATTGGGCAGACACTTCATCTTCTTCTGCTAGAGCCAGTGCCATCTTCCTGTGAGTGTCCTCTGTGGCGTGGGCTTTGGCGCAGTGCAGTGTTGGGTGGGACTTCTGTAGCCACGTGAAGAAAAGTTGTGGATGGTCACATTTTATATCCAGTCACCATGGCACACACACCCCCACAGATAACTGCATATGGCACTGATAGTGGCAAATTGATTTTTTTTGCATTTTGTTTGCACGTTCTATTTTACTAACCTTGGCTGTGAGGTACAAATCAATACCCAGCAGTTACTGCACAGAGATAAGAGGATATTATTCAGTTTCATTCATTTGTTGTTACACTGTACAGTTGATGAGGAAATTAACAAAAAAAAAAAAGGGACTTTACCAATCCAGCCAGTAGCAGTTTGATTTATGTGATAACTTTTCTTCAGAAGAAATACCTATGTTTTTGATGGGGACATGATCATTTGTAATGTAAAACTGCATTTTTATTTGTTTTTGTTTTCTTTGCCTGTGTGAATCTGCATTTTCTGAATTAATGGAAACAGTTTTGATTTTGATTTAAGTGGGATATGATTAGCTCTGATTTTGCTTGCTGTTTGCAAATGTTTCTTATGATGCTTTTAATGAGCCAGGCTTTAAAAAAAATAATGCATTTAGTGCATTTGTATCCCACTATTTCATACGGCATGGTGTGAGTGAGCACTTGTGGATGTGTACTTCTTTTCCCAGATGAGATGCTGGCAGTTTAGGGTAGTAGAGGCACTCGCCTTTGACTCGGTGGTGTTCGTACAACGTGCTGTCTGAAATACTAGCAGGCTGAATCTGCAATGTCAGGCAGAAAATGCCTGAACCAAAGTGACTTAAGAATAGGCTGTGAGTCAGAGCCGGCAGCTCTGGTTTCCATAATAGATACAATTAGAAGAAATATAGAATGTTATTTATTTTTTTGAATAGGATGCGGGGGGGACAGACAGGAGGGAACCATCAATTTGTGCGTCTGGATGCCAAATAGAAATGTTTATAAATGATTAGTTGAATTTGCTGATGCATTCATTAGGGAACCCCCCGTCAGCGGCTGGGAAAGTGAGAGGAGCTGTGAACAGAGAACAAGAGGCAGCTCATAAAGGCAAGTGAGACTGAACGGCAGCCAAGGGAGAGGAGTAATCGGCAGGGCAGCGCGGAGGCGCTGGGTGAGGACCACGCTGACATGCTCCCACTCCTTTTTTTCTTCTCCCTCCCCCTTCTCTTCGGAGGCCCATCAAGCGACTCCCCCTTTTGTGCTAATCTGAGCAAGCAAAGAAAAAGTTTGCTTAATTAAAAGCCTGTCTTTTCTTCCTTCTCTAAAGGAGCCGGAGGAAAATAGCATGCTCTTCTGAGGGAGAGGGAGGGCTGGGAACGCCTGGTCGGGTCTCACCCCGACAATCCCGCTCCCTGTTAAGAAGTAGGACAGTGAGTCAGTTCATTCAAGTGGATGCTGTTTATTCAATGGGACATTCTTCCTGTAAAACTCCTAATAAAACCAAAGCCTTGCCTACGCAGTGGGGAAGGGGAAGGGGTTTTGTGCACAGACTATTTACAGATGCTTTCTGGAGAAAAAGGTGAGAAGAAGAAAGGAGGAAAGGAAAAGGAAAGTAAGGTGCAGAGCTATAAACACGTTTGGGAGTAAACTGGGGCTGGTACAGTCTAGCCCGTCACCTTTTCCGTCATGTATCCTGCTCCTAAGCTGTTACAATAAACTTTGCCTGTTAAAAACAAGCAATTTGCTGGAGCTTTCAAAATGATTGCTTTGCTCTGGTTATTTGCAGAGTACAGACGGGTGCCTGAAGCTTTTATTCCTGATGAGAACTACAGATGCTGGCCATCTTACCATCATAAGGGCTGCCTCCTCTCCGTGTTTGACGTCAACGAAGCCATTGAGATCTGTGACAGCTACTCCCAGTGCAAAGCTTTCGTCCTAACTAACCAGACGACTTGGACAGGTAGGTTGTGGATGCTGTGGAGGAGAAGCAGCAGCTGAATCACATATTTGGACTGCTCTAGGTGTTTTAATACAGTTTGGGGAGCGTGCTGGCTGGGCTGGGCTGTGGGAGCCACCAGCAGCAGCTAGAAGTGGCATAGTTTCTGAATCTCCAACCAAGGCAGTTTTGGGTTTGGGGGAGCTTCTCTTTGCCAGCTGTTGGCAGAGCAGGAACCTACAGGCAGACTCTGAGGAGCTGGCACCAGAGGGCTACAGCACGTGGACCACAGGTCTCCAAACCGCAGGGTCTGAAATTTTATTTTAAAACACAGCAGCAGAAACAACAACAAAAGCCTGTGACCTGTTTCTGTAGTTAAATGTGCAGGACATGGTCCGACATCTGGATTTAAACAAATCTTTCCAAACCATGTGGTTGTTGCGGTTTGACACAAAACCAAACAGGTTCTCCTATGCGTTTAGCTGGGAATTCCAGGCTGGTGTCAAGAGATGCCCTGCTGCTGGTGGGAACACTGTTCTTCTCGCAGTAGGGCTTTGGCTAAAGGACGGCGATGAGGGAGAGTTTTAAGAACAGGTAGAAGTAGAACTTCCAGGGGAAAATACCATTTGCTACCACAACTCATTTTCTTGTCTCACAGAATACACTTGTTGAAAAGAGAATATGTTTTCCAAAAGGTCTGTGTGCCCAGCAGTCCCCATGTGGTTCCCTTGAAGGCAGGCAGTTGATGCCGATTGACATCAAGTGGAGAACTGGTTCTGCACCAGATCTGTGCCTGTTTCAGACAACTCCAGAGCAATCTGAGCAAACAAAAATGTTAGAAGTCTCTGATAAAAATCTCCTGTAGCTGCAGCTCCAGAGTGACTGAGGTTCAAAGAGCTGAATGCTTCAGCTGGTTCCCAGCCCTGTGTCCCTTCCCTGTGTGCCCAGGAGACCTGCCTGTCCCTGCCAGCTCCGATTGCAGCATCCCCCTGCGCACACTGCACCCCTGGGAGGGCAAAGCAAAACCAGCATGTTTGTGCCTGCAAGGTGCAGTGGACCCAATCTGTGTCCTTCTGTAATCTTGTCCCAAGATAAAATCCCTGCTGAAGTCGGGGTCAGCTTTTCGTCTGTGTGTTGTCTCCACACGCACAGGACACTGTTTTCTTGCCTGCGATTGCCGTGTTCTGCAAGGGCCAGCTCAACTCTCCTGCTCCTGTCTTTGAGCAAAAGGGTGGCTGATGCTAGCCAAACCTAGGGAAACTTAGTCTGTGTGCAGTTGGGTGCTTTAGTCGTGCTTAACTGAGCAACATAACTATATCTCAAAAGCCAGGCTTATATACATACCTATTTCTCAGGGCAGGTCTCCAGTTCTGAAAGCATCACAAACGAGTAGAAACTTTAGACGGTTCATACGTTTCAGAATATTTTTGGCATTATACTACTATGGCTTTCTTGTACTTCTGGGACTTTTCTTGTAGTTCTTGCAGAAATAAGTCTGGGACTTATTTCTTGTACTTCTGGGAGGTGTAAACAGAGACTTCCATGAAACCTAGAAAAAACTAATTTATATTAACCTCACCTATGGCTCACTGGTGACTACTAGGTCATTGTGTCAGACTATCTATAGTCAGACCTTTGAAGTTAATGAATATACTAAAAAAGTAATTATTTACGGCACAGGGAAGTTCATAAGAAGTTTAGAGCAGCTCCTGTCTCAGGTTATAATATTAAAAGCAAATGAGAGATAGTAACAATATTTCTAGTCTTTCATTGTTCCCTTTACCACGTTGCTCCTGATGCATCAGCACTCGAGTCCCTGAAATCTGCAGCATGGAAATTTGCTTGGTAGTTAAGTCTTCCCATTTGCTGTGTGATACTTTTTAAGAAAATAGTGTTATGGGAGCCCCCTAGAGAGGCAGGCTAGGAGTAGACGGCGTTTGGTTTTCTGAAGTTAAAGAGAGGGAAGGCAGAGGTTGAATGGATGTGGGAAGTATCTCTGTGGCCTCTGCTCCAAGGAAACGCAATGATCGTGGCGGTCTGTGGGACGGCGGATACGCAGCAAGGGGGAGGGATGCAAGTAAGATGCCAGGGGAAGAAGAATGGGGAGATACAAGAACTGTGCTGTGGCACCCACAGATGAGCGAATCTTCACAAAGTTCAGCCCCACTGGCCCAGGAGGTGTGTGTGGCAGGTGCCTTACACTCCCTAGGCTATTATCACTTACGGGTGGCTTTTGTATGAGAAGTGGAAACCCCGTTTCAGCTTGTTTAAAACCCAGAGCTATGGAGCAAGAGCAGTTTCAGAGAAAGACGTGTTTAACACACGTTACACTGATTGGTTTTGCAAAGATGCAAGCGTGCAAAGATGATACTGCTGTACAATCACATGAATGCCCTGAACCCAACCTTGTTTTTATCAGTCTTTAAAAACGTTTTAAAAGATCATGTGAAATTTGTTCTAAAATCTTCAGACCTTCCATTCATTTACTGTGCTAGCTGTTTGCAGCCCGTATCCTGACCGTAATTACATAAAATACACTGAAAGCAGAAGAGATTCAATGTTACTCAGTATAGACAAAAGTCTTTTACCAGGGAATTTAAGAAAGAGTTCACTCTCAGATTGCCTGAAGAATGCATAGATTGAAGAAGAATATGAAATGTCAATATTTTAAAGTTTGCAACCTTTTGCTCATCATCACTTCTAACTTTTTTTTGTTTCTTCCCCCCACCCACGCCCCTGGCCCTTTTTCGTTTTTGGTGCAGGTCGGCAGCTTGTCTTCTTCAAGATGGCCTCAAATCATATCTTGCCTGATCCTGACAAGATAACATATGTGAAGGTGACAGACTGACACCTAAAGTGGCTCAGTCTGACGCGTGAGTGACAAGAGCTGTTTGTGTATATGTACGGGCGGCTGTTAGGTATAAGGCGGCTGTGGCTGGAGAGATAATTGCACTATTACTCATTCTAATCTATAGAGTGCTAAACGAAAATTTAAAGAAATAACCTGCATGACCAGGATGAATGTGCAATAAAACAACATTTTGAAAATGTGATTTTAAAAAAAAAATAAACAAAGCAAAATACAAGATATGATACACTGTTAGGGTATAATTTTGGTTGTAAATCAGCTGGCAGCTCTAGCTTTTCTAACCAAGGTTAGCATAATGTTTCTGACCTGTGCGTGTGTGCCCAGGGATGACAGTCAATCATTTCTATGGCAGGTCTGTATCCTCCGTGCTGATATTTGTTTGGGCACGTACAATCGCAACAGAGTAACTGAAGCATATCAGTTTGTAAACTGAGTAACAAATGTTACCGAAGACAATCAGCATTTGTGTTAAAGCTATCAAATATGCAATGCCAATATTTGTCAAAAGGAAGGAATTGGGTGTGTTTAGAGTTGCGAGACTGTAGCTGATTCTCATTTTTGCTTCCCATGTTATCATAAAGTTTCACTTTTAATTTAAAAGAGCCATTTTGTAGGTCTAGCAAATCACATAAGCATATGAATGGTCCCACTGAAAGGGTAGGGACTTACCGGAGTGCCGAGTGCTTTGCTGAATAGGGATAGGCCTAAGCATATGCTTACAATTAAGCCTGTGCTTAAGACTTTTGTTGAATCGAGTTTGAATTGTTCAGGAAGCCACGTCTTTGACAGACTGGCAAAGCAATCCAGCTGGTGGAACAGTACTAGTTTAATGACTGTCTTGCAGTTATTCACATTTTTTATCATCAAATCCTTGGTTTTCTAAGGCACCGCTTGCTAATTCTTAGAGTGAATGAAGTAAATGACCTTAATAATGTCAAATGAATGCTAGCCTTAATTCTATATAAAATGCGTTTTACAGGCATGGTGTGTCTAGAGAATTTGCTTTCAATGAAAGCAATAAAGTAAATGCTAAAGTGACCAATGTCATACTGTTTTGTAGTTTGTACAGTCAGGAAAAAAAATATGTGCTTTTGTTTCTCAAATAGTTTATTTTTGTAAAAAAAAAATAAAAGATAAATACAATTTCTTTCATGCTCATTTTTTTTTTCTGTGTGTGTGTGTGTTGCAAATAAATGCCTACATCCAGTGAAGACTTAGATATAATGTATAAACTTGAGTCTGGAATATTTTTTCCAGGAAGGAACTGAGGTTGTTCCAGTGGCTCCCAGGGAGGGGTGTGTGTTTCTGGGGGTACGTAGTGGCTTTGTCTGTGCGGTTGCCTGTTGCAAGCAAATGGCCATTAGAAGACAAGGCTTGAGCAAACTTTGTCTCAAGTCTCATTGGTACCAGTCTTTTAACGTTTGAAAGGGATGAGGATGAGAGCAGAACCAGAAGGAATGACTCATTGGGCTAAATGGTGGGTTTTCCTTACTGGGCTTTACCAAGGAGGGCATGAGAAGGAGAGCAGGAGAGCCAGGGAGGCTGGGCAGAAGTGCTCATAGCCGTGTGGCTATGCAGGAGAGAAGGTGACGTCGTCGGCAGCGGATCTCGTCTCACCATGGTTTCCCTGAGGTCACCGGTGCCCTAATGACTTCTGGCAATGGACTGAAATGACACGCTGTAATGGCTGTAACGCACAAATTATCAAACTCCCAGCCCTAATAGCTCAGCTGATTGTGTCGCTGTGCTCTTAGGAACCCATCAATCATGCTGTGGTAATAAACAAACACTACAGATTCTTTTAAAATTGCTACATAAATCATGCCAACACGTACTGCACAGTTCATTGAAGTGATATGAGTTGTTGGCACTGGGGTGCTGGTATGTATTTTGAAAGTCTTTAACCTCCCATGATTGCCTTTTAAGCACTGTGCACTGTTCCAAAAATACTCGGCATTTAAAAACAATCTGAACGGTTAAATTCTTTAGCTGCATTCCTAGGTAAAACGTGTCAACATTTAAAAGAAAAAAGTAAAAAAAGATAGCCAGGGTAATTCTTTAATGTTATAGTCAGGTAACTTAGAATAATTTCATTCCATCACTTTCTGCACACCGGAAAAAAGTGCCTCAAGTCAGGAATTGTTTATCCCTGGAATTAAACAAACTTGCCAAACCAATTTACATCAGTTTTTGCAAAGAGATCAAGTAAGCAAGAAAGAAACATAGCCATGAGCCAAGGAGCTGGATTCTAAATTTCAGCGGTAACCAACTTTATACAGGCAGTTTTATAGCTCTTTGAGAGTAAGACTTTCCAGTGGAAATGCTGATTAAAATCCTAATAAGAGAGGCGCGATACTACAATTGGTGAACTTAATTGCTGTAATAAGCACTGGTAAAAGCCTAAATTTATTGGGAGAAAGTGTCTTTGGCAGCAGTGGGTCTGATTCAGCAAAGTGCCTGCCTGGCACTTGTGGCATGGAAACCTCTGAGAAGCCACAGAGGAGGAAGAGGAGGAGGAGGAAGCAAGGCACAAAGTGAGCTGGCAGGTCTGGGCCAGCCACCCTGGGAGCTACTCCACGTTGTCTGTGTAAAAGGTATTTCTGTGTTTTCCCCCTAACATTTTCACTGCTTTTTACGTTTTCTGGCTTCCTCAAGCCACAAGGTAGAAATACGAAAGAAGACCCCCCCATAGGGCTTTAGAGGAGTGATGTCTGCGTGTGCGCAGGCATGTGTGTGTACGTATTTACCTGTCACGCTGAACAGGGAGAGTGCATTTCCTCAGTGAGAAAACAATGGGCTGTGCACAAAATGAAGAGCTGAACAGGATGTTGAGTTCATCTGGAGAAGTGAGGGCTGGGCCGGGCGGTGGCTGCTGTGGCGCTGTGAGGGGCTGCGCTGAGCAGTCGGTCCCATCCAGCCCTGCGATGCCCTGGCCAGGTTGTGGCTCAGAGCACGTCCAAGAGCTGCCCTCCAGCTCTGTGGCGGTTTGGCGAAGGGGTGACACTAGCCCCACCACTAGGAACAGACTCTAGGCAGCAAAGCGAGCACTGCTCAGCATCACCTCTGGCCGGACAACCCAAGGGATGTAGTGGAGACACACTGAGAGCTCTGGTCTTTGCTTAGACCAAAATAAAAAGTATGTTCTTCTATTTTTCTGTATCTTGTCTGAGCCTTCTGTTTTCTCTCTGGTCATTTTTCAAAGCTTTCTCCCCAGCTTCAATGCATCTTTTTAAGTGGAATGCTGAGGTCGTGTATTCAGCTCCAGAAATGGGGGATTACAACTCTCATCGCATCTAAGAGAAATCTGTGGTGAAATGAGTGATACTGCCATGAGCATTCATCACCTTGAGAGGAAGCCTCCAAGAAGTGGACCATGTTGCCAGTGGACCAAAGTGCCTGAGGAGCTCAGGTAAGTTTGTATAGAGGGTGAAGGGGTTGGATGGGCAAGGAAACACTGGTGAAGAATCTGAGAGAGATACTCTTCCGAGATGAGTTAAAAGAGTTTAGAGTAAGCGCGACTATTCCTAACATGCTTTGCCCTGCCTCTCCCTGCCTCACTGAGGCATCTTGCTTAGTACTTCTGCCAGCCATGACTACCAAGTTTCCCGTAAGATTTGTGAGAAGGATGGCAGAGTGGGGTGCGGGGAGGACAGCATCTCACAGCGAAGGCAGGACTTCCTGTTGCTAGTTACTGTACATGGTGTGGTAACCGCTGGGGACCACTGTCCTGGAGCAGGACCTGGCCGTGGTAGGTTCACAGTGAAGACCTTGTCCCTGCCTCTGAAATACCCCATACCAACTTGTACCACAGCTCATGATAAGTCAACGCAGCCTTGTGTTCATACCAGGTGAGCAAAGGACTAATTTGTCAGTCACAGACAAGCATCCTGAAGAACATAGCTGCCCACATGGCCCCTCTATGCCACGGTTATGGAGAGCAGAGCCCCAGCAGTTCCCTGCAGGACTGTCCTGATCTGTTCCTCTCCCAGAGCCCACTGCCACCTGGGGACATGGGGGAGGCATGCCTTATGAGGAGAATTGCAGAGAGGCAAAATAAATACTGTTATTCCACTTCTGGTGGATGTGAGGTGCTGACCCTATTAGTGTTTATAAGGCCCCACACCTTCATGCACTGTTGATATTTAGAGAAAAAAATACACTCTTGTTGATAATAATTTAGATTAGGCAAATGATTTAGAGGGCTTGTAATTCAAAGCATATGGAAGGTGGTAGCGAACATCCAGAGATCATGTTATGTTGCCTGTCAGAAAGAAATATACAAGTACAGGGATGTTCAAACTTTGGGAGAGCCTTATCTTGTATTCCTTAGCACTAAATTCTTTGAAAATAACTAAAACCTACTATTGGAGGGAAAAAAAAAAAAAGGAAAAATGGAGTGGCAAAGCTGTTCACAAGTTTTTGCAGGAAAACATATCCCTAACCTTTTTGTCCAAACGTGAGCCACTATTCAAAGAAGTCAAACAGATTTGGGTTGAAGAGACTCAAGTGAAGTTTTCACCAGTTGACTGCAGAAAGAAGAAAATGGGCCTCAAAGAAGAAGAGGAAGATTTGTGAAAAGCAGAGAGTATATAAAGACTTTATTATCATACTCTGCTTAATGTTTTTTGAGATGTGATCATTTGATCCTTTTTTTTTTACAAAAGAAAACTAAACCAAATCAACAATTTTTTTCCTGTCTCTGAATTTTAAGCAGGATTGAGCCACATCGGGCTGACTCGGGCTGACTGCCTCTGAGAGCTCCCTGGGCACGTGGGGGCCATATCCATCCTTCAGCACCAACGTGGACCAGCACATTTTAACTCCAGTAAGTAAGTTGCTTGCAAGTCAGCATACGTGATTTTTTTTTCAAGTTGACGTGGATGCTTTTAAGAGCTGCATTTTAAAAATATGAAGGAAACAAAACGTTCTCTCTCTTCCCTTTGTAGTTGCAGGCAGTCAACAATTGCCTTTGTGTAATAGGTGCCCTGCTTCCTCATTCAAATTGAGGGGAAATATAATTCAGTAGGAGCCACACTCATTATGAAACTGTCTTTGATGTCAAGCCAGAGGGCAAACAACACATTTATTAGAAATTGTGGCTTGTAAACAAAAAATCCCTGCTAACCACAGTTTTTCAGCAAATGACTGTGAGTCTGAGAAGGAAGACTAAACTATCTGGTGGCTACTTGAAATGGTAAAGTCAGAATCTGATCTTACTTAGCTTGGTTTTACCAGTGTAATTCAGTTAAACCTTGATTTATGCTCACACAAAACAGACTGTTAGATTTTAAAGTTACTTGGACCTAAATGTTTGGAACATGTACCTGAGGCAAAATGCACTGATTTTCCTGTATATACGTGTGTGAGTGAGAGAGTGCACATGTGTAGGTTCCTGTTAGACGATGACAACATGAAGAATTACCTTACTTTAAGATGGAAGTACGAGATAGCAAATTAACGACATACTATTTAATAAATAATCTCAGGAAAGGAATGAGTTCTACACATTTACACTCACTGTTTAACAGGTATAATGCCATTCTTACTTATCTTTCTGCTGACTTCCAGTATGCCCTAAGAACAATTTCCAGTTTTCAATATTACAAGTAGCTGGCATGTATGAAGATAATGGTACAAATTGGTATTTATGAATCGCAGCTTTCTATAAATACACTAGAAGGAATGCAGAGCAGCCAGTCAGACAGACAGATGACCAGGGGCACAGGGGCACTTTTAGAAGTGGGTTTTATACAAGACCTTGGCTTTGAGCAAGTTCATGACCTATTGAAAACCTCACGTGACTTACTAGCAGGTCTTATGCCATTCTTGGACACAAGCTGTTGATCAGCATGACCGCTACTATTTCTACGTGTTTTACCATCCTGTCCTTTAGTCCCTGAAAGTAACAAACCTAAAGCCTGTTTGAAGAATGGAAACACTCCAGTTAAATGTCAGGTTTTCATCTGTATATGGCTCTGATTTCTGTTTTGTTATAGAATTTAGATAAAAGACAACTCTTAAGTGGAGAGAATGTGACAGAAACAAAAAATAATGCCCGTTTTGTTGTATAGGCAATGAATTTGCAAACAGACCCTGCACAGTCTACCCAGAGAATTGAAAAGTTTGACTTACACTGTGGCAGATATGAGAAGGTATCACCATTTTGCCACCTTACATTGCAACATATCTATGATTATTCTGACATACAGTCCTAGAATCATGTGTTTACATGGGAACAAACTCTTTGCTTCTTTTTACTGACTACTTAAAAATATGAATAAAAGAGAACTCTGTAATTGTAATAATAATTTTGCAATTCAGAAGCCACTGTAGTTGTAGCGCAACTGATTCTGCACAGCTTCTTTGCACTAACAATCAGGGGGCAAGAGTTGATGACTAAAATTAGCAGTAATTCCAAAGTGGAAGTTGGCGCTAAACAAAAATATCACAGGATGGCAACCGTATCTCATACTAAAAGTATTAAGTAAGGGACATGAGAACTATATCATAAAAAATGTGTAAGAAAAAATGGAGATACCATTTATATACTAAATATCTGTATAATTTGCTGAGGGGGGGAAACAAATATACAGCACCAAAAATTCCACCCTAAATTTCAGGACCAAATTAACTCCTACCTGTTTGAGGTCACCATCCCATGTAATATCAGTTCTCTGTTTCTTCGGTACCCTTTGCAATTTATTTCCGTCTGAATTTCAGTCTTCCAGTTCTAGCTCAGAGATGGTGGACTCCCTGTGTGTGACAGAAGGAAATTGCAACAATACAGTGACTGCTCAGCCAGCCTTGATTCTTAATTCGTGTTGCAATTCCCTCACCAAAGTTGCATAGAACATGCCTGAAGCTTGCTTGGAGTAAGTTCCTTAACTACTAGTGTTCCTAATAAAAATTACTATGGACTGCTGACAAAAGCTACCTTTCTCCTATGATGAGATAAAGCACCCTCCAATGCCATCTAGTGATGCTGGCAAAATCTTATTCAAAAACTTGGATTGTGTGCATTCCAAATAACTTTTATGCATGTGTATACTATGATTCTTATGCTTTCACAGCAAACCCAGAGCAATTTTTCTTCAACTAATTTCAGCAGTTTTTACTAATTCAACCAGTTAACTTACTATACTATTAGTATATTGCATTTTTGTTCCTTCTGGATGGTTTGGTGATGTAAGAGGCCACTGAATGTGTTCAGCTGTCACCTGGAAGGCAAGTTACTTGGTGCCATATTCCATGTTGAATGCCTTTAATTCAAATTCTACCATAGGACCATGTGAAACTGGCTATTCAGTACCTTCCAAGGGACATGCGTCTCACTTTAAAGCAGAGCTCCAAATACAGAATCTTACAGAGAAATGCTAATAATTAAAAAAACGGCACATTATTTATTGTAGCAAACGAAATATGAACAGCATCAAATTTCTGTTGCCACGTCTTCTTGGAGCTGTTGAGGCTGATAAGATTTCATACAGCTACAAAAAATCTGGGGAAGGGAACACAGAGGGGATGAAGGAGGGAAAGGCAAATTTGCTGTGTTTAATGTATTGGACACCATCTGTATTTTATTCAAATAGGGTTATATATTTTGTGAAAATAAAAACCAGCCTCATGAGTCAGTGTGTGCAAGGCAGTCACTTGAATATCTATAATGGGAAACATGTTTTAGGTTGGAAGTTGCAAAGGGAAATCAAATGTTTGAAGTGTCAAAGTTGGAAAAATATAAAATACGCCTGACACCGTAGCTATTGAAGCCAAAATGAATAAATCATCATCTCAGGAAAGAAAACCCCACCAAGCTCTTGGCTATAACCTTCATTTTCCTACACTCAAATAAAATTACATACAACCTGATAATTTAACCAGACTTGTCAATAAGAATGGATGGCTTCAACAGACACTATCACTTCATGCTTCAGTGTAGACTTCAGAAGCATCCAGTATGTTATCCAAGAAATAAATTCAATGTCAAACTTTTCTCTTTAAGTTGATAGATAGAAGAACCTTACACAGTGGAGCTGATGTAAAATATGTCATATTGCAGAACACTAGAGTAAAATGAAATTAATGCCAGCTCAGTAGTTTATTCCCTATGTACAGCTTTTCCTGAGCAGTTATACAAGAAATATTTTAGTATCTTTCTAAGTAGGGCAAGCATGACTTCCAAGAAGGAATTTGAGAGAAACTTTGAGGTTACAATAATAGGAGCCTGAGTTTACAGTCCAATTCCTGTTACAGTCTCAGCACTGATTCTGGTCAAGTTTTAAACCATTCTCTCTTCATGCTAGGCTCAGTGTCATAAATGTGATTTGCAAACATAATAGTACCTATCTGTGCCTTGTCTGGGGAAAGTTATCTGGACATGGTGTCGTCTGGCTTTGTCTGCATCAAGGCTTTACTTATAACAAATGAAGTAGACTTGCAGAGAGATGAGAATGCTGCCTTTTTAGATGCAACTTGACGTGCAATAATTAGGGCAAACTGAGGACTTTCATTTAGTGTTTAAGATGCATATATACCTACTTATTTACTTGTCAGAAGGGAATAATCCCTGGAAATTGCAAATCAAAATAACACCTTATTTTTATTTGCTGAAAGTAACCTCGCTGGCCTTTTACTTGCTAAAAATATGTTAGCTGGTCTAAAGCCTCTGCTGTGTGTAGCCTGAGCTCAACGCACCAGTGAGGGAAAGTGATCGGGACTGGATTTAGGCATCCTAAATCTGTCTTTCACTCTGGCCCTAGATTCATGTTGCAAAAGTCTTTCCTTATCTTTTTAGGCTCCCTACAGGTCTCAGAGGACCGTTTTCCCCCTGGGGAGCTGTTGCAGGGCTCCCCCTACTCTGTCCGCGCTAACTTCCTTCTCTTTCCCAGCTGTGACCCACAGCAAGCAGTGCAGCTTCTTGGCCACAGGTTTACACTGTGAGAATGCCCCAGCTTTTCACATTCACAACGAATGTGAATTACGTTTAGAGGTAAGTTAAGATATCTCCTGAATGGTGCCAAGTAAGCAAACTGGGCAGATGACACGAATTCTAGTACCTTTCCCCACACTAGGCAGCAATTTGCTTTCAAAAGGTTCTGTTGGCTTTCAAAGGATGATGAGAAGTTAGGTTGCCCTTTATCACGATGTCTAGCAGCAGCCAGTGACTGACCCCAAAAGAAAGAATAAGTATGGACCTGAACCTTCTTCTGACACTCTCATCCTCTCTGTCAAGCAGCAGTTCAGCAATTATGTGAGTTTAAATTATGAAACCAACTCCAGTCATTATATACAAGAGTGTCATATCACTTGTCTTGCCAGCTCTGGTAGGACCAGTATCTCCTACTTTGAAAATAAACTCCTCAGCTTTGGCTTGGTGCATATACAGCAGCAGGAAATCGTTATTCTGTGACTAAATGCTTTTCTATTGACATGATATCTTAATTAAATCTACAAATGGAACACGTCTTTGGTGTTTTCAGTAATTTTTTTTCCTCTATGAATTACTTTCAATATTTGTTTGTTCGTCAGCCAGAAATGAGGTCCAAGAGAAGCTGGAAACAATGCTCAGCTTAAAATCTTGGTATCAGCACATATAGTCCACATAAGGCCATTAAAAATGTATATTTAGCAAAACCTCAGCCTCCACAAAGAAGGTAGGGCTTTTCACCATCCTTGAAAATTAATCTAAACCTCCAGAAGCAGACGATATTGCTAGGCGTAGACTGGAATTTTTTAATACCTCTTGAAGAGTTAGTTAGGAAAGTTTCTTAAAGTTCCTCTGCTGATAGAGCTAAAAAACATGCAATACTGCATTCTTTTTAACAGATATTACTATTATATAGATCTGGACTTAGCAATAAGTTTCTGCTTTTTCTGGATATAGTTTGTAAAAACAACTTGGGCAGATTCTGTGCTATCTGATCCTGTAGTGCAGGATCTCCACTCTCAGGTGCTGAGTTCTGGTCCACACTTACCTTGTTGAATGAATGGATTATAGGCTGAACTAATTCAGGAATTATGGGTATGTAACTGAACACTGGATTTAGACTATTAAATTCAGATGACTGTGTGGATATGAATATCTAATGTGTCTATTGCTTTACAACACTGCTGTTAAATTCACTGCTTGGAATGCAAGTTTTAAAGCACTTTCAAAATCTCTCTTTTGAGGTCCCCTGTTAATCAAGTATACTTACTAGAAGACATTTATATGCATGAAATTGTTATTTCCAATAACAATTGGATCCAATCTCCGATTGCACTTAATGTGATAAACTTGAAAAGCCCAGTGATCAAAGGTATTAATTACCATGTTTCATACACTGAATACCTTTGCTGTAAATGAACATAAGTGATCTGATCCTCTTTTCAATCTGCATGAAGATTTTATGAATGATTCTTTATCTCCAAATGTCTAAGTTTCAAAGATATAGTTATCCATCTTTTTGGTAACTGTAGAAGACTACTAAGAACAAAATACAGATGGCTAATGAATTGGGAAAGCTGAGATTCCCTTACTCTTGAGAACAACTCGTGTCCTGTCTCCTAAACCAGAAAAATGTTTGCTAAAAACTGCAGGAGTGCAGAGCTGAGGGGAGGAGAGAGAAAAGCCTACCTATTTTCCCTAAACTGTTATGTTCACTCGTGGGACTCAACTCCAAAAGCTTACTGCTGTCACGTGAGGCACATGAGAGGCAAAGAAGGCTTAAAACATTTACATTAAAGCTTCTTTAACTTGCCTTTCTTACTCCTTTTGGTTTCTTGCTCTCTATCGTGTTACACTTCCATTCGTATACAACAGTTGCATTTGTGAACTGATGGCTTAAGTCTATTTTGTCATAAAAAGGTCAAATTCCCATTACAAACCTACCCTTTCTGAACTGGACTGCAGAATGAGGGCTCCTCATGAAGCCCTTGCTCTCAGGGTAGTCCAAGCCCAGTACAAACAAAGCCATTGACTTCAGTGTGCCTGCTTGTATGAATGAGGCCTGTAAGATACAGCCTGTACATTCCAAATTGCCTCTTTTTTTTGTGCCATTCACACCAGCGATTAATATCTGTGGGAAGCTTTTGTGAAGCCCTCACCCTCTTGCCCTTCCAAAGTCCAGCAGTAGCTGTGACTTCAAGGATGCAGCTACATTTTTTTATCCGTACTGCCCCTTTGTAAAACAGTCCTTCAGTTTGGCGTGCAGAAACTGAAAATTGTCTTTCAGTCTGCAATTTAAAGTCCCAAATTGCCTGTCTTGGAATAGTGTTGGAAAGGCTGAAAGCCAGCTCTTTTCAGTTCCCACTGCCGGCTGATGCTTCCCTGCCCTCTGTCAAAATTTCAAGATTAGAGAATGGCAGCAGCCGTGGAATACAAGCTGTCCATTAGCTCACCTAAGAAATGGCGCATTGAATATTCATTGTTCCCTATTGCAAAATGTCATTTTTCCATGAGTACTGCTTGAAGCAGCACAGAGAATACATTTGCATAAACCATTTGTCAGAAACAGAAGACTCTTTGTGAAGAACTATTAAGAAGCCACATAATCTACTCTTCTGTTCTTATGCAAGTTCCAGGGAGAACACAGAGCTCCTTTGTAAACAGAATCTACATACAAGTGCTGAGTATGTTTTTTCTGCAATCAGGATTCCATAAATAATAAAACTGGAGTTCAAAACCAGAAGTACCTGAAATCGTTGAACGTAATGTTAATGATTTCCTGGCAGTATTTGAGATTCAGTAAGTTTAACACTATTAATATCCCTGCTATTTTGACCGAGCTGAACTCCCCCTCTCCAGTTGTGCTAAATAAAGCCATAATTAATCTGCAATACAAATTTTGGTATCTCCAGTTCCTGGGGAAAAGCACTTTTATAATACATCAGGGGAACCTAATTCTGTAAATTCAGTTGTGGGTTTTAATAGCCTTAATAATTCATTGCTGCCTTGATGATTTTCTGCTTTTATTGCCAGTCTGAGCCCTTTTGTCTAGATAGGTGGCCTTGAAGGTTACTTTTTTTTTTTATGATACCAGCTTTCCTCCTTAACGTTTCATTGCCCTTCTCCAGTAGCTGATCTCGTGCACACTAAGGAGGCCCTCCACCACCTCCACGATCACACAGATTGGGGTAAGTAAGCCAGATAAGTCAAGGCAAACAAAGCCCGAGTGTGGCACACTGAGCAGCCAAAGAGATTACTGCTCATGCGATTAACATCTTTTCATGCCCCTTCTCTCACCGCAAGATGGTCTTGTTTCCTTTTCACTGGACAACACAGTTCAAGTATTTACTTGTTGCGTTTCCCAGCAGGGAATTGCTGAGGCACTTCTGCCATTCCCTGGGAGGCTCCTGTGCCCGTGCCCCTGCCCAGCCGTGCTGCAGAGGCAGGCACAGAAAAAGCTCTGCACGTGCTTTGCCAGGCTGTCTTGGCAGCGAACACATTAATGTAATCACTTTCTGTTTTATTAATGGATAACTCCTTGTTTGAAATGACATACGAAGCCTTTGCAGATAACGTATGCCCTCGGTACGCAGTGATAGTCATTTGGGTTAGCTGAATGCAGCCAGTTACCTGCAATTATTATCAACAAAAGCCATATGGACTAATTATATATCACCTTTAATCCCAGTGTATCAGTCTCCTGCCAGCATCCATTTACATTGGCCAGTGATGCTAGGTGCTGAGTGCCTCCTGATACCAGGCAAAGTCAAGGTGCCCCAGTGCTGGACCTGGCTGGAAGCCCTACAATACTGTTTTCTGTGTGCCTGGTTTTCCAGCTGATTACATTCCAAGATTCGAATAGAAAATAAATAAAAGGATAAAATTTTTTTTAAATAAAAGAACCAAGAGCAAAAGGGAAAAGTGTAGCAACCACCAAATGCAGGAGGCCTAGTTTAAATTACCCACATTTAAATGATTGTATAATGATATTTTAAAATTGCACAGTTCTAGATTCAGCACAGCGCCTACTCACAAAAGCCCTGTGAGACTGCAGCTGCACTGCAGGCTGAGCACAAGTTTAAGTAGATGGAAATATTCCTCGCTACTCACCCCTTACACTGCATCCCAGACTTGGGGCTCAAATCTTGGATCCATCAACCTGTTAGTTAATTACACCAAATAGCACGCATTCTGCAAGAGGAACTGAGATCTCTTTTTTTGAGGAGCTATAGATAGTGGTACCGATTGAATTCTGCAAATGTCCTTCCTGGATTTAAATTAATTCATTTGACTCACAGCTGCTTGCTGTTTGCTTTCCATAAAGTTTGTGTGATCAGACTTTACTGACTCAAATATTTGCAGAAAGTGGATTACTGGAAAACCTGAGGAAACACATTTCAATGTAAACATGAAATGATTCCTTCCGGATGTAGTCACTTACACGTTCAGTGCAGTAACAGAGCCAAATCGATCCGAGGCCTTTTGGCCACTCTCCTCTAAGCAGCACAGCCCAAACGCAGCTTATCGGTGACTCCAGCCAAAAATTAGAAGCATATCTGATTAAGTGAGTGGACTGAGTTGTGATCGACTTACATGTATTGAGAAAAGAGGCAAATTTCATCAAAATCTTGTGGGTTTGCCACAGCCCTGACTGAGGCTGGAGGTAATTTTTCCTGCAGGGTTTCATGCTCTGGGATGTGGTGTGTGTCCCACGCCTGCTCCCAGCTCCGGTCCCCCCTTCTGCGCTCCTTTGCCCTGCTCCAGCCCCTGCTGGGGTTCACCAGCTTGTGGTGACAACAGATTTAAAACTATCCACTAACCTCCTTTACCAATCTAACCAAGGAACGAAACAATGCAAATCGTAACAGCATTCGATGGAAACAGGAAGCCTTTCATTTTCACTTACTTTTAATCACATTCAAGGGGGTTTGTTACATGCTAAATGGAAAGCACATAACACAATCAGGAGTAGTAAATGCCAAGTGGCGAGCACCTGAGATAATCAGAAACAGGTTTAAATGTTTTAAAATGCATTGGTGGCAACATCAATATCTTTTTTTTCGTGATCATTTGTTCATTATTTATTTGCTTATTTCTTTCATAAATTGATTTTTCAAAGACAGTGAAGAAAGTATTTACCATATGCTCTGAAGCTGAAAAACAGATGAGTTTTAGGCACACATTTTTTATCATCAGTGTACCTCTGTTTTGAACTCTGGTAACAGCTCATTCAGCCCTCGTCAGCAAAGCTGGTTTGATAACTGATGGTGCAGGCAGGGAACTGAACAATTAACTCTGAGGTTAATAGTGAAAGCGTATCCCATGCACTTATTTGTCTATCCATAGATCCAGGAGCTTGAAAACAGCTGTGCACTTCAGGCAAATTATTTACTTTTGGTTAGTAACACCATTTAGCTTAGCATCCATGGATCCAACAGTTAACATCCTTGCTGGAATGCAGCAGGGTGCCAGGTAATAATGGTTTGATTGTGTTAATGCATGGGGCTGGATGGATCGTGTGGCTGCCCCACGGAGCTGCGAGGGCTTTTACTGGAGAAGGGCATGCTGCTCAGAGGGCTTATTTTCCTCTAGTCATATTGAAATACAATGGCTGGGTGTCAAAATACTCACTTTCCAAGCTGGTAAAGCTTTGTTCTGTTTTTAAATGTTTCTTAGCTGTGTTTTTCTGACCGCTCCTGCAAAATCATGGCTAGAATGCAATGTTTCTGCTAGATCCTTGCACTGATGGCTGTCACATGGGCTTTTTGGGCTCAGATTTCTGAAGTGATTATTGCAGCCAGACACCTAACTGCAGCCTATATTAGGCTTGAGCAAGGGTCAACCCCTAAGCTCTTCTGAAAGTCTCAGCCTTTCTAATAAAGTCAGAATCCGGGTTTCTGAATCGCCCAGGTGAAATTACAGAGTAACTGTGCATAACAGCAGGTAAAGGGCAAGCCTATGCACATTTTGTGCACTATTGCTCTTCTGGCTACAGAAGTGTGGCACCAGTGGAAGGAATTTGGGCAGCCAGCTGGAAAACTTAATCCGGAATATTTTACTAAAAATAAATGATTGCTCTTCAAAGACAAAGAAGCAAATGGTATGAAAATAGTTCTTGTATTCAAAGTATGTCCCTATATGTCCCTTTTCAGGGATTTTTCTCCTGATCTTTATGTTCCCCATATTCCACATTTATATTGATTTATAATTGTACCTGCATATTCCTCCTCTCATAAATATGTGAATTGGACACATATTTGCACTGAGAAAACAAGTTACTAAAAAGCAAACACTCCAATTGAATGATATAATTCATGGCACGCTGCAGAGAAGGGTGATTAATCTGATCACCAAACACAAGAGGTTCTGATAAATAGGATTACAAGGTTCGCCCTTCAAAACCCAAACTGGGTGCATGAAGTTTTTTGCAGAATGGAGAACCTGCCCAGAGCCATGGGTTTTTGTGAGCTCTTGCATCCATTCCCTCGTTCTGGTCTGACTTGTGTCCAAAACAAGGTGCTGGCAGTCAGCAAGTTGCCATGTATCTTGCAGAGGCACTAACCTGTGAGCTGAGTGATGACTCCAGACTCAGCATTCCCTCAGCTCTCACTTGTGACAGTGATTGCCAAAGCTAGCGCTGAACCAGATAACGTGGGAGGAACAAGCACAGAGTACTCCTTGGGATTCCTGTTGAATTTTTGAACAGTGACACGTCATATGGCCTTATGTTCTTTAGACAGCCCAAGGCTGTGTATTTGCGAAGAAAGAATGCAGAGTCATTATTTCTCACTCTCTGTTTGCAGGCATGAAATTAAAATCTCACATGTGCCAGAACTGAAGAATTCCTGACTTTAGCAGCAATCATGATTACTAAGATCAGCTTTTTGCCAGGGCCTGTGGGAGACTAGCTTAACAGAGCAGCTATAACTTTCAGGAGAGTCTGGGCATCTCCTAGGCTTAAAAAAAGGTAGGATGACAAGGGCAGGGCAGCCGTTGTTCTGTTTTTCAGAAAAGGTTAAGACAGTGCTCTGGTCCAAAGGGAGGAAGCGTGATCTGCTGGAGACACCTCTGCCTAAGCACCTAGGGGGGCAATCGCTTAGGTGTTGCTTGAGCCTCACCACTTCTGAAGCTGCCAGCTCTGCAGGGCTTGCACTTGTGCCACAGAGAAGCACGTAAAGCTGTGGAGGATCCAAACCAGCCCATTCAGCAGGTGCCGTGGATTGAAAGTTTGGGGAAAAACAACCTGCCCTAAGTGAATTCAACAAATCCAGGGCGGGTAGAAGCATCACAGGAAAGTGGTAGATATGTTTATTTGACAAGAATTCATACTAATAGTCCCAAGAGACACGCAATATTTAATATCTAAACAGAAGAGTAGCTGCCACATGAAAAGGCATCATCTTGATTTTAGGGCATCCCTTCTACTGGCTAAATTTACCGCTTTTCCAGTCATTGTGCTATCTGGGATTCCTTTTCAAATTCATATGAGTTTTATTAAACGTTGGGTAATATGTGACCCCATCAAGTGAATGCAGTGTCCACTTGGGAGACTTTTGTTCTATTCAAACCTTTGTTGACAACGCCGCAAGCTCTGCTATGGGGCTGCCGGGGGGCGGGCAGCCCAGCCTGAGCCATGCTTTGATTGATTTGCACAATAGGAACGAAAATATTCCTGAAACTCTTGAGATCACTCAACTCTTCCTGCCAGACTTCCATGAAATATAACATGCAATCAATTTAGCTTACAGCCAAATTCTCCCCTTTCAGCCCCCTCTTTCCTTTGGTGTGTCAGCGAAGATAAATGAAAGAAGCAATAAGGAGTACAAACAGCAGTAGCAAGGAAAGCAGCAATTGCTTGTGGAGGAGGGAATCATGGTGCCAGGCCAGAGCAGAACCCACAACAACTTGACCAAACACAGGAATGAATGAAAGGTCCTTTTGAAAGGGCAAAAGAAAGACCGCGTTGACCTCTTGGCAGAAAGAGGAAACTTCAAAGGGTTTACAACAGTTAAAAGACCTAGTTACACGCAGCAAAAATGACTCGCCTTGGATGCTAACACAGCAAAACTAAACAACCTCACAGTAAGAGATATAGCAGAAGGTTGAGTAGAGGGGGCGTATTTTCCGCCAGTCACTGGAAAAATGTCGAAAAGGCTAATTCAGTCAGTTTGGTGTTAGGCATAGGGTTCTTTTCAAAGCTGTACACGTGACGAAAACAGAAATTTAGACAGAACTCTTAACAGACTTTGGAAAAGTCAGGCACGTGTTTTCTTTTCATTTTTCTCACCAAGAAATGTTCTCATCATGTGCTTCTTTTGGAAAGATTTGGCAGTTCCTGAGGTATGACAGAAACTATGTTTGAGGAAGTTAGAACTCATGAAAAAGGGTATTTAAAAAGAAAGCTTCTGAATGATCTGAGTGTTGTATACGATTTATGAAAACTATATTGAAAATGGGAAAAAAGTCCTAGTTGCCTGAGATAGTTGAATTCTGCTGGTTTTCTTCAGCCAAGGTTCAAGTTTTTTGCTTGCTCAATACAGCCTGGAAGGTATTTGATCACTTGTGTAATTTTAAATAAGGGAGAGGGCCACTGGCTGCAGTGAGACTGCTCTCAGGGTTGAGCAAGTGCATAAAACCTTTTGCTAGACAGTGGTCTTGCAGGACTCAGTCTCTGAATTCCAAGGATTTGAGAGCAAGTCAGTCACAGCACTTCAATGAACAAAGACTTTCCTCTTTAATCTACTCCAGTTGCGAAAGATAAGACCTCAAATGGAATCTACTTCAAGACTAGATTACACATTAAGATAAGCATAATATGACAAAGACCAATGGACACAGCTTCTATACTGCTCTATCTTTCAAGAATTCCTTGAAAAAGTACATGAAGTGAGAGATGAAATGTATCTTTTGAACATAATTTACAAGGAATTTCAAAAGCCTTCTGACAGAACCCTGTGTGAGAGGCTTTGAAATAAAATAAATAGCAAGTCACATTGCCAACCTGTTGCTTGGAATTCATAGTAAATAGACAATTTTAAATTAGGAGAGCAATAAGAAAATCTGTTGGACTGTTGTTTATTATTTGAATTATTTTGGAAAAAGAGATTGAATGAAATTTGTTAAATTATTCTGGATTGGTAAAAACTAAAAAGAGACACTCTTTCCAGGGCACTCGTAGAAATACTTATAGCCACCCAAGGCATTCATTCTTCCATCCATCTATCAGCATTCTGACAGCTCTAATGAAAAGAAGTGTGTGTTAGAAAATCCAATAAACTTCTCATTATCATAATAGACTTCATTCTAACATGGTTCCCTGAGGAAACAGATACGAATCATTGTATTGCAGCCTAATAAATGAGCCTTCCCAAAACAAACTAGCAAAGAGAAGGATTAGAGAAATACTGTACAGAAGTAATATCTCACTGTAATAATGATCTAAGAGAAAACTATAAATGATACATTTCCAGTTGCACCACAGTTTAGTATTGGATGTCTTGATATAAATTAATATGCTGTATTGGGTTTGCACAGCCAGGTTTTGGTGGCAGGCTGCTAGAAGGTTCCCCGGTATCCAATACAGCCAATGCCAGTTGGCTCCAGAACTGACCCACCCCTGGCCACGGGCAAGCCCATCAGAAGTGGTGGTAGCACATCTGTGATAATGTATTTAAGAAGGGGAAAAACCCCTGTACAACAGCAATTGCAGCTAGAGAGAGAGGAGTGTGACAATGTGAGAGCAACAACTCTGTAGACAGTAAGGTCAGTGAAGAAGGAGGGAGAGGAGGTACTCCAGGCCTGGAGCAGAGGTTCCCTTGCAGCCCACAGAGGTTAATGGTAGAGCAGATCTGCACCTGAAGCCCAGGGAGAACCCCACACCAGAGTGTCTACCTGCTATGACCTTGTGGGAAACCCACACTGGAGCAAGTTCCTGGCAGGACCTGTGGACCCATGGAAAAAGGACCATGTGCTGAAGCAGGTTTGCTGGCAGGACTTGCAGTTCTGTGGGGGACCCACTCTGGAGCAGTCTGTTCCTGAAGGACTACGTCACATGGAAGGGACCCACTCTGGAGTAGTTTGTGAAGAACTGAAGCCTATGGGAAGGATTCAAGTTGGAGAAATTTGTGGAGAACTGTCTCCCATGGGAAGAACCCCACACTGGGGCAAGGGAAAAGTGTGAGGAGTCCTCCCTCTGAAGAGGAAGGATTGGCAGAGACAGCATGTGATGAACTGACTACAACTTCCATTCCCCATCCCCCTGCCCCATGCCAGGGGAGAAAGTAGAGCAAATTGGGAGTGAAGTTGAGCCCTGGAAGAAGGGAGGGGTGGGATTAAGGTATTTTAAGATATAGTTTTTACTTTTTCATTACCCTACTCTGACTTCTAATTGGCAATAAATTAAATTAATTTCCCCAAGTTGAGTCTGTTTTGCCCATGAAGGTAATTGCCGAGTGAACTCTCCATGTTCTTATCTCTACCCACGAGCCTTTTATTATATTTTCTCTTCCCCTTCCAGCTGAGGAGGGCAGTGACAGAGCAGCTCGGTGAGCACCTGGTGTCCAGCCAGGGTCAGGCCACTGCACATAGAAAGCATTTGGAGAACAACAACAAAACGAGTCAAAGTTACATGAAGATTCACAAGAATGATTACTTTGACTACAGACATTTGACATGCAAAAGACAGGGTTAACAAAATATCAGGCAAAATTTGCTTTCTTAAATTTAAGCTTTGGAGTGCCCACATTCAAATTTGTGGGTTTCTTCTCTGCTTAAAATAAGCATATGCAGTCCTTTTCTGCATCAGAGATAGGAATGACATTGACATTGGTTTTTGCAGTTACCTTGTGCAAACTTTTGGCACAGTAATCCATGAATCCCTTTATCCATAGTCCATGAGCTGAAAACGACTGGTTTAAGTGAGACTAAAATGTGATGTCAAACACAAAATAATGAATGTCAATGAGAAGAATAGCCATCAGTTTCTTTCTTATTTGCCCCACCCTATAACTATAACAAGGCATCTGATCAAACTCAGATGCAATACATTTAGAACATTTAAATTAGAGGAACTACTACTTTATCTGGTATTAATTGTAGTCAATTTGTGACTGATTGGCACATGTAACTGCCAGAATATGGGTGTAACACTCAAAATCTAATACGGATGCTCTGTGGTACTTGAGTAGACAAAGGTTTGGAGTGATTCAGCTTTTCAAATCTACATCAAAACTTTTCAGTTTTAGGAAAATTCCTCAATTTTTGCCTGACAAAATGATATAGTTTTGTGATTCATAAGGTTTCTACCATCTATTTTCCTTTTTTTTTATTTATTTTTTTTTAAATCCCCAGTAGAAAGGTATCTTCTCTAAATTTAAGAAGACATGTAAAAATTCTGTCCTTAAATGTTACCAGTGATGGCAACTTCATAATATCATTTAGCAGAACTTTGTCTTATAGTCAGTGGTATAAATGCTCTGAAGAATTTATACTCCGGTCTTTCCTGATAAGATCATACTTTTAGAACCAAATATCAGTTTATAAATCACTTTTTTTTCCAGAGTGCAGTTGATATCGAAGTTCAGAATGACTAAGACATTCATGCAATATTGTCTATTGGGTTGGTTTCATTTGTCTCTGAATATATCAAACCAGTAAAGTAAGGTGAGACTGCAACTGTCTGGTATTAAATTCTGTATTTATATTAGATATGACACGAAAATAAGAAGCTGCTGCCTTCTTTTCTGCCTTGGTGAGCTGTTATTTTGATACTTCTAAGTGGATAGGAATAAATGGTTCATGCTTCAGCCTGTTGACTCAGTCGGCAATTATTCTTCTGTGGATAGCTGCAGTAGCATGAAGATTGATTGCGCTCACTCATAGGCAGCAGCTGCCATTTACAAATGCCAGCTAGTGCTTCTCATGGGGATTGGTGATAGAATACAGAAGTAAGCCAGAACTACTTCTATTAGCTGAATACATGCCTTTTTTTTTTTCTTCTTTTGCAGTCACACTGTGTGTCCCCACAATAATCTTTTTTAAAACAATAGCTGATTTCAAGTAAATTTGACAGAGGCAGCTGAAGTTTACAAGGCAGTTAAGTTCTTACAAGTAGTTTCAAAATCAGTGAACAAGTAGAAATGTGAAAAAGAGGTTTTTCAAGTGTGCTGTCTAAAGGAGAGGCTGCCACGGGTATTTATTATACATCAAGGAATCTATACAACCATGACATCTAAATGCTCCAAAAAATAGATTCGGTAAATATAAGATACAAGCAGTGCTTCCTCTGTCCAACCTGGCATGTGTGCCAACTCATGTTGTGTATTATCTTGTGATCACACTGTTGTGCCCTTCCTGTGGCAGCTTGCAATTGAAGAGGCAAGGCATAAACAAATTCCTTTCTTTTCATACGGATGCAGCTCCCTTGATTCAAGAGAAACAATCACTTGGTATTTAATTAACAAGGTGTGGTCATACTGGAAACCTTAGTTCTACTTAGTTCAGAAGCTGGTGCAGTATTTTTGTGTATGTAGATAGATGTGTGCATATGTATGTGCATACATTTTATACAGTGTATACCCTGTAACCAAGACTATCAGGTTGGAAGCTTTCTTCAGCATGTTTTGTTTTAAACAGCTTTACCCACAGTGAACACTATCTACGGGTGACTTACTCCGTTGGTTTATATCAGATTACTCATGGAGTAAAGAGCTAATCAGCAGGAGGCAAAAGTGCTGCCAAGTTTTTCAATTTTATCACAAAGTCTTGTGATACTTGTTTTTTCTGTGCCCTAGCTGCTGGAATAAGGGAAGTTCAGGAGAATCTAAGCTTCCATTAAAGAGTGACTTGCTAGCCTTCCAGGATGTGGATAAAAAGTTCAAAATATGAAGCAAATAACCTTAGAGGGTCAAGAAACAAGAAGTCAAATATAAACATTTTTCTTTCTTGAGACATTCTCATAATATCTCATCATTTTCCAATGTCGGTGATGAATGAATAGCAGTGTCAGAATTTCTTCCTCTACTTTAAAATGCTATGGGATGACTTCAGCAAAGATGAAATATAGACATTTGGTTTTCTACATGAAGAGATGGATCAGCACAAACAATACGTGGGGTTGAAACAACAAAAAGTACTATTATGAATTGAGCAGAAATATGGCCCTTCATCTACAACAGTTGTCAGAACTATTAATCTCCTTTCTGGAATCAGATGCCTGAAACTATAGCAGTATCCTTAGCAAGTACAAGCACATGTGTCTGATCATTCAAGCAAGCATTGGTGTATGAGTTTCTGGATGATGGTTTTACAAAATTTTGTTTCAGGGAAAGAGAGACAAAAAGACTGAAAAGTAGGAGGAGCTAAAAACCAAGGATATACCTTGTATGTAGCCTGGGGGGCAATAAAGTGGCAAATCAATGATGGGAAAAGGGATTCAGAGCTTTGAAAAGGATCACTTTCTGTTCTATTGTTTGGGGAAAAGCTACTCAAATTCTACAACAAATAGAATTGCATCAGACAAACTTTACTCCATCAAGTGGATCAGAAACTGATAAAAACCCACTCATGTCACCCTGAATTTGGCTGTTTAAATGGTTAACATAGCCTGCCTCATAATCCTATTCAAAGTGGTAGTACCTCGCTAAACGATTCACTATTCTTTTTTTCAATATTGTTTGTGTGGACTCCAGTTCCTCATGAATTTAAGAGGACACACCAAACTTTAAGAAACAGTCTAATAAATTGCAGGAATATAAGAAATTTCAGGACTGTGCCATCAGGAGTAATGACCCAACAGAAACAACACATATTTTAAGAAACACTATGAATCAAAATCACGGACAGAAAACCAAGTTTAATGTACTCCGCTTTAACTTCCCAGAAGTAACAGTTTTCCTCTGCTGTGAAGCCACCTAAAAAGAAGTGGGAGCCAAACCTTTAAACACAAGGTAATCAGCTATTGAAAAATTCCCCAGAACCTCCCCGTCATTTCCCTCTCACTTGTTATTTTGTCTTTGGCTTGTCCCCAAAATAAGCTATGTTTCCTGAGATACAGCTCTCCATGGCTCCTGATGTTGTCTCTCTCTCTCTCTCCCCCATGGATATTCTCCCCAGTGAGAGTATCACATGGATATCCTCTTTTGCATTTTTTATAGCGTTCTCATCCCTGGCTGTAAAAGATTAAATTAAAAGACTATTTGACCTGCTTTTCCTGGTCAGTGCCACTCTAGCAAGCAATACATCATCGGAGGAATGTCAACTTCATGACCCATTACTCAAATGAGGCGCCAACTAGGAAGAGTGAGCTGAGAGACTCAGGAGTTTAAAATTTATTGTCATGATACATCTAAAAATAAAATAGATTCTTATAGTGCAGGGAGTGGGAGGCAGAGCAAAGAAAGTTTAGGAAGTCTCTCAGGTCAATCAAAAGCTTTAAATAATGTGACTCTGGCAAGAAGGGTTTCTTTTCACATGAGATAACTCATTCTGCTAAGGTTATTGGCATCCTGAAGAAGGCAGAATCTTTTTTATCCTCCCTCAGTGCCACCACTAGACTAGATTTTGAGCAGACTTACAGCATCAGATTGCATTTGGGTGGATGAAGATACACCAGTCACTCCACCTTTGGGTCATGAATCCTTATGCTGAATCAAGAAAGACCGGATTTTGACTCAGTTCCTGTCCTGCTGCAATTTTTCAGGCCGGTTTAAGCTGTCTCTCATTTCAGGGGAAACAGTTGGAGCAGTAATAGCTCCAGAAGTTTAGACTGTCCTGTGCCTACCACAGTGTGGCCATTCTTCCTACATTGCTGTACTCTTTCCAACCTCAGTTTTTCCTCATGGTTTGTCCTGTAGCCTCACTCTCCCTGCCCTGTGGTCTCTCTCCATTCATCTATCCATCTTATTTCCATTTGGCTTTTCCACAAAGATTTCCCTTCTTTCCCATTTTCAACTGCATATCCTATTGACTGACCCCTCCAGGTTTCTGTATCCTTGAAACAAATCTGGTAAAGGAAGCAAAAAAATTCTTCAAGGATGTGAGCTCCACTCGGTTTGCTGGCACAATAGCAAGTTAAACGAGCATTAATGGGGCCCCAAGCCTGACATGCACTTCAGGATGTTACCAGAAGGTACCTGGGAAAGAGCGAAGGCTAATATCTGTAAGCCAGGGCACAGCATTTCAAGACTAAATGTATAACCTGAAGAGTCTCGTTCGGATGAAAAAAAGCTGAAACAAAGTTTGATGTAGTCAGAGGTATACCTGTTTGTGCCATTGACAACTTTCTGTTGGGGTGCCTAATGAAATAAGTACAACCACTCAAAAGTAAAGCATTAAAGGGATGAGCAAAAGACACAATTACAGGCTAGTTTCTAGTGCGTGACATGCAATGTTTTGGAGTGCTTCAGTATGAAAGAAATTCCAGACACCCTCCAGGACTAGAGGAATTTTTTTGAAAAGAGTAGAGTTCAGAGCTGCCCTGTGTTACAGTATTTTCTTTTAAGTGTATACAGTTTCACAGCTTCTGCAGTGCCAAGGATTTTTTTTTCATTAACTTTGTATTAGGTCTTATGAAGTAATAACAATATATTATCTCACTTACATTAATACAGGACAATATAACTATACCAGGAATTTATGAATTAGTTGAACAGACTTTTGAGGGACTCCAGCCCAGTGGAATGTAGAAACACACTGTTTGTGCCAAATTCTGCCATAAATTGTACCCGTATGATTCTGCTGCTGCCTGTTGTGGTTTTTGGTAAGATTTTGAGGGCAGGAGAGGAGAGAACTGAACCCAGACTGTTGACATAAATGTCTCCTCATTCATGTGTAATGGTTCCCACCTTTTCTTCCCTTTCAGTTCTCCTAAGGCCCTTACTTGGCTCCCAGTCCTGCTTACAGCCATTTGCTGGGTCATTTCCCCGAGGATCCTTGTGTGCTCATTTGGGATTTGTCTGCACGGAGTTTCCTATAAGGATGGGGCTTTTGTTGCTTGAAAAAAAGACAGTCTAATCCATTATGCTTGACTGGCACCCAGAAAAATGAAGCTTTAACTGTAAGAGTATTATGCTGCTACTACTAATGATAATATTAATGATATTATTGGTACTACATTTTCCTATTACATTATAGTATTAAAATGTTATTATATTATTTTAGTTATTAAAATAATTTACTTAGTCTTACTGTAGTAAGACCAATTTTATATAAATATATTTTAAATATATATATTGTTATATATATAGCAAAACACTTTTTAAAAACCTAGTTTCATAGCTGCCCATTTTCCAGGCTGTTTTTTTTACAGGGATAATCCCCAGCACAGTAGTAAGCCAAGTCACCGTAGACTGGAAACAAAAGTACATGACTCAAAAGAAAGGCTCTCATTCATGGCAGAATTACTGCAGCAGCTCACACTTCTGTGCTGGGACAAAGCAATCTCCAGAAGGGTGTGATCTTGGCTGAGAAGAAACAGTTTAAGTCCAGTCCTCCCTGCACCAGTTTTGGTTTACGGTGTCTCGTGGTCTGTCAGGGAGGGCAGTCCCTATGCAATAGCTCACCCTTCCCTGAGGAGCTGTGAAAGGCCCTGCAGCTCTTACTCCTGCAGCCGCAGCCATGAAGGAAAGGGGCTACCCACACGCAGGCTCACTCACTAGTGCAGAGGTCCCAAAGCAGCTGCCGGTGCTCCCTGCTATTTTGGCACCTAGAATCCTTTTTTTTTTTTAACAGTACCCTGTAGCAGGTATGAAATGTATCTGAGCCTTGCGATTTATAATGCCACAGAAGAAAAAAAATAAATCTTAAAAATGGCAACATGGCAGTGGAAGACTTAGCCTAAACCTTAGCAAAATAATTATTCTTTGTGTGCTATACATCATGTGATTTATAGTATGACTTCAGGAGAGACCAAATGAAACCCTAGGGTGAATTTCGCTCAAAAAGATCAAAAGTAAGATTAATGAAGTGGAATTTTTTACCTATATCATTTATAGTATTTCACTGACAGAGAAGTTGCTTTCAATGCCAGGAGTTCCACCTATATAATTATATTTTAATCTGCTGTTTTTTACATTATTCATATAATGCAATTTTCATATTTATACACAATTAATATTATGATTTATAGTGCTCCTTCAAAAACTGTTCCACATACACATAGTTCTCTGTTTCAAAGCATTCAGTATCTGGAGACATAACCCTACAAGAGTCTACATTCAGGTATGGTTTTCCTCACTTTATGTGCAGAAGTGTTTGCAGGGTTGGGATCTATACAAACATCCATATTGCAGACCAGAAACATTGTGACTCCCAGACTTAATTCAAGGCCTTTTTTTTTTTTAATCTTTTCAGAATCAGAAATTGTTAGATTTAATACTTTTTAAATCTAGCTTTGCTGGGAGATGACTCAGGGATGTAAACCCAGAGGAAACATCTTCTCTTTCATTCTTCTCTCCAGAAGCTATATCAAAATATAGTGGTATACACGAGGGCTAAAGACCCTCATAAAAGAAATTCCCTCATAAGGAGCATGCTAGAGTGTGGCAATACATGTTTCTGTAAGAAGCCTTTGCTACAGATCATAGAATGGAATCATTTGGGCCGGAAGGGACCTCCAAAGGTCACCTAGTCCGACCCTCACGCAGTCAGCAGGGACACCCCCAAGTAGACCAGGTTGCCCAGGGCCTCATCGAGCCTCACCTTGAATGTCTCCAGGGAAGGGGCCTCAACCACCTCCCTGGG
>JAOTQQ010000023.1:25428746-25441166 GCA_026546715.1 Gallinago undulata
GCTCCATCAGTTCCATGTCTTTCCTATATTGAGGGCTCCAGACCTGCACACAGTGCTTCGTGTGAGGTATCACCAGAGCAAAGTGGCAAGATGTTACACTGGTACTGGGGATAGCTTATCAGAATGAGATTTACTAGCAATTCCTATTAATTTGTTGATCAATTTGTCTGAGGTAAACCAGGGCTTTCTCCAGTCCTAAGAATAGTGATACTGAAGTACCTGGGCCGTGGGGGTGCGGTCAGCTTCTCTTTTCTTTCCCCAGTGAAGTGCCTCCACGAGAGAGATGTTCTCTTGCCATTTTTTAGGCAGAAACACTATTGATTCCCCATCTGGGAGCCAGGAAGTGCCACGAGGCCTGCGCTTCCCTCAGAGGCCACCCATCCCTGTGTCGCCCATTGCTGGGCTCTTCCCATCCAAAAGTGTCACCCAGACAGCGCTGGTGCCCCAAACACCATAGTTGCTCTCCAAAAATAGCTTTTTGGGTGAGACTAATGGGTTTTTGAGTGGGAGTGCACAGCCAGTCCCCCGTGGGGTGGTGGGCATGGGCCTAGGGCAGCAGCTGCTAATGGCGGTGGCCAGCTGGAGCCCCAGGGCCAGGCCGGCACCACTGTGCTGCACTGCCTGCCCATGCTGGGCCTTTCTAAACCTTCCCTTTTCCCCCAGCGCAAACCAAAATAAACAGAAGTGTCCGTAATGATGATGAATGCCCACCAAAGGCTAAAATAATGTGCAAGTTTCTAATTTGTTTTTAAATATAGAGATTTTATTTGTGAGGTTTTTTGTGCAAGCCTCTCAAACACCATTAAACTCATACTCAAATATTTACAATGTGTTTATACTTACCGTGTTCACCTCTGAACAAATTGTTTGACCTTATTTGCAAATGTGTTACAAGAACTCCTAATGACAGATGATCTTTCATAGGAAATCACAACATGTAAGTGAAATTGAGGCTACGCTGCTGCCCCGTGCAGTATATCAAAGCGCTCTGATCTCCCCAAAACCATAAATTTGCAGGGCAGCCACCCTGGCAGACCCTGCGTGGGGATGGAGGAGAGTCCTCCTTTAACCTCTGGTGCACAGGCACGCACTTCAGGGGTCAGTTTACCCCATGCGAGATGAGGGCATTTGACATGCAAAACCTGTGGGGCTGATGCTACCCAGTCACTAAAATCACATAATTAATGTGCTTCTGGGTTCCAATAATAAACAACTCTGATGTCTACTCACTACAGCCAAACTTCCCTGGCTAAGTAAACAGCTCTTTGCTTAAAAATGGCTCTTATCCAAAATGAAGTTTTTCAGCAATCAACCAAGCCTGCTGTGAGTTTATATTTCCATGGTTGGGGGCTGGGGGGGAACCAACTGGTTTAGTTTCCCCCTGATTATGTTAAGATTGAAAGGACTAATTAAAGAATTATTTACGTTTCTGTACCTATACATTTTATGCTGATGTTTACTCACATTATCTCCAGACACAGTAGTCACACTTAAACCATGTCATTTTAGTTAACTAAATATTAATCTAATTATAGAACTAATGGAATGTACAGAAAACATGAAAGAAACTGTGAAGGAAAATTAGGATAATTCAAAATCTATCTTTTTATAACTGAATTACTAAAAACCAGTCAAAGAGCAAGATCAGGCATTGTGTGTCTTACTCCCTTAAAGAACTTTGCTCAAAGCATTTTCCATTTGCCAACAAAACATTTTGGTCAGACTCTTATTTTGTTGCTCAACAACTTTACCAACTCAACTCTCAACAGGAGGGATGCACAGCAGGGAAGCCTGTCCTTCCTCCGGTGGTACTGCGTGCAACATATTGGGTGAGAAAAATGGTGAAGAGCCACCTCTGCCTAGTGACCCAACCCAGTCCTTCCATCCACAAATTTTATCTCGAACTGTTTCTGTGGGTGTCATTGAAGCTTCTGTAATTCAGCAATCCTGATTTACAATATCTGTGTCCAATAAAAGAATCAGGCCAATTACAGTTCTTCAAACAGGAGTCTAAGCAATGTCTGTTCCCAGTTTAAGCAGTCTAGACATCATTCTTCAGCCATCCTAAAGCCTTTCTGTAAGGACAATATTTCATAGTCATGTAAGCATTGGCTCTTTGTTGACATGACCAATAAGAAAGTCAATTGGTGTCAGCTGCAGTGGTGATTCTGTGATGGGAACATCTGCCCCATTTATTCCTGAAGAGATTTAGTCTTGGTCACTGTTAATTGGGCTGAGATGAAAGCTCCAGATCCTGTTACAAGTCCTTTGAGTAAACTAGTTACTCATAATTTTTTCACATGGTTTATCTCCTTTGATTTGCAAAATTGCTTCCACTTGATGCTTTGAGCCCAGGTGCCTTTTGAGTAACAGTAAAACTTTGCAGCAAGCCACTGACAAATCCTAGTGTTCCTTTCTATCTATCCTGATAGTTTAGGAGACGCTATATCTTCCTCAGCCCTTCACGGTCCTCTAACTTTTCATGTCTGTTAATTAATCATCCTGACACAGAGTTGTACCACACCAAAAAATGTTGTAAATATCCTATATATGGTTCTCAAATAGGACTAGCAACTAGGGATTTCTGCTTTGTTCTTTTATCACACGCATGTTTCACTTTGATGTAAACACTGTTTCAAAAACAGTAAAAAAAGAGTTCTCATGTTATGCATAGATTATTCCATAAACATATGCATCCTGTCAGACACAGTAATAATTAAAAATAGCTGTAGTTTCATTGCTAACTCCATATTACTTCAAACTGTTTAGATTTTAAAAAAGAAAAACTCAGATGCACATCTTCTATTCTGAGTAGAAACTCTTTAATTTTAATTCATTTACTTGTAAAAAAATCACTGGGACTCATTTAATGCTTATAAATATTAAAAAAATAATATTCCATTTACTATTTCATTAAAATTTACAACAGTAAAATTTCACATTCAAAATTAACCTGGTTAGGATGGCTGAAGTTCTTTAAATCTGACAATATCCCATTTAAAAATTAAGGGTGAAATTCAGAAATGTTCTTACAACATCGCTGATTCTTTTTTGTTGTTCCTAAATATTTTTTACTGCTCAGACAAACTGATGATGTGTATAAGCTTCTGTTGTATCATGCAATTGCAGTCAAAGGAAAATTTAACATTAGAAAAAAAAATTATAAACCTTTCAGAGGGTGGATGCATGTAAATGACTCATGTTCTGTACAGGTCTGTGGATAATAAGACGACTGATCTGTTAAACACTGATGCATTTATTTTTAATTAAACATCTCCTAGTGCTGGCAGTACTAGACAGTCTCCTGATAACAAAGGCAAAGTTTAAAGGTTTTATTTGCTGTTACACCCGTTCATGCAGTGAGTATCTCTTAGCCAGTAAGCATAGCAGTGCCAAATAGCAGAGAAGTAAAACTGGGTTTTTCTCAAACCCAACTATCACAGGTAGTAGCGGGTTCATTTGCACCACATTTAATGGATCAGATTCAAAACTCCGTGACCTCAACAAAAATATTTGCAGTGCGTTCAGGATGGTTTGGGCATTTTGATATTTTCTGGAGTTAAAGTTCTGTCTGACTACAAGGAAATCATCCTGGGCAACCTCAGGGCCTCTGCAAAATGCTGTGGTTCCAGGTTGCACTTGTCCCTTCTGGCCCCTCAGCTCAGGCCCGCACACCATGGGAAAGCATTGGGTCCTACCATTAAGCCAGGCAGAGTTTTGGATGGCTTCATCTAGCAATACCTCAGCTGATCAGCGTAAGATTAGGGCCCGCATGTCAATCAATAGGCAGTCCTGCTTGCCAGCTTTGGGCCTTTCACTTTCAGCCCTCTTTTTTTCCCTCTACCTCTTTTATAAAAAAAACAACTTTTAAAATAAATTCTGCTTTGCAAGCAGTTATGCCAAGTGACATGTTAAGTGAACTGTGTTACCTGGGATAATTAAGAAAAGCTAAAAACTGGGCTTGTTACAACAATTTTAGTCACAGAGCTATTATTGACACTGTGTAATTATCAACAAAATAATCTCTCACCGATTATTCTTCAACTTTTATAAAATACATTAAATGAACTATTGCTAATGCTCATGTCTCTGAAGATTAATGAAGTGGGTTGGGGAGGAAACTTTTGAAAAAATACAGATCAAGAAGTAACCTTTTTTACCACATATTTCTAATGCAACTCTAGGAAAGCAAGTTGCATCTAAATATTCAGATTGGCTCAGCTGGAACTTCCAGTACAATTTTCTTTTCTACAAAATTATACTAGCTAGTAAAGAACAGACAAAAAAATGTTTTTCTTTGATGACATTGTAGCTACAGTTTTCAAGAACATTCAGATGGATAGGAGGTAGTCTGACTGATGAGTCTCACAATGTGCCTGTAACTTTCATGTATTTGAGATAAAATCATACTTGTCTGTTATTGAGAGACTGGTAGAGAAACCTTTTCTTTTATTCTCCTTCAATAAACAGACGATCTGATCTACTTCCTCTTCTCTCTACTCCAAGGCCAGGGAAATTCTTTCTATTTACATTGCTAGCATTCAAGTCAAAAAAGTATTTCTGCTATCAGATATGTATTGATCTTGCTCTGATTCAATATTTTGTGCTATAAAAATTTAGTACTGTTAAAATAAATAGTGATCCTAGGATTCCCCCCAGGATTGACCATCCACTGCAAGCGGTACCAAGCCTGAGAAGGTAAAATAGAGTTTTCCCAGTTTACTAAGCCCCACCGAGTCCTGAGTTGTCCTGTGTTCAGGGCAGTGAGATCCAGAGTGCTCCACCGCTCCAAGCTTTCCTGTTTTTTTGACCAAGCAGAGTTGCAATTCATACACAAACAGGCATCAGGACCTCAAAATTTAACTAAGTATCTAAATAGATAAGCGGATAAGTCACTGCTTACATGCTGTCGATGTCACATTGTTCAGAAAAAATTGCCCCTAGCAATCCTCCCACAACAATGATGTCAGCAAAACTTATCAGAAGCAGACTGATGCCTTTTGTATGAAAGGCTCTGATCAAGACCCTGCAGAGCAGGCAACAATTTAAACAAGTGGAATGAACAAAGAGGTGTATGGCTTACCTTGTGTAGTGTTTTCCATAGCTTCAGAGTATCTGACAGTAGAGCCAATGGGAATAAATACTTTCTGTGATAACAGTTACATATGTGGCTCGCACTTCTGATGTCTCCACTGGAGTCTGTGTAGTCTCCTGTCTGCCAATGCAGAGCACCTTTGGCATATGGGATCAGCCACCACTTAAGCTATCCTGGCCTAGGAGTGCCAGGTGATTTAAGGCTCTCTCTTAAATGGTCATTTTCCACAGCTGCACCAATTGGTCTCCTGATAAACCTCATTTTTTGTCAATAGTTATCACAGTTCTCAGTCCCAAAACAGAAGCCACAAGGGAAATCCCCAGCCTCACCATTTGTCACTATTCTGATTGCAGGAGTATTGCTTTATTTTATTTGCATCATGCTGTGGGCTTCCCATAAGGAAATATTAGACATTCCATTTTTACGTGATGACCCCCACATTATGTCCATTCATATCCCTCCCCCTGCCCTTCCATCAACAATGTGTAAAAATGAACTTGGGGCTGGAGTCTACACAGCTGATACTTTCAAATAATCTTACTTCACTTTCTTCAATTGTAAACAAAAATATTGAGATCCCTGGAAAGAACCCTCATTTCATTTATGCTATCTGTAAACAGTGGAGCTTTTATCCTTCCTTGTCTATCAAAACCTATTTTTCCTCTTTCTCCTTCTATTTTTGCTATCTTCTTTCCCGTCCTCTCATTTTTTTTCACGGCAGGCTCTCTGCTGTGCTCTTTAACACGGTATCTGAACCCATGAAGGCTTGCTTTTGCTGCCTTCAACATAATTGAAACAAATTTACTGTCAATGCTCTCTGAATTTAAGTTGGCACCTGCTCCAGAATGAGCTTTTGGTATTGTACTGCAGTAGTGCACTTTTCATAAGAGCTAGTCTGAAAGGTTGTATTTTTCAAACATGTAACACTGGTGCAAGAATCTTGCTAGACAGGTTGATCCAATGTTTTCCAAAGACAATGCAAAGTCCTGCACTGATTTCATTGGACTGAGGCTCAAACCCAATATTTCCATATATAAACATGGGAATCCTCATTGCTGCCAGTGACCATGCGAACTACAACTTCTATCTCCTGGTTGACCTTATATAATAAGGTGCCAAGAGAATAAGCTAACCTTTACATTTGGATCAAGAATTTAAAATGCAGTTAATAGATATGAAGGCAAATAGAGGATACCTCTGCTCAGTCTTCCAGGTATGGTTCTCGCTTACTGAGAGGAATGAGCCATGGAGACTTCATCCCTTTTGCTTTTTCAGGCGGGTGTTAACTTTTCCAAACAGCTGTCTGCAATATGTGTGGCCTCATATCTCATGAGAGACATTTTTGATACCCTCTGAGGTTAAGGTTCCAAAAATGTTATTGAAAAAATGTCCCTACTTAGAATACTCTTACTTCGGACAGTTATAAAAAGGGAAACCCATTCCCTGAGTTTGAAATCCACGTGTTACTCTACATGTGGTTCACACGTGTAACATAGGCATGTTTTTATGAATCGTTTGTATATTCCTTAGCCAGACTCCTGTGTTTAAACAAATGTGGAAACAACACAATACAGCTGTATAAGGAATTTTTCGTTCATAAGTAGGATCTATAGATTTTTAAAGCTACACTTTCAGCAATAACGAAATTGTCCATACTGCTGGAATGTACTCTATGCCTTGATAAAATCTTTCATTCTTTTGATCTGGAAAGAAAAGACCTACAAACATTATAATGATGCCAACTTAGTGCTACAAGAGTTAGTAATAGTCAAGGCTGAAGGTGCTATTCATTACTAAGATATCAAAACAGGCCTGTCTACTTGGCAAAAAGATTGTATCTGGTGTCGTTTCCAAAATTAATAACATCTTATTAAATTAAATGCTCTAAACCTTGGGACAGTTGAACACTAAAAGGACTGAAAAATGAAATACAAAATGTATGGCATTTGCTGGCAGTTCCCTCCGAACATTTTTCTAGCCCTTCCCCTTTCTCTTAGGCCATGAAAGGAATGCTTGCAAGAGCATATGAGAAAGTGGCCTCATTTCTTGTACTGGATGATTTAAAATATTACTTCCTGAATTACTGTACTCTGAATCGTCCAAGAAGTAAAGACCTAAAAGCTTGAATGCATAACCGCTTGCCAAAATAAACTGCTGAATTTGGACAACGTGAATTTTAGGTGTCAGATCTAAGATGGTCCACATGATAAATTGTCTACTGCCTGTTCCACTACTAATTTGATGAAAAGATGAGTCAAGTTCAAATTCGATACTGCCAATACAAAGAAAATGAACTGCTGACATACCATTTGATCTTATTCCTAGGACACAATGCAGAATGGTGTTCTGCTCCCAATAGATGTACATGATTGCTTGGAAAACAGTCATTTCTAACCCTCTTAAAAGGGTACCACACAGTTCTTCCTCCTCAACAGTGTCTCTGACTGTGCTGCAGACTCGTATGTTTCTTCTCTGCTGAATTTATGTCCAAAGCAAGTGTTGCATGAACACCCAGAATGTTCATCACCAGGTTTGGTATCAGGGACAAAATTTCTTGTTCCTTTCTTATCTTATTTTCCCTCTGGGAAGATAGTACCGGACTTATCCTCCTGTTGGGTCCTTCGAGAAAACTAATAAACATATTGCACAGATACTAGTACTTTTGTTTAAATGAGGTTTTAAAAATCTGGATAGCAGCAGACTTCAAAAAAAGCAAAAATATTTTTGCCACAGAGTATGGAGTCAACCCAAAATATACATGCCCATGTGAGCCCAGTTAACAAGTTTCCATCACTAAAATAGTTGATTGATGATTAAACATTCTTTTATTAAAAATATTGGTTAATTAAGATGATCCCATACTATCTATGGAAGGAAAAGACTCCTCCAAGAAAAAAGAAAAAGTAAGAAACAAAATAAATGAAGCCAAAATTAGAGTTTGTATTTGCTTTCCACAAATTGATCTTAAGCAACATTAAGCATTTGTATCTAAAGTGCAGTTACACATTTCCTCAGAAGGTTGACATTCCCAAACACTTCTGAGTTAGCAGAGCATGGTGAAAGCAGTCAGTCTTACATAGTCTAATACACACTCTGTTGGGTAAGGAAAAGCAGTGCTGCAGATGCGCTATTAGATGTGCTCCATGCTGACATGCAATTTTTTAACCCTCAGCATTTTTAATGGTAGCTAATATGTACCAGAGCAAACAGATCCACAAGGGCTAGGCACTGACTAATTGTTTACTCAGAGTTAAACTGGAAAACTCAGTCTTTCAGAAAGAATTGTGTCTGATGCTTTTTCACCATGTTGTACACCCTACATTTCACTGCAATTGTCACCGACAGTTTCAGGAACGTTTGCTTAACTGAAGCCATCCAACTGTGCGGAATTCAAATCTGTCTTTAAATTATTCTAGAAAGAATAATATCTGGTTTAGTGGATGAAATCTAGACTTGCAGATGAATAGTGGATTTTTTCATTATATAGCTGCATTATGAAAAAAAAGAGAGGAAAAAAAGAATGGAGAAAATTTTAAGAGATCCAGCAATTTTAACATGTTGAAGCTCTGTTTGAGGTGTTACTTAACTCCTTTTATTTTGCTCTACTTAAAAGATTTAGGTCAGTTTAATTAAAAAAAAAAATATACATTTTAAGAAGAAAAGTCAGAGCCTGTGATTTTAGAAATGTCCCGATTAAGTGTTTTGACTTTGTGGATATTTTTTCTGTTGTTTTGGGGTGGTTTTTTTTTTTTGTTTAAGGTGTTGCTAAAGCTGATCTAGATTTTCTATTCCTTATACTGTATTTTTAGTCTGTGCATTCATGTTATACGATTTAGTTTTCATTCAGTATTATATTATCCGGAAGACAGAGAAATGTAAGATACTAACAGAGGCTAAAAAGACATTGGTACCAAATGGGAATAAAAGAGAGAATTCTCTAATTTTTCTCCAAAAGAAAGAAAATTTATGATTTCTTTAGAGGAACCTAGATCATAAAGGGTAGGGAAGAAGAGTTTGAATTATATTCTAACATAGTTTCATTTTGCTTTGCTATACTTTATAGCAAGGACCTGTGCTGCTGAAAAAACTTGCTAGAAGGAAAAACATCACTCCATTATTCACTATTTCCTCCCTTCATTTGTGCTAAGAAAAGATAAATTTGAACACTCTGAGAGCTAGTAAAATAAATGTAAAATAGAGGCCTCTATACATCTTCACCCTACAGCAAATTCACCAAAGAGACAAACAATCAACTCAGTAAATGTAGTCAACAGGTCCAGCTCATAGATATCCTGTGCTGCTGAAGCAGTCAAAACAGCCGGAGCTAATCACTTGGTCTGGCCCGAGGTCTATATAAACAGCAGTAGAACAGTCTCTTATAGATCTGAGGCTGGGGCTGATTCAACAGAAAATTTAGTAAGAGACATCTTGTTGCATTGCTGGCAGGTTGCGCAGAGTCAATATTTGTGATAGTAATTAGTTCTGGAACTGAGACAAGTGACTTGATACACGTTATGGTATTGTCCTTTAGGTCTTTCCTTTTGGAAGTAAACAGTTATGTTAAACTAATCTGGCACAAAGTTTCGTCCTCTCAGTCCTAAACTTCTTTTACAAGGGAAGTTGTTTAATTTACCAGCTGCTGAGGGGACAGCTTCTTCTGAATAAGTGAGGTATTCCTGTTAAAGACAATCAAAATTAATGAAGACTGGTTGTTAAAATTTAGTAGTAAGATTTTTTTTTTTTAAAAGAAGCATGCTGCAGACTAACATTCAAGAATGTATTTTGTCAATCAGAACCAAGCTCTTTTCAAGTAAATGCTAGCTAGACATGTTAGGAGGCCAGCTCCTTCCCTTTGGAAGCTAATTCTGAGACTTGTACTTGGAGACTACAAAACCAGATGGAGGGACTATGGTCATTTAGTGTGACCTCCATCATAACTTTGACATAGGACTTTCGTAAGCTATTTCTCATTCCAAAAAAAAGCATCTGATTTAGAAAATATTATAGTCCTGGTTTTAAATGGCCTATGATGGGAATTTACTATAACCTTATTAAGCTGTCCTAGTGGCTAATCAGTCACTGTACAGAATTTGTCTAGCTCCAGTGCTCAGACAGATAAGCTTCTTATAATTTCAAGGAACTCTTAAGAATTAAAACACTTGTGTTGCCAAGCAAGTCACCCTTTTATATTCTCCTTGACATAGGAATCTGCTGGGTTCCTGAGTGTTTCAGTAAAAGGCAAAAATTTCAATCCTTTGTTTCATTTTTCTGAATCTTTTCTGCACTCTTCATGGTTCCTCAGTACTCAGTACAGAGTTGGACCCAGTTCCAAAAATAAATGTACGGTGACTTTCCTTGTCCTGTTTATTAGTATCATGTTTCTTCATCTAACCCTCAGACAAATTAACTCTTTCAGCTGTAGCACAGCATTAAGGGCACCTCCAGACCCCAGTATTTCCAGAGATACAACTTGCCAGATGTAGTCTGGTTAATTTGCCAGCATTCACTTGGAATAACTGCTCTTGGCCATACTGGAACTCAGATTTATAGCCATGCCTTTTTCACACAGACGCCCAGGTGACCCTGTATCTATGACCTAAGTATTTTCTTTCTGTGTCATCTTCAAATTTCTCAACACGTAAGCAGTCAGGGATATGACTGCTCAAGCTTATTTCAGCTCTGTAGAACTCAGAATCAATTTTCCTTTTCTCATTTCTCTTTGGAGACCTATTCAGTTGACCAGCTTCAGGCTACTTCATAAGCCTGTATAAATTTAGCAGAGTGTTCATTTCTTATTCAAAATGTCATTGGGTATTAACATAAAATGGCTTTCATAAATCTTGCTGTATCACACTGATGGTACTTTTATCAGCCACACTTGTTGCTTCTTGCCTCTATCTTAGGCATAGGAGGATATTAGACTTAGGATATTTCCCTTTAATTAGTTGACAAAAATTAAATAATTTTCCTTTACTTCTTTATCTGTAAAGTACAATGCCAATTATTCAGACTTACTTCTACCATGTCTAAGTCACCACGTTTAAATATTGGACTGACTGACAGGACTGACTTTGCCCATCTCTGAGCAATTTCTGGAAAGTTTTTCAATTTCATGAAAATATAGATTTGTGTCTTTTCTCTTTCTAATCTTATAGCAGGCTGCACTGCTAAAAAGTGTTCCACTGTTGTAATTGCTATTTGTTATGTTTCTTGTTTACTTGTGTAAGAGAGATTATTTTGCTTTCACTGAATGATAATAGCTGTATCAAATGCCAAGACAATACTCTCCAAATATAACATTATTGAGCATTTAGTTATGGGCCAATAGCTTTTATTACTGACTATATCTGTGCCTTTATTTCATACAAAACTCCCACGTAACTGAAGATTATATATCAAAACAACATTACATTTTAGGATCTAGTCTACCTTTCAAATTAAAATGTTATATCTGTGTTTTTAAGAAGGAATTAATGAAATGTTTAATTGTATCTTAAGTGCATGGGTTCAAAATTATTTTCCAGACAAGCATACTCTCTCTTTTTCTGGAAAAAAAACAACAGTTAGGGCTCAAATGCTGCCATGAGCTCCATCCCAGGCCTTCCACTGGAATAGGCAGCACAAATCTTGTGTCCATTGGTTTGGCCAGAACTTCATAGCTTTTTTTTTTTTGTTCTCTTTTTCCAAAGCTGTCAAAACAGAGGACCACAGTAAAGATATTCCTCACCAGGCAATCCAGCTGATGTTTAGTGCCACAAGATGGCTTTAAGTTCAGATGGAGAGCAGTGACAAGTGGTGTCCCTCAAGGGTCTGTGCTGGGACCGGTACTGTTCAACATTTTTATCAATAGACAAGATCAATAGACAGAGGGATGGAGTGCACCATCAGCAAGTTTGCAGATGAGACCAAGCTGTGTGGTCTTGTTGATACACCTGAAGGACAGGATGTCATCCAGAGGGACCTGGACAGGCTGGAGACGTGGGCTTAAGTAAACCTCATGAGGTTCAACAGGAGCAAGTGCAGGGTTCTGCACCTGGGTCGGAACAATCCTCGGTATCAATACAGACTAGGGGAAGAGGTATTAGAAAGCAGCCCTGAGGAAAGGGACTTGGGGGTGCTGATGGACAAGAAGACGGACATGAGCAGACAGTGGGCACTTGCAGCCCAGAAGACCAATCACATCCTGGGCTGCATCAAAAGAAGTGTTGTCAGCAGGTCCAGAGAGGTGATTCTTCTGCTTTACTCTGCTCCGGTGAGACCTCACATGGAGTACTGTGTGCAGGTCTGGAGCCCTCAATATAGGAAAGACATGGAACTGATGGAGT
>JAOTQQ010000023.1:25461384-25560257 GCA_026546715.1 Gallinago undulata
GGCCTGTAGTTCCCTGGGTCCTCCTTCTTGCCCTTTTTGTAGACTGGTGTGATATTTGCCTTCCTCCAGTCCTCAGGTACTTTGCCTGTTCTCCAAGACCTCTCATAAATGATGGAGAGTGGCTCAGCAATAACATCTGCCAGTTCTCTCAGCATTCATGGGTACATCCCATCAGGGCCCATAGACTTAAGGATGACTAGTATGGCCAAGTGTTCTCCAACCCAGTCCTCCCCAACAGAGGGAAAGTCTTCCTCTCTCCAGACCATTCCCCTTGTCTCCAGGGTCTGGGATTCATGAGGGGCAGCTTTGGCTGTGAATACTGAAGCAAAGAGGGCATTCAGTAGCTCTGCCTTCTCTGTGTCCTCCACCACCAAGGCACCCTCCTCATTCATCAATGGGCCTACATTTTCCTTGGCCTGCCTTTTTTTATTGATATACTGAAAAAACCCTCTTCTTGTTATCTTTAACTGTGATAGCCAAGTTAAGTTCTGCTTGGGCTTTCGCTCTTCTAATTTTCACCCTACATATCTTCACTACACCTTGATATTGCTCATGAGTAACCATCCCCTTTTTCCACAGGTTGTACACTTTCCTTTTCTCCCTGAGGTCCAGCCAAAGCCCTCTATTTAGCCAGACTGGTCTTCTTCCCCATCTGCTTGTTTTGTGGGACCTGGGGATGGCCTTCTCCTGTGCTTTTGAGAGTTCCACCTTGAAGTATGACCAGCCTTCCTGGGCACCTTTGCCCTTAAGGACTGTCTCCCAGTGGACACTCTCAACCATGTTCCTAAACAGGCCAAAGTCTGCCTTTCGGAAGTCCAAGGTGGACTCTCACTAAGCTGTTGGACATTTCCTTCTAAGTCAGTGTGTGTATGCTGTTGCAGACACCTGCCTGAAGTATTATTTCCATTATACCTCAGAGTTATTTAACAGCTAAGCACTGACAGAGTTCAGAGACAGATAAGATACTAAATATATACATATATATATATATATACAGAAAGATGACATTACATTTGAATAGCAACCTACCATAGACCCTTGATTTTAAGAGGAAAGTTAATATGGAGAAGCAAGCAATGTGATATGCAGAGCCAGTAAACCCTCAATGTGTTTTAAATCCCGCGGCCCATCTCCTCTGAGTCGGTTGATCCCACTGAGTATGTTCAGGTCAGGTCTGAATTGCAAATGGGGCTCACCCTGGCAACGTTATTTTGGAAACAGCAGCTGGGCGAATGGCACGCAGGGCAGACAAAGCCCCCGCCAGGCACGTGTGAAGGCCTGGGCAGAAGTGGCAGAATTTCATACTCATTACTGCAAACTTTTTCACTAGTATGCATGAGTAGTGACAGGCTTGCATTGTTAATCAGAGTAATTAGGATTTAGTTGGGGCATGACAATAACATGTGCCTCATAAAGGCCTGAAGGCGATCCATTTTCTCCCCTTTTCCTAGGAGTCTCCTATTGTGATTCGTAGATAGCCCAGCGGGAATGCAATCAGGAAATCTCCAGTGAATCAGTGTCCCTAAATCTTCAGGTTTGACAGGTTGAAGTCTGACAAGCTATTAGAAGAAACTGCTGATCATTAGGCTGTCTAAAATAGACTTAGCTTGTTTCTGACTGTATTCATTGATTTATCTGCTGAATGATATTGTTTGAAGCTTAGATTACTCATGTTGCCACAAGCTGACAGAGTTTGTATGATAAAATGACAAAGCGTGGCTCTGGCTAAACACAAAAGTCTCTCTGTCTTCTCTGTCTCATTGCTTTTGACTCATTCCACAGTAGCAACTAGTTGGATCAATATTATTGTAAGAAACAAAACCAGAAATATACTGAATGGTTTAAAGCCACTTTTTGATCACCCCAAACTCCAGGATCTCTGACAAATATGGAAGGATGGTGTCAGCTTTCCCCAGATCATTTCAGAGCAGTACTTTCTAGGTCAGTTGCTGTGGGCTATGCACTTTGCTTCACTGAATTCACCACTAGGCGTATTACAAAGTCTCTGATAAAAGCTCTCCTTTACGCATGCCACTTCCTCTCCTAAGCAATGTTTTAATTAAAAAGAATTCAATCTGATTGGCTTTATATACATTATTTGAGTTGTGAGATTTACTTCAGAGCTATTTTACACTTTACTCAAGCTTTCATAAAAAAAAAATCACATCAGGTTGGAAAATTTCTGAACAGATATTTTTTTTTTAATAGTACTGTATTCTTATTTGTCATTTACAATGACATCTGCTTTTCCAGTCTTCCAATCCTATTTCTTCCATTTAAAAAACAAAACAAAACCAACTGGCTTTCTTACGGGCTTCAAATCTCAAAGTGGAAAATGAAGAACTAATTCAACTCTTCTTTTCCATTGGCAGGAATACAGTCATCCTACTCTCTTGAAAAAAATTAAGCATCTATTTTTCACCATTATGCATGTGTACACTTGCATATAGATTATATGTGGTATGTTATCTACATAAACTCTTGTTTGTGAAAGATACGTAACGTGACTTCTAAAAAGAAATGATTTCACCTGTTATTTAAAGAAGCTACAAATATAGAGAAGTATCTTCAAAAAATACTTACTTACATTTACAGATACTAAAGAAAATAAACTTTACATGGCACAAGCATGGTAATATTCCTGCAAAAGCATCAAGGCATACTTAACAACATAGCAGTGAAGTCTCAAGTTTTATACAAGCATGACATTCTTTGTATTGCATTCTTCTTTTGGTAGCTCCCTTGAAAATATGTGCCCCTTACTTTTACATCGTGTTGTATTTCCACTTATTGCTTTAAGAAGATCCATGTATAACTTGCCAAGAGAGATGGCACAAAACCTCTGTGAGATTTTCTCTGTTTTCTCTGCACAAAGGCGAAAGCTGCAGTTAGAACCTATTGTGGCTTAATTTGCAGTGTTCACAGAGATTTGCTGAAGGGGGTTTACCACACTGCTTCTTACCCGAAAGATGGAATATATGCAACCAAACTGACGTTTCCATTTAGCCAGGCATCAGAATCTAATTATGCTTTGAGGTTTTCACAAAGATAATTTTAAATCTTTTTGTAGAGGACAAAGAATTCAGTATGGTACCTTAATCACAATTTGTTTTCTAGGATTTAATATAATAGAAATCTACATTAATGTACTTTCAGAATCAACCAAAAATACTTTCTTTGAATTCTTACAGCTTGCCCATGTCTGTGGTATGTGAATATATAATGCTAGATTGGACATTTGCTTCCCCTCCCACCCCCAATGATGCTATGGATGATGTAGAACTGTGCAACTGTATGAAACAAACACCGATGGAACAGTAACCTCTGAGTTAGTATGTGAATCAGATGAAGAAGGTTTCTCTTTACACCTTTCCTTAGGCTCTTTTATTATTTTGTTTTGTGTCTGATTTCTATAATTAGTGAACATTTAAAAAAAATGATTCAGAGACTTTTGCGTTCATTAGTAACATATAAATCTCCACCAAAATATTTTTGAAAAATAGTTGGGGAATTATATAAAAATGAGGAAGCTCTTTGAGGGAGAATTGGAAATGGCAGTTAAAAGAGCAAAATATTTGCAAGTAGCATGCATACTTTAAAAAGAATAAATATATGCCAGTCATCCATAGCATCAATAAAAATGGACTTTGAATGAGCCACAGCCAGAAGCAGCTGGCATAGTTAAACAGCAGTGAAATAGACACCATTCAAAATGAAAAGACATCTTCCAAAATATGGAAGCTGGGTCCAAAGAAAGAAAACAGAGAAAGACTATAATCCCCAGCAAAATAAATGTTAAACCACAGCAAAGCAAGCCAAAAATATTAGTGTAAGCAACTTGCAGAAGTAATGAGAGCTAACAGTAAAGCCTTTTGTATATACATCAGAAACAGCACAGTTGGACAGTTAGCAAGATGAGAAGAAGCAGCAAAGGAAGATAAAGACATTATGGAACAGCTAAATGAATTATTTGCACTGGGTCCTGCTGTAAATGAGGTGGGAGTCTTTCACACTGGGGCCATTCTTTACACAGAATGAGTCTGTGCAAACTCCCAGATTGGAGCGTCTGAGATTTTAGAGCAATTCAGAACCACAACAAATCAGTAACAATAGATGGCATTCACACAGAAGATTTGGAAGAATTCAAATATGAAATTGTCAGTCAATCAACTGTCATTGTGATTGATCAAATCAGTCCCAATGGCAGGAAAATATGAAAGGTATAGAAAATGGGAACAAGAATAATCAGATGAGTTTTCTATAGAGGACTCTACAAAGAGAATAATGCCCTTCCACTTGCAAAAGTGATAGACTGGAAGGGTAGAATGGTGAAAATATATAAAATTATGATGATATGAAACTTTTGCGACAGTTTGGGAGCTAAAAGCCATCCTTTTAGACAACAGGAAATTACAGAAAAAGGAAGTAATTTTTTGGTTCATCACATCATTAAATTGTGGAACTCCTTGCCATGTGATGCGTTCTGTGAGGGACAAGCAGGTGAAGTTTTTTCCCCCTGCAATTACTGGATTAGACAAAATTAATCTAAATCAGATGCTTTGTTGTGTATTAATAAGTGGTGGTTTACACACTGCCTCTGACTCAGGAAGTGCTTAAGTTGCTAAAGGTTGGAAGATGGGAAGTAGACAACAGCGGAAGAGTAGATGCTCAGAAGAAGGGTACAGGATAAGTCCTACCTTAATCGAACCTGCTGCCAGAGATAAAACACTGTCAAGGAGATACTGGTCTGAGCCTGTATTACATTTCTTATGCTTTCACCTCATTAATTGGGCTTTTTGTCTATATAAATCTCCTCATTTCCAGGGATGATCACTTGAATGATAGTTTTCCTCTTCTGACTGGTGACTGGGCACAGCCTGGGCAGGTGAAACATCAGAGAGATGCCCAATGGAGGAGCCTTTTTCAGCTTTTCAATAGAAGTCTGTTAAGTAACTTTAATTTCATCATTTTCTGTCTATCTTCAAAAATAACATTATTCAACAAACAAAACAACCGACAACAGTGATTTTTCCACATTGTTTTTTGCTTTACTGTGTAAATATTTTAATACTACCTTTTATCATCTCTGCACATATTTAGCTCTGTCTTGGCTTTAGGGTGGGGACAGGAATGGCAAGTAAGTTCTCCCACCTTTATTGCTTCTGACTTGAAGAAAGCAGAACGTGATTTATTTCCTTTAGCCATGAAACCATGACACAGACAGTATAAAGTGATTTGTGTCTGTATATGTAGGAAAACCTGCAGCCAAGCCAGAATCCAAATCCAGGATGTCCGAGTCCCATTTGCCCCCCTGACCATTGGGATACCCTCTGCAATCAGTAACAGTGTTCAAATCGTGAGGTATCACTTCAGAATCTATTCAGGGTATATTTGACCGTGATATGTCTTTTTAAAAAAAAGTTTTCTGTGCTCCATCATAAAAAATTTCAGCTTGAACACAGTTAACTCTGCCCAAGCTTTGGAAATAAGATTTAGGCCCTTCAGGGGACTGTCCTTCCCTGGTGTTGTTAATCCTGTGGTTTTTAAGGCATTTTTTCATAAAAAGGAAATGTGTTTTGTTTTACTTCAATGTTTACAAGTGTTTGTCTGGGAAATATAGGATTATAAAGGAACACATTTCAAGCACCACGCTGGGTGTGTTAGTGCTTTGTATTCTGCTACCACATCTGAACTTCCTTCATGTTGTGTTTCATAATGTCCCAGACAAATAAGAATGAGATCATATTTGCTAGAATTGTTTAATCGTCAGTGGTCTGACCCTGAAAAAGACGAGGCACGTTAGCTTTCTGTCACCCTGGATGGGAACTGAGGTTGCACAGCATCTGGCAGGATGTTCTCAGCACCTCAGAGAATTTGTGCTTTTAACTTAAGTCCCAGACCACATCTATTTTCTTCAATATACTGCAAACATATTATTATAGTTAGAACAATTGGTACTTTCACTTTTAACTAAAAAAAAACCTTTTGCCTCTACCCAACAGACAAAATAATAATCATGAGATGACATTGTGATGAATGATGGTGTCTACAACAAAGTGCTTGAACCATAAATGGAAAGACAGTAAATTTCATTCTATTTTTTAAAAATTGCATATGATGCAAATCAATTTTTAATGAAAATTAAATAATGCATTTTAAACTACAAATGACAAGAGGCTTAATGCAATAATGCATCAAGTTCTCTTGTCCTCGGTTCAAGTCCTGGCAGGGAGTTTCAAGACTGCCTAATAAAAGACACATTGATTTGAGGGCCGGTCCTTGTGATAAGGCTGTTTCCAGTTGTGGTTCTTTGCAGTCTAACATTTTAAGGAAGAAAAAAAAGGAGGTAAGGCCAGGAAAATGGGTAAAGAAAGATAAAATGTGCAAAACACAATGTGTTTGGGGCACCCTTATTCTGCTATCTGTACAATTGTACAGTCCATTGATTACAGTGGCATTTCTCCTGACTCAAATTTACACAAATGGAACAGCATCAGACCTGCAGATAACCATGATTTATGCCCTTCCTGGCAGTCACAGCAGATAACAGTGTTAAACTATATCTTCTCCTGTTTAAATGCATCGACATTTGTGACATGAGATATTCTCTTGGATATGATAATTTTGTACCAAGGCTGACAAATGGATTTTAAGGACTTGAAAGCAATTGTTTGTGTTATTAATTGTTTTCTTTTTCAAGGTGAAAACTGGGATAATTTTCTATTCTAAACACACAACATTAATGAAATAATTTACAGACTGATTAAAATCCTGCTATTTTTCAAATAAGGATTTCTGGCTGAATGCCAGCTTTTCAGTAATGGAAATACTCAATAAGAAGATCAAATTATTTCAGAAGGGCTTAAATACACACATTAAAGCTTCATCAGAAAAAAAAATCGTAAGCATGTTTTTGCAATGAACATAAAATACATTATCCATTCACACATTCATTCTTTGAATGGCTCTTTGAATGTGCCTATTTAGATAATATTGACAATAATTTCATCATCTGAATTTCCTTAACCTTTAGACAAAAGGAGATGTCTTTTTTGCTTCACAGACTAGCACTGAGTCTCCCTGGGGAGGAATCCTCTTTTGGGGTTACTTCTAAGGATTCACCACCCCTATCACTTGGCAGTTCCTGATCTCTGAAGGAAGAGAGCGAAGCCCATGTGAGCTGCCATTCAGTCCTACTGTAGGGCTGCGTACTCGAGCAGTAACACAGCTGAATTAACAGAGGGTTTGTCTATACCACAGTCACAGAAATTCCTTTCTGGATTATGGAAAAAGTGGTTTCGGGGAATCTGTCTTGTCTGCTGAAAAGAAGAGTTAATGAAAAATTGGTGACCAAATCGAGCACTGGTCTCTTCTCAATGAAACCCTTGTTTGAGCCCAAATTCCCGTAAGGGTTAGTAGCGAACTTGAGTAAGTTTAGAAGAGCAGTACCAGCTAAGGAATAGCTGCAGCACCATGTTTGGAAAATGCCGTCCGTTCGCTCTTGCTTTATAACATTCCTGAGCGTGGTAAGCACTTGAGATTGCCATTGCTGGGCATGCCAGCTGGCTTGCCTTGCTTCTTCTGTTCTGTAGAAGAATCCTGGCAAGTGAAATATTTTCAAAATGTGTTTCTGACACAGTGGTGGAAGACTTAACAGCTATTGTTTGAAACAGGCAAGAAGAAATAGCTATATGTGTTCTCCTTGTTGGAAGAATTTACATCTTAATGAAAAAGTTCTGGATTTTCACTGCAGAAGATAGGTATATTTTGAATCTTTGCAACAGAGAGAGCCTTAGCAGACTAGTTTTAGTGGAAATACTTGTTTTGATAAGTGAGGAAACACAATTTCTAATTTGTTTTGCCACTTGAGTCTCTCATGACAAACATTCCGTGAGGATTATAATATAAATACATAACTGCTTTTCCTCATTTCAGCATGCCACTTGTGAACAATTTTGTCATAACAAACCCCATCTTCCCTGCTTTTCATTTATCTCCCTAAAATAGAAATGGTCTTTTTCCATTTATCCTGCTAGAATAAACATCTATTAATTCTCCCAGGTCACAAAACCTTCAGCTTCTGAAGGTTAGAAATGTCTGCACAGTGTGCAGCTCCTTTGGTTTAGTTCTGCCTTGAATCAACTCAACAGAAAATGTCCAAATATTTGCCCAGTAATGGGAAAAATGAATGTAATTGATCCACAGCTCTTATGTACAACATCAAAGTACTTAGAGACAAGAAGCTATTGTAAGACAGTGACTGATAACTGTATGAGGGGATTTCCATTAGCAGGGCCACAAGGAAGATGATTCTAATTTGTGAGTGTCTTGTGAAAAGTTAAAACTGTCATGAACTACACCAGGAGTTTTTAATAAAACCAAAGTTGTGGAAAGAGACATCACTTTTTATATGTATGACCTTGGGATACCCCAATTAAGGTCAGATGCAACCATAAATTACTTGAATCCACTGAATCCTTCTTAAAATACTCTCATAACACAATTTAGAATCTTCTACCTCAAATCTTCCAAATCACTGTATTTTTGATAGTTCTGTTGATAGCAATATGCAAACTGAGCTACAACGAACAGTTCTGAAATCTTGTGGGATGTAGTGATCCTTTCCCTTCCTCCAGAAAATGCACCCTGATGGAAGTGTAGCAGCTCCTGACAGAGTGCTACCTGTGAGGCTGCTGTAGGTGAATTTCTGAGGTACTACTGATATCTAGACAACATACTTAAGATGAAAGAAAAAAGAAATAAAAGACGGAACAGGGAGATGATTCTGCCGCCTTTGCCTTTACTTTGACTTTGCACACAATATTTAAACAGTGGCAGCAAATATCTGGTCCTGCAGAATCTCCTTAGTTGTATTTTCATAATATCCTCAGATGAAAGTTGCATTTCAAATTTTACTCTGTTTTAGGAAGCTTGTGCTGTTGTCGACATCTGCTTAATTATCCTAGACTCTTCCAGATAATAGTTCATCTTTACTATTATAATCACGCATATAGATGCAAGGAACATGCATGACATTTCTTCCATATGATCCCTTATGTCATCAGGATATTCACTGTTAAACCAACTTCAAATTATTTTTCCCCATGAGCTAAACTGCTTTTCTCAGAAGTGCACGTATAGTGGAAGGGGGAAGAAATAGTAAGAGCATCCTTGTTTTTTTCACAGTCTTTGTAGATGGTTGAAGTGTGGGAATTGGGGACCAGACCCACAAACAAGCCTTTGCCTGGAATCAGTGTGAAAAGAGAGGTAAAGAGCATATTAAATCATTAAATTTTTCTTTCTCTGCATTCCAGTGATGCTGCCTGGTAGGAAGGAAAGGAGATAACTTGTTCTCTGAAAAGGCACAACACAAATTCTTCTCCATTTCTGCCAAAAGCTTGTAGTATAAAGGATTGCATTTTTTCTGAGATACAGTGCTTTGGATGTACTCCCTAATGTGGTTCAGCTTCCTTGCTGCCTCTTATTTTAGCCCATGCCTTAACGGTATAATTTAACCTTAAATTAGAGGCATATTTTACCCTTGTTTTGTATGCAGAAATTCCTTTGATGTAATTGGGTACCCTGTGCGATGATGGAGGTTTTATCATGGCCCTTTGAATGCATGTGACATGGCAATTTGTCCAAGACATATTCTCATGCAAGAAGAATGAGATCCCATTGTGGGAAAATCTAGGGCCAAACACTGCACAGAACTGACGTCAATAGGATTGAACACAGTGTGAAGTTATGGCAAAATCTGATGTATTAGCTGTTTGGTGCCAGTGGCTTTTTTATGCACCCACCACCATGATTGCTGACAGAGAGTGCATATCATATTGTCCTGAGAAACCCTGACTCTTGTTGCAAGAGGATGAAAGGGAGATGATCTCAAGAGCCTGAGTGACCGTTTGAATTGAATACATGTGGACAGGGTCCAATCCAAAACTCACAGAAAACTGTGGAAATGATCCTGATGGCTTTTGGATGAGCCACAGTATGAAATCTTAGGATTAGGATTTGAAATAGAGTCAGTGAGCACAGAAGCCACTGTCTTACCAGATAAAAAGATATGATGGAATTTTACAATTGAGCATGCTCTTTTCAATCAAAGCATCTCTGGGCTCTTTTTATCTTTTTTTTTTTTTTTTTTTCCTCTTCATTCTTTCTTAATAAGGCAAGTTTTGCTGACCTTTACTTGGCCTCTCATAAGAGACTCCCTTAAAAAATAAAATTCTAAGCCCCAACTCATCTCCTACAGAAACCTAAATAAAAAATATAAACACTTGAAAAAGGAGACATAAAACTTACCACATCTTCTTATTTAGGCAGCAATTTCATCAGTGTTGTTCTAGCCCTTTGGCTATAACAGTGGTCACATCTCCTTTGCAACATCTCCATGGGGTCTTAATCTCTAGATACATATAAATTGCATTCATTCCTTTAGCACAGGACAGGATAATGCAGTGGAAGGCAGGAGGGATTGGTTTGAAAGTTCTGGAGTTTATGAAAGGCATGTGAGATAAGAAAATGTCAAGGAAAACAGATCATGGGCAGAAGCAGATGTTCACCTTATGGCCACATCTTTGATCCTTTCTTCTTTGCATCCCTCTTACATAAGGTGTATACAGAGACAGTATAAAGCCTACATTGCTAGTGTGCAGAAGTGAGGGGCATCGTGGACTAGCAAAATGGGTATGTAGAAGGATTGAAGTGGGTCATAGAGTTAATTTTTGCACTGTTTTCTCATGAGAAAGTAGGTCCCATGTCAGCTAGAGTGCAACCAGTACACAGCCTCCAGCCTATAGGTATAGTTACACAAGCAAATCTGGGTCAATAGCAATGATAACCTTGAAGAAATATTTCTATGTATCAATGAGAGGAATGTGAGCAACAATACATGCACCAGACCCTGCAGAACTCTGCAGCAAAGACCTAGCTGAAGAACTTGAACAATGTGATCGAATGATTTATGTCAGGGTGAGGATCTGGCTTTAAACAGGCAGCGGAAGAGAATTTTGAACATAAACAACATAAACATTTAAAATTAGTTCAGACTTTTGTTAGAAAAGCAATACTTAAATTGCTGCAGAGCCCATGTGAATCTCCTTTTACCTGTGCATCAGCTTTCTGGATAATGTCTTCAGTATCTCACAGGTACTGAAGCTTGCCAGCTGTGTGTTTCTGCAGCTGCTTTTTATTGAAAGACACAATAAACACTACAGTCGTGTAAATCCTCTATAAATAGCTGTAGCAATAGCCATTCCTGCACCCTGTTCAAAGTTAAACACCATACTAACTCCCTAGCCCCTCTCTACTAGCTTGTAAATGGAGTATAATACTAATAGCTACCTTTTTTTAAGTGTTTTGAGATCTTCTAGTGAGAGGAGCTATATGCTTGTAAAGTCCAAAACATTAAAAATAATTACTTAGTTATTTCTCATAATTTCTGAGCCATCATTTCCAATCCACCTCCATTGTTCCCAGCAAGCAACTAAAATAATTAACAGCAGACAGCCTATTAAGAAATGGAAAGTGTTTTAGTTACTTGCTATTCATGAGCATGCATTGTTCCAGCATGGGAGCAGCCAACTGCAGTTGTGAGAATTTTCTGCTCACCAAAGACATTTTATCTCTAGTTTTTTCCAGATTCTGAATCTGGAAAAGTTCTGAGATTGTTCAATTTCTGTAGCTTTCAATGCCCAAAATTATGTGTTCCACAATGCCTAAATAAACTCCATTTAAATGTCATAAACTTTTTTCCTAAGCCAACCTTTTTTCCTCCCTCAGATTCTCTGTCCCCAACCCCTCCCTTTGTCTCATGGAACCCTTTAGTTCTCTCTAGAACTTTTGGTGTAATATTTGGCCACTCTGATGCAGGACAGGTACAAAGCAACAGAAATAGCAACCAATTGTCATTTTATAACCATAAAAATAAAGTAAAAAATAAATTAAAAACAAAATGTAAAGTAAATAAAAGCCTGGATTGCCCTACACACAAAGGAAATGCAATACTTGTCTGCATGTACTGAGACTCACTTTAATGAGACTTTTCAGTCAGACACTAAAAAGCAGAGGAAAGACTGCTGAAGGCTGCAGAGACAGCGCTCAAGTGGCTGTAGACAGGAAGAAGACTAATTTTCTCTCAGATGTCTTACAGGCTGAGATGTCACAATGAATCAAATTTGCTTGGCTTTTGTTTTGAATTTTTTTGTTTCTCTTTCAGACCTGAGAAGGGCTTCTTCTGTGCCTGCAAGTTTGGAATTTGTTCTGAGGATATTAGTTGCTCTAATGAAACACATTATTTCTACTCTTGGATATTTCCTGTTTTTCTGTAAGCTGAAAACTGTCACTGCTAGGAACACAGCTTTGTCTCTGAGCTCTCTCCGTGAGGTACAACTGTATTCAGGGCAGATCTCAAGAGGCTTCTTGCAGTCCAAGATTCAGGCCTGGGTGATGCACGATGGAGACAGAAACAGCCACAGCAGAGCCTTCGCACTGCTGGAGTGGTATTATTTGAAAGTTATGGCTTTGGGAATGGGGTGATATCTGGCATGGATATCTAGAAGGATTGAAAAGAACAGACCACCTTGAGAAGACTTCTCAAGAGAGAGGTAGGAGGGTGGTTGAAATACTTGACATCCTGGGACCAACACCATCCTGCCCCACTGCCAAATTTCAGACCAGAACCATTTAAAATTGGAATTAATAAAACTATTTTCTAGTTAAGCCTTTATATCATGCCTGAATATAATTTTTTTTGTGGTCTAGGCAAACCAAAGCCTTAGTGCTCAGCTTGCCTCAGCACTGCCGTTGCTCTTTGCACATCCCAACACTGTTTGGGCAAATCTACCTAATGATGGCAAATAGGGACAACAGAGAACTATGGCAATCACGTAGCACAGACAGCATCCATATTGCCTTCACTAAGAATGAGGTATCAGCTGCTGCTTTTAATTAAAAAACAGTTAAGTGCATTCCTACCCAGCCCAAGAGGAGCAGCTTCACAGATACCCCCACAGTTAGTCACATGCTAGCAACCACAACAAGCACAATGGGCTTGGTTAGCTTTTCCCCTCAACTCTCTTGTGATTCTAGTTGGAGACAGAAGGTTTCTGTTTGCTTGCTCCGGGGCTATGACACCGAGAGGTCTATGCTGCAGTGCTCCTCAGCCTGGAGTCTCCTGTGACTTCAGGCCACCCCAGCCCTGCTGGAGGTAGTTCTCAGCAATTTTGCCTTCGGACTCTCTTCTGGAGTAGTTAACAAGGCAACTAGCTGGGATTGCCTGCCTGCTGGGAATTGTTTGGAGACCATTAGCTCATTTTACCAAGACTATCCATGAGGATCACAATGGCACTACCATTTTTCAGATAGCTTTTGGGATAATGACTTGATCCAGGGGATATCCTGTCTTGGTTAGTCACTAAACCAAGGACTAATACCATTATTAATACAAATAACAAGATTGAAGGTATCAGATACATAGTTACAGTTTTTTTAAAAATAAATTTATCTCCATTTCCTAAATCGTTGATTAAAAAGTAGGAAGATTTTAAACTGGAATGTGTAATTTTGCAAGACACAATCCCCTCCCTGCTGCCTTTTTCCTGTTCTATTTCTGGCCTGTTTGGTGGAGAGGATGATTTCTCCCTGGTGAAAAATTGTAAAAGAACTATAAAAGCATGCATTGTAATTTTTTAGGAATGGAATATGCTTCACACGCCTACTGAGTGATGTACATGAAAATCCATGTACTGTACATGTTGCAGAAGAAGGCTTTTTTGTAAGATTTTTTTTTTTTTAATGACCTGTGCCTAGAATACTAAAATTGAAACCTTGCTCTGGGTGGTCTTTATTTTTGGCTGAAGCCTCCTAATAGTTCCATAAATATTAATTTATGAAGAACGCAGAACATAAGTGAATGTAGAACTGACCACTTTCTTGGTGTTCTCATATTACTTAAACTGTATTATTATTATTTGCTTATAGAACAGTGGGAATACTGTTAAAAAAAATAAATGGGACTTTTATCATTGAAAAAGTTTGTGGTTTCTTATTTGGATCAAAAAAAAAATAATAATCAACTGAGCACATGCAAATAACTTCAGAAATAAAGCGCAACAGTACTAGTTTTGACACCAGCCCCATTTGTTTTCTCTGAAATGTTTTGCCAGTCCAGCAGCCAGATATTTCAAGAACAGCCTCACAAGGGAAGATTAAATATGTGTGTTTTTATAAAACAATGACATCTTGTTTTCAAAGCCCTGCAAGCTTAAAATGGGTATTAGAGCAGTCACATATAAACTGCAGTTCCCAAGGACAACTGTTTAGCTTAAGTGCCATTTAATGTTCTCCTAAATGGTTCCGCTGTTTAGTGTGCAATATATCTTCTAGATTAGACCTTTAATCCTTTACATTGTGCTTGCTGTGTCAAAGAGGGCTTCATGCCAACTTCTTCCTATTGGTGAGTCTTTTTCTCTCTAACAGGCACATGAAGAACATCAAAGTCTCATGTTTTCCCTCTTTAAATCCAAACAAGAAACCCAGTTAAAAGTTTTTGTGAACTGAAAAGTTTAAACAGTTTGTTTCCCCCGTTCTTTCTGCTTTAATTTTAGTTCTTTTATGAGCACAAACAAGTAGAAGAAAGACCAAAAATAGTTTAAAAAGTACTGTTTTTTTATTAAATGTAAAAGATTGATATAGGTTAGCTGGGTAGGTATAATGTTATTGGGAACTTCAGAGGGCTGCAGCTTTCACACCTCAATGCCTTAAGGTGAAGAGAACTCAATGCCATTACAAATGCGATACACAAACTAGAGAAATTATCTGGTACACCATGTTTAAGCAGAGCAGGGTATGAAACTAAGTCCAGCTTGGATGCTTAAGGCACATCACTTTTTGCTGAGCCAGCGGTTGAGTGGACTAACCAGAACACCCTCGTTATTGATGGACCTTAAATATAAGTACCGCTTTGCAGCACAAGTCAATAGTGGGTTTCCGGAAGCTAGCTCTGAATTTCCTAGTCTTGGCTATGCTGCATTTGCTCCTGAGAGGAAAATAAATTTGCCCTGTATGGCCTAAAAAGCAAAACCATCTGCTGGTATTATGAGCAGCTCTATTGTCCGAGTTCAGCAGCAGGGAGGTCTGCACTTGTTCAGTTCTGCTTTCCTGCTAAGCATCAAGAAAACCTATGGGGATCATTATCAAGGCTTCCAAGGGCAGCAGGGGAATGAATTCATGAATCCAAGAGGTAGCCAAAAAAAGCCACCCCGATGTCCTGGCTAGTGGCAAAATGTGCTACATACCACGCAGGGGACCCACATTAGGGAACAAGCTTGGAACACTTGCTCCAAAGCCAATGATGGACAGCGGACACAGGCTAAGGGAGGAGCTCGGTTTCTGGGAAGGTTAGCTGTGGGAGCTGGCAGCTGGGGGACATGGAAAGCTAAGACTCAGTGGGTGGTGAGGATGAAAAAATGATGGTGCGGACGGAACACTTGGTTAGAAGAAATCCCACCTCACTTGGCGTGATTCTTTAACCTGAACATCTGACTAAAGGAAAGAGAGCTTCCCCCTGGTTGTTACCACTCACTGCAAAATAGCTTAGTTGCAAAATAACTATGGTCTGATCCCCGAGGCCCAGTGTAGCTTTGTACTGCCACTTCTGTTATCCTTACCTACAAAGAAATAAGTTTGCTTTGTAATTAGGGGGCTTGAAAAAAGAAAAGAAATACATTTCACATATTTTTTACTTGCATTTCTGTTGTTTACTTGGGAGCTTATGAATAAGAAATAGATTTCATATTTGGGACCAGATGTACACACAGCCAAAAGCACTAGTTTGTCCCAAAATTTCCATTATCAGATGTTATTCACATTTGGACTTGAATATTAACAAAATATGTATCCAGATGTCAACTATCTGAGAAGAAATGGAGTCTAAGTAGCACCGACAGGGAAAGAAAACAGACAAAACCCTTCCTGTAAGCACGGAACCTCCAGGTCTCTATCCCAGCTGATGTTTCTGCCAGCAGTGAGGAGGAATCTATTCAATCCCCAAATTTCCTTGTGGCCCCTTAATTCATTTTCTTTATAGGCATAGGAAGGAAAAATAACATGGGCTCTGTTCTCCTGATCCCATTCACTTAATACTACTGCTTTGGTTTTACCAAGTACTGAAAGCTTTCCAAACCTGCCTGGCAGGTCTGTAAGAAAGGACCTTCCAAATTGGAGCCTTTACACTCAGAACCTAATTTCAAGACTGAACCCAGAGTCATTTTAAGCCTCTATATGAACATAGTTCCACGAATGTAATTATATTTCTGATAGAATCAGCTGTATGTTGAGTTTTTTCCAGTTTTTTTCAGTATTGTTAAGATGTCTGTGGAGAACAATTTAAATTGTTGATACAGCAGATGTCCTGTCAAAGGGAGAACAAGGAATGGTTGAATTTGTTACCATAGAAATTTCTTTTCCATAGAAAGTTTGCAATGTTTCGCAGCCACAAAGCAATTGAAGGTCAAAGATTAGCTAAGTTAACTTTGGTGACTTACTCAACGAAATGCCAGTAGATAGGGTCATTGATCTCTAGCTGGAAGTATACACAGCTCCTCTAGTGATAAGGGACTGTAACAAAAATAGACCTGTCAGGAACTGTGAGGGAGGGTAAAGCATACCCATCTCACTATGGACAGAGGTTTTACTTACCTGTCTTTAAAGATCTCTGTGAAGGGACTCCACATTCACTTTAGGCAATCTTTTTCTGCACTTAAATTCTCTCAATGAAAACACTGCTCTGAAAATATTACTCTAATCCTTCTTCCCACAGTATTTTATGCTCCTACTTGAGAACATCATTTTTTATCCTATCTGCCTTGCATAGGGGGCTTAGCTTGTTCCTTTCCTCTTTGCAACAACCTTTCATATCCTTCAATACTGTTTATCACAACTCCACTCAGTCTTTCTTCCCCGTGCTAACAGGCGGAGGAAATCTCCAGTTAACAGGAAGATGGTGTAGCTGCCTTCGTATCAGCCCACCCTCGTCTTCACTGAGATAAGCAGGATTTTGAGCTCTGGTGAATTTTGACGAGCACAACAGCCCCTTGAGGGACTTTCTGAGATAAAGCAGTGCTGTTCTAATTTATCTTGAGGATATAACTAGATAGTGGACATAATCAGAGTGGGGGGCATACAAAGATAGCCAGGCTGTTACTCCTGTGCCTCCCATTTCTGCCATACACAGCTCAGTCAATTTGGAGTATTTGCCCACAGTGAAGTGATGATCTGACATGTTCTGCCCAAAGAAGTATTCACCACACCCAAGGGCTTTAACTGTGGGATACCAACCAGGCTGATATCTTTCACATCTTTCTTGGTGGTCATTTAACTATTCCATTAACTTTTTCATCATATGAATAAGACAAAACATATATTTTTTTAAAAGAAAATAGGAGTGTAGAAATTACCTTTCATGTATCGCCAAAATCACAAAGTCTCTAAAGACTTCTAACTTGACAGGCTTTAAATTCAGTACTAAGAAATTTATGAAACTAAAATTAGTAGTCATGGTAGGAAAGCTGCATATTAATGAGAGCATATTAGTGTAATTTTTTTAAACATTTTTCTGAAAATATTATTTAAAGATTTTGAGTTAAACTCACTAATGTATCTTGGCTTCTTTGTGCAGCTCCAGTGATGCAAAACAGCTACAAACCAATTTAATTGGTTGGTTAACCTCAGTTTATGACTTCTTTGTGCTTCTGCAGTGGTGGAAAATAGCCAGGCTGTATCTGGTTCTCAGTCTCTTATTAATCAAAGGTATCCAATTACCTCCCACTAAGGCATTTTGTGTGCTCTATAATACACCGTAATCATCATATTTGTAATTTATATTCTCATATCTAATAATTTTAATTTATAGTAAGCTTCAGCCTTTAAAATTTTACAAAGTGATGGTGACTATCAATTTATATACCAGTGGGTATACTGGAGAAGGATTTGAAAAGAGCACACAACCCATGGCTGAGAAAGCCTTTTAGATGGCACTGTTCATTGAAATAGCATATTTAAAAGTAATTTCAGAAGACGAGTGTAGAAAACCACCCACTAAGCACTTGCTTTCCGTACTGTTCCTTAAAAAAATATATATTTCAAAGATAACATTTTCCTTACTGAGTAGGCTTCCCATCAGCTATAAAAATTAAAAAGGACAGACACACCAGATGTAAGGATGGATCCATGTCAGTGGTAGCCCATAACAGAAAAATGCATTTATCTGAAATACACCATTGTGTGCATGCTGAAGCCTGAAGAACTGTTGATGTCTATGCTTTCTTCCTCCACACAGCTGCAAAGATAACACTGTCTACTGTTCAACGGCTCCATGGGGAATTCCTCGTGACAGTTCTGCTCTTTCAATTCTTATTAAGGTTTACATCCCCATTTTAGTTGATGATCAACTTGCTAGCTGGGTCAACTGCTGGCATAAATCCCATCAGCAATTATAATTTTAACTTGACAGTATCACTCCTGTAGTAAGAGAGCATGTTGGGGCCTTACAGTGAGTCTGGCTGGATTGTTTTCCTTTTTTCTGCCCCTATACTGCATGAAAGAGTTCTTCCATTCCTACCTTCAGCTGTGATGATGATATACTTTTATGATGCACTAAAATAATGACAATGATATGATATCCTCAAACTGAAAATGCCTTGAGGAAGAAATATAGATGCATAGGCCCTTATCCAAAAATCACTGGGAGGTTTTTCCATAAATTTTAAAAGACTTTGGATCTGGCCTTGAATTATTTATTAATGAATAAACCAGGCGATGCACTTTATCCAGTTTAGACAAACCTTCTGAATCTGCCAATTAGAAATTTAACAGGGGTGGTACCTTCTGGTTTCTTTCAGAAACCACTGTTCTTACAAATAAAGGCTTGCACTTGTAGTCTGTAGCATTTATAAAGTTATTGTAGCTTAAACCAAGTGTCACATTAAAAACAGTTTTCAGGTGACCCAAGCTGTAATGATAGATGTCTTCAGATATCAATTCTGCCAACTTGTGCTTCTCTAGATTCCACTTCTGTGACTGGAGACTTGCAGCAACTGCTTGGAAAACTTTTGCTAGGCTTGTTCAACTACAGAAGGGTTTCTAATGATTTCTTATGAGACACCATACTTTGAAGTATGTGGCTCAAGTGAGCTTAAATAACATTTGGCAGGGAAATTGTCTGAGGTTTGAATGGAGCTGCCCAGGGGGATGGGTGCAAAGAATAAAGCTTGTTGGAGAATGTTAGTGCCCAGAACTTCATTCCTTTAAAAGGGGGATTTTAACAGGTTTAGGCTTTGCAGCCTACCTCTTAGTTAAAAACAAGGGTTTCTCCCCAGGCTTCTGATGAGGGTACCTATATATTTTTAATCTGAGCAGTGAAGATTTCAGCCTTGCATTGGTCTCCCTCTATGCTAGAAACAGAAGTTAAGCCTGCACAGAGACTGCAGACCAGATTTTCCTGTCAGTAGCATTAATTTAACTGGAGATGATACTGCAAAAGGAGGATGTTCAACTTGGAAAGGGATTGTGGAAGTAAGAAGAGAAATAGATTCAACCTTTTCCAAGAAAATGTGCAGAATATCTGATATCTGAAAAGCGTGCTACAGAAGTGCTTGCTCTTGGATATTGGTATAAACCTTTACTCTTTGAAAAATGAAAGCCTATTAAAAGACAGCTTAAAAAACTATTTGATTATCTGAGTGCATTCAATAGTTTTATCGTATCTGCTGTTATTCTAACAAAGAATAACTAGTCCATTGTTCCACATATGAAGTGCTTTGTAGTATCTGTGGAACTACTAGGTGTTGTCCTGAAAGGTAGTGCACGGAGAAATCTGTCAGCCTATGAAAGCTATGCATGCTTCAGGATTAAATATATCAGTGGCAGTAAAATAAAGGCTCAGACGGAAAGAAGTGGGAAGCAAAGAGAATTCCTTTTCATTACTTACTTAAATATGATTGGATTAAAATTACTCCTTTTTTTTTTTTTTTTCCAAATGAATTACCTCTGCATGGTCTGAAATCCTTCATTTGAGTTATTCATGCTGAGGCAAAGCATTTGCTATTGGACCATTTAACAAAATCACACAGTTAATCCAGAAACCATCTGCAGTAATCTCATGATAGATTTTGCACCCTTGCTCCTCCTCAGCACAGCCACTCAGATGAGAACATATTCTCCCAGGAGTCCCCAGAAAGTTTTTGAGTGATATTTCATCTGTGTGAGATGGACAACAAACCAGGAAGGCCAAAGAATCATTATGGAATGATATTGTCTATACATTCTCGGCCACAATCTCTTCAGTGTCCAGAATATTTCTCTGTCTTGATTGAGAACACTTAGAAAGCTAACATGCCATGCATGAAACAATAAAACATAAAAATCACACTGCTGCAAGATGTTCTATATGCTCCAAGAAACAAGACTGGGCAGAAAGGAATTCTTTGAGACATACAATAACTGGTGTTTTTTTTATTGATATCCAGTTCTGTGATTTTTGTGGACAAGAGCTGAAATTTCAACTCTAAAATTCCTCAAGTTTGGGGGGAATTCTGAATTCAACTCCAGATGTGGATAGGAGAGTTTATCTCACTTCTTATTGTTGACAACTGACTGGAAAAATCAAATTCAGTAATCTAAAAGTACCACAATTTTTACAGTCGGCTGAGCTAGATTCCTCAGACTCTTTCATTAGGGCAACATTTCAGCTGCTAAGTGTGGCTATTTTTCAAATTGGCAACTTTGTATTTCAGAATATTCTTCCCTGATCAAGTTCTTTTCATAAGATTTCTGAGTAGTATTGCTTGTTCTCAGGTACCATCAGCTTTTTCCTGAAATTTGTGTTACTGTCTCAGTTGGGTTATGGTAGGTCAAGAAAAGAAGGCAAACAAAATGCGCCTTGGCTTGATCCCTCATCATCTTTTCTAAAGGGAGGTAATGAGGTTATTCTGAGAGCTATTCATCATTCCTCTGGTGGTCCAGCCACTTCACTTAGTTTATGATTTGCTGCCACTGAAGCTGTATCAGCACAACCTGCAGTGTTGCTCTCAGGTTGACTGTGACAGACTTTTCCCCAAGGTAACAGCAATATGCACTGCAAGGCATGTACTGATTTAGCAAACCTGATGAAGATAAAATGTTACCAGTCTGGAAAGATTTTAAATTAAATGTGATTAAATGAAAATAAAAATTCCATTCAAAGTCTGAGTAAGAATTCATGGGACATTAATAATTTTGTTGGCAGATTAACAAAGGATTTCTTAATATTGTAACATGATTTTGTCAATTTGAGAGGAAACATCCTGTAAATCAGATAAGAATTTTTCTAATGATTTTCCAAATATAATTGAGGGAAGTGACAAGAGAGGTGGAATCAATTTTTCTTATTTATGTTCTGGCTATATACACAGCATCTCTTCCTTTGCAGATGTCTGTCAGTAGGGCTAAACCGAAGTCCTGACTCATGAAACATTATGGGCAGCAATGTAAAGGAAATGGCTTACATAGCTGCCCACTGGTGGTTCTCAGATTCGTTTTTCTGTGCCATGGTATTATAAAACTATGGATTTTATTGAAGACTTTTTAAAAAACAAACTCTGGACCTTGTGTTCTGAAGTTCTTCATAACTTTTATGCACCCTTGATAATAAGTATATAAGCGCAAACCACACAGATTCCTGTTCCTGATGGTTTTGGAGCCCTACCTCAGTGCAAAATACAGCTGAGAAAACAGTTTAAGAAAACCTGGCACTCAACTGACCATAACAAGTTCAAGTGTCTTTAACCAAGCCTGAATTGTTGGGCTAGGATGGGTCTATAAGCCTGCTAACTTCAGCTTATGTGTCCAGACCTCCACCAGTGAAGTTGAGCTAGTTTAACCACTCTGCAACTGAAACATAAAGTATACAGATTCTAAATACAATTTCAGTCAAAGTTTGAAAAGTTCATATTTATACCTGTAAGTGAAACTTTTTAATTGAAACATTTTTGACTGCATGGTCAAAGGTGAAAAGTCAACAGCCAAGAAGTTGTTGTCTTCTGTACTCAAGAATGGCCTTGCTAAGAATTGAGGATAGAGGGAAGAAGGGATTTTATTACCCCCAGTATTATTATGTGGCATAGGAAGGGGAGCCAGAGTTCACGGACATAGCATAAACTGCAGATCTTCTTCCCCTGATAAAACTGTACTTGCATGTCATGTGAGCACACACATGCATGTGCATGTGCTGACAAGCACAACCAACTGGAGAGTTTGAAGAAGCTTATGGAGAAAGGGAATACTTTATCTCTGCTGTAATTTGCATTTTTATGTGGAGAATGCCCTTTTATATGCTATACATAGCTTAATGAGTTGATGATGGACCCACCAATGGGTGTTCTCCCACATTCATGTCTCCTAGCTGTATTTACCATGCACAGAGGAAAACACGATACACTTAATAAAAGAATCACAGGGCTTTTGTTTCCACAGAGGACTCCTGGCTTTACTGGTCAAAGTGCTTCCAGAGATGTCAGCAGTTGCAAAGCCCTTTCATATGCTGAAAATATGAACCCACACCATTCCAGGCAGCATTTGTGTTAGCAATGGAATTTTTAAATAGAAATAATTAGTTTTGCTGGCCATGGTTGTTACATCTGGCATAAATTTGCCCCAGTGAACCCTATTTTTAAAAAACAAAGCATCTGAATTGAGGTTCCAGATTATACTAGTTACTGATCTTTGCAAGCCTAATCCATTCTTATGAACGCCTCTGTGGTGTTTTCTTCCCCAAAGGATATAGTACGGGTGCAACCCAAGCTTTATTGTGCTTAATCTGAACCAGAAGTCTGAGCTGATTATTTTAAAAGCCATGCTGTTTCTTAAAAGTGATTTTCTTCCTGTCTTCATGCTGTGCTGATAAGAAGTTATAAGTGGATCTCTCTAATGTTTTAGGCTGGAGTGATACAGAAGGCAGTGTGTGTCTAGGGGCTACACAGCCCGAGGTTAAGCCAGTCAACGTAGCAACAGTAAAGGCTGCAAAAAAAAACTCTTTTACCTTTAAGCATACATTCCACAGCTTTTACTTTCTGGAAACAACACACATGGGGTGAAATTATGCCTGGTTTATAAAGGTGCAATGGAAGGGCAGAGGAAAGACCTCTCACTCTTTCACCACAAAGACCTGGGGACTGTAGTGCTGTTGACAATGACAATGACAGTTAAGCCCAAAGCACAGGGAGGACAAGTGTCAAGAGATGTCCCTTCAAAGGATGCCTCAATCAAATTCCCCTCCCCACCTCTACATTCTGACCGGTTCCCCAGCGATACTGGAGAGCACCCAGGTCTGATGAGGTGTAAGATCTCAGGGGCCCACAGCAGCCACGTGCTCCTTCATCTCCCCCCACTTATGGGGGTAGTCCATTGCCTCTGTTACAGCAGCCTCACTATGCTGCAACCATAACTAGTTGTCCTGCACATAGATAATTTCAAATATTGGGTGTACTTCTGAGGTGCTGGTCTGTAATAAATGATGGGGTAGCTAATATGTAGTCGGATCTTCACTCAGTGCTGGATGTGAGACAGCAATCTCCAGCGATGAGGGAGTTAGCTTTAAGGTACATTCCTGGCTCATTCCAGACTCTCATCAGCCCAACCGCATGTGTGTTGCTTCAGTGAATAGTCCTGCTTATTGATCTCACTGTAATCAGTTCTCTCTGCTAGACAAATATAGGTACTATAAAACCTAATTAGGTGTTTTAACTGTTTAAATATATTTCTCAGTAAAGATGTGCCCTCTGTCCAACATACAATATTTGCAAGTCGTAAAAATCTCCTTTGGGTGATAAAAATGTCATTTCACATAATACTCTTTTTTTTTTTTTTAACTAACAAAAGCAGACATAGCAATCTTTACAAACACTGGAGTGCCGGGATCTGTCTATTATCAGCAACTAATTTTATCCAGTGTCATAAACAAGATAAGCAAGCAGGTACTAAAGTAATTTCATCAGCTGTTTGATAAACCATTATTGATTCTCAAGTCAGTAATCAGTTCTGTTTCTATTTCTTATCCAGTAACATGCATAAGTGATAAGTTTGTAGATATCAGATAATTTGTCAAATTCTTGGCATCCCATGGCTTCATGCTCTGATATCCAAAGTGACTCTAATGTATCTTGATTATGCCTTCATTATATCATGATGTCAGAATCTTAGCAATTAAGGAGCTGGACTAAAATCACAATACTGAAATCACATATGCACCATGTGTGTCCCCCTCCCCACAGACCTTGATCCTTATATCTTCAGCAATGTTAAATGTACATTTATATATTCGTGGAAATTAGATATGAGAATGTGAAGTATGAACCAGCAGAGTCTCAAATTCATGATTAAATTATTTTGTTAATTATTTTTCACACTAAATCAGCTCCCTGAGAAATTTCTTTCATCCTCCTTTTGCACTCCGCTTTGTTGTTAGCAGCTCCAAATTGCAAGGAAACTGGTAACAGATCTTTATTTCTTGTGTCCAACCAGTTGAAGACAGGAATTAAGATAACCAAACTTAATGCAGTCTGATTTATCCACAGTTATACAGTCTCTCTTACTTCTCCTGATATATTTTTTTTTAGCCCTTGGGATATATAAAAACAAATCTTATAAGCAGAACAGAAAGCTAGTGCTGTCCTTTACAACCTCAGACCAAATTTTCAATGATTAGCCAGCTTTAAGCAGAGCCAGATGAGACCTCCCTGTTGCCTGTTGGGCATGTCCTTGGTATCTTAGGAAAAAGCTGTCCTGTTACTTTAGAAACAGAAGCCAACAACAAACACTGAATGGAGGTGGCCAAGAAAAGTGACAGTGTTAAATGGCTGTGTCATAGCTGGCAGAGAACCAGATGAAATTACCCAGGCCTTAGATAGCTGAGATCAAATATGTTCTCAAGCAAGTTGCAAAGCAAGAGGAAATTCCAGTAAATCATTTACTTAATGAGATCAATGTGCAACAGATCTTTTTTCTCTCCTACAAAGTTAATATTAGTATTCTGTTATCATCCTTTATTTTCCTGTTTGCTAAGTTGTCACATGAGATGCCAATGGGTTCTGGCACTGTTTAGGATCTGTTATTACTCATAAATGTACTGTGTGAATTAGGAGTAACTGATGGACCCAGCAACTTTTTATTTTTTAATTTCTTTCTTTTTTGTGTGTGTGAAACACTTCTCTGCTGAAAAATATAAACTCTTCAGAGTTGTGGCCAACCTGTGTACTTTATTCCTGTCAGCTTCCCTGGTCAACTGAGAAGGAGCCAGGATTATCAGAGCCTTCAGATTCCCAATTTTGATCCCATTCCTATGATTGTTTTGGAGGCACTTTTTACTTTTTTTTTTTTTTTAATATTTGTGTTTTGTAATAAAAAATTAAAGAATCTCACTTCTGTGAAATAGTTTCAGTGTTTGTGCTTATTATTGCAATTTGGAAGGAACATTTCCTAAAATCCTGAGATTTTTCACATATGTACAATTTTGCCTTCTGGCCACTTAGACAACCACACTGGAGTCAGTGGAATTATAGCTCCCTTGCCCAGTTAAAACTGCTCTGTATTCGTGGACAAATTCAAACCTTGTGTTAGCAAGCACAGTTTCAACCACACTTGTGGAGATTTCAGAGTCTCAGATTCCAGCCACTTTTTTGAAAGTGTGCGGCAGGAGAGGAGAGAAACCCTATTAATGCCACCGGTGAGGGAAAGAGGGTAATGTGAGCTCAAATGTTGTTAGACACTAGAGAATCCACATGGAAGAGAGCCCAAGTACATGCTCCAACCACCTGAAAAACTAAAGGACAAAGGTCTGTAAAACTCAACACAAGAATTTACAGGAAATCAGGCTTCTTTGGTCCTAGTGTTCTCCAAACTACCTGTTTATAGGCTCAATTTTCTGTGTACACCTTCAATAAAAATGGCCATACCATTCCGGTGTCAAGGACATATGAGGACCACAAGCACTTTTACACAGCAGCTCTTGACAGCATTGTTCCTTGCCTCTGTGCCCACTGCACTCTGTCCTGTTTTGGAAATCACGTGCTAAAGGTGAAAAACTGCACAACTGAAAAGAAACTTTAAGCTATCGACGTGCAAGTTAAAAATTGCATCCCATATAGGTTCTTGTTAACCTCAATTTGGAAGCATTTGTATTTGATCAGTCTGGTCAGCCATATAGCATTATCCATCAGGCAGTGGGAAAGGCACAAGCTGACAGTGGCGAACAATTGACATTTGTTAAGTTTAAGAAAAGTTTCTTGCATCTTTTGGAGCAACCGCCTCTGAGATCTGATTCCTTCAGGTTTCTGCACTGCAAGTAGAATTAGATGGTGGGAGGTTTGTGTCCACAGATGGCTGTGCATGTTTTTGCTTAGCACCTAGGACAAAGAAGCGGTAATATGGGTGAGAAGCTCACACCATTACTCCATGGACCCTTAAAGCTGGCAAGGGCCGGTCCTGTCCTGAAAAGAAGCCACATTGCCAGCCCTTGGCAAAGGAAGGGAGGAAGTCACACAGGGACAGCTGGGGACAGAGGAAGAAGAGGGGAAGGGTGTCATTCCACTTTATTCTGGCTTCAAAAGCTCATGGAGCTGAAGCGTGATGATATTTACCGAGTTCCCAGTGCTTTCAGCTGAAAACAGAAGGGGCAAGTAGTTTGAAACTGCCTGACTATAAACACAAAATCTAAAGGAAGAAGTCAGTAAATGAGCAAAATATACTGAATATAAGGGGCATTCAGGTCTTTGTTTTCATTTTCTTACCCTTAGAATGCTTCTGTGGTTATTTTCCTTCACTCGGTAAAACCTCTCAAAAATGTAACGATATGAAAGCATTTGGAGGGTTTCTTTCTGTTTGTTTATTCATCATTTAGCATAATCCCAGACTGACTTTAAAAATCGAGCTTTTTAAAAAAAATTCAGTTACCTAATATATTTGTTTTAAAATGACAGGGTAAAACGCATCTGCCCTAAGGAAAAAAAAAGTAAAAAGGATGGTTTTCTTTTGGAAATGCATTTTATATAACCAAAATCAAACTCTTGATTTCAGATCTTCAGGTGAATTTATGGTACCATAGGTATGTCAAAGACAGTGAGACAACCCATGCGATGGAATTTCAGGAACTACTAATTATTTGCGCTTAAAAACCCCAACATTTCCTTTCCTTAATGAGCCAACTTTCAGGAAATGAGTACAGAGAAGGGAGAAGAGAGGAAGAAATACAGTATTATGGAAGCTAAAAATCTTGTTGGTGTTCTTTCTGCAATTTTTGTGGCTAAGACACTGAATGGATTCCATAAGTGAGATTTTGTCAGCATGCCAAATCTACATGGTCTTCTATCTTTTTAAAAAATGCTTTTGATTTTCATAGACTCCAGCCCAGCTTGGGACTTGCATTTAAAAAAAAAAAGCATATCCTGCTGCTACAGGAAATATTTTTCTCAACACCACTGTATTTTATTTATTTTAATCATATTTTAAAAAGAATCTTATAGAAATCCCAACAGTACTGTTATGCACAACCCAAAAGAGTTCGTTTCACCTATTTACAGGAGAAAAGCTCACAGGATTAACACATTTGGAAATGATGTGAAAATGGAGAATTGATTTAAGATTTTTTAACAAGTGTAAGTATTGAATGTAGTAGGATATGAAACTGTGAGCTTTTTTCACATTTGGAGGAAGACCATACAACATACTGAATCCAGGCATTGGTTTATTTTATACTGGATTTCAGAGGGTACTACTTCATTTTCTAGTAGAGAAACTTATTATTAACACTGTATAAGGCAATTCCAGCAAGCTTGAGAACTGGATATTGGTCCAAAATTAAATCTCTATGTTTGCATATAACCACACAGTGACAACACTCAGGTCTGAATAGTTTAATAATCTTTACTTCTTATATTGGGCCAAGTTCAGATTCAGAAAACCCTTTTCTGCAGATGCAAGCTTTCGAGCTAAATTCTACAGTGAAAGGTTTGGGTTTCTTTTAATATATCATCCCTATTGGGTTTCTTACAAGTCATCTGCAAGAAACCCAAGTTCACTGTTATTAATAAAGAGGTTTTGAGAACGTATTACCAGGCAACCATCATTATTGAAGTGTGCTGGACCACTGAAGTATGGAGCTGAAGCAATAGAAGGCTGTTACAGAAAACCGCAGTGGTAATCAGCTAGCACAGTAGTTTGGTAGGGAATGCTCTTAAATCAATGATGTAGCTACATATAAAATTTGAAGAAATAATCCTGGATTATTGGTATTTTTATTGGTGATATGTGACCTGTTCTATGCCCTGCATATTTTCATCCTGTAATCCTTTGCTTCACCAGGTCAGTAAATTGCTCAAAATAGTCCTTTGCCATACTGGTAGTAAATTGCTAGCAAGAATGGCCCTCATTTAATCCTGGCTGTAAATTAAGACATCCCACTTCTGATGTAGAAAACGCGTCCTAATTACAGAAGGCCAACCAGACAACCAACCCAGATCTCCGTAGGTAATTCAAATGGAGAAAATGGGAGAAAAGAGGTACTAAGCAGCCAGCCTACATTGCTCCTTTGTTTACTGGAAGCCACAGAAGCAGAGATGACTGGATTGAACCTTTGGTTTTTGTTATCTATTCTCTAGGATGTCCTTGTTTTCATGGGTCAAAATCTCTCCTGACAGGGTCCATTCAACTGATAATCATCTGCGTGAGCCTCAATAAGCCATGGGGTATCTTAAAACCTAAAGGGATGATTAACATATTCTGAAAGGCTAAGCCATCAGGAAATGTCTTTGGCATATGTCACTCAAGTTCCCCAAATTATCCAAACTGATCCTGGTTCTGAAAATCAGATATTTAACAGGGCAAAGAAATCATGCATACCATTTTCAGAGGGGTTAATTTCAGAAGGAAAAGATATTGCAGTTGCTGGTTGATTTTGACAAAAATGCTTTGAAATAGAACAGATTTTCTAGCACAAACTACTTGTAATTTGTTCAATCCTAATCAAACATAAGAATCTATTAATTTGAGCATGGAGTCATCCAAGCTTGGAGAAAGGTGCTTAGACTGCTACAACTGAGTAAGCTCACCTAAACTTGCTTAGATGCAAAGAATAATTTTTGACACTTAATTTTTCAAATTCCAATAAAATTAACTGCCTTGGTTTTAATTCTGATTCCCCCTGAACAGCACACCAGCTACTTTTACTATATAAAATACTGCAGTCCGTTTCAGACACTGCACCCATGTGAGGTAATGATTCAGCCAAAATAGAGTCTGTAGCAAAATAATGGAGAAAAATATTTTTAAGAATCTCTGGTCAGCGTATTTGCTTTATTTTCTTTTCTACCTTTTAAAACCATCATATCCTTAAGTTGATTTTAAGTGAAATGTGTGCAGAGATATGTTTAAATTTAATGAAGTAACCCCTTATGGATGGTGAAATGACTTCCTAATTATATTTTATGTTCTCATGGTTCTTGAGTTTTTCATTTTCCACAAATGGAGCAGATTTATATGAGTTCGCATGACAGCTCTAGCTCGAAAAGAAGTGACCATGGCTGCCAGAGAGACTACTCAGCCTTTAGATACGTCGGTGAGGTAGTACTGCATGCTTAATAGAACTAGGTGTAAAGTGATGGTTCTTTTTTCACTGTTTATTCATAAGCCAACTTGCTATAAAACATTGATCTCTCAGATACAGGAGACACATGACTCCCATGCCACTAGGTCCAGTAGGCTTAACCTGCTGAACCCGAAGTGCTAAAAGGACTTAAAATGTAATCATTAGTAGATTTTTGCAAGCAGCTGGTAAAACAAGACTTCTAGGCAGTCAGGGTGCTTTAATTTATTTCTTAATCCTGCCAAATCAGCAGAAAAGTATTTTAACTTAGTTCCACTTGGCAGACAAAAGGTAGGATTCCAATGGGACAGCACAAGAGAAATCATCTGTGCAGGTGGAAAATGATAAACTCTGTGTAGTGATGGCTATCAACTCTGAGGTCCACATTTTCAATGTTGCTCAGGAAGAAAAAAAAAGTAGGAGAAATACTATCACTCGTTTTGGCTTAACACTGCTAGAAATAAACTATTACCTTTTTTCAAAACACCAGCAGTATTTGGCTTAGCCTCTCTAGCTTCTATTAAATCCGGCACATTGTACTGAGACAAAAGAGATCAGGGAACTTCCCCTTCTTTCCTTCCCATCCAACACAGAGCTCGTTTGTCAGCAAGAGTTATTGCCCTAACAAGCAACTTACAAGTCACCCATTTGTAGTTCACTTTTCACATTAAGTGAAAACATCACAATGGGCAGCCTTTACAACCAGGTTTCCCATTGTTTAAGCTTGACCCTGCCAGTGTTTGCACACAAGATATTAGAGTGCGGTGGTTTGAACCCAGCCGGACACCAGGTGCCCACCAAGCATCACTGCCCTCCTATCACTGCCCTCTTCAGCTGGATGGGGGAGTGAAAATATAATGAAAAGCTCATGAGTCTAGATAAGGACAGGGAGAAATCACTCAGCAATTATCATTATGGGCAAAACAGACTCAACTTCGGGAAATTAATTCAATTTATTGCCCATTAGAAGTTAGAGTAGGGTAATGAGAAAATAAAACTTAAATTTTAAAACACCTTCTCCCCACCCCTCCCTTCTTCTGGTGCTCAGCTTCACTCCTGAATTCTCTACCTCCTCCCCGCAGTGTTGCAGGCGGGTAGGGAATGGGGGTTGTGGTCAGTTCATCACATGCTCTCTCTGCTGCTCCTACCTCCTCAGGATGAGGACTTCTCACACTCTTTCCCTCCTCCAGCGTGGGGTCCCTCCTATGGGAGACAGTTTTCCACAAACTTCTCCAACATCAGTCCTTCCCACAGGTTGCAGTTCTTCATGAACTACTCCAGAGTGGGTCCCTTCCACAGAGTGTAGTCCTTCAGGAACAGACTGCTCCAGCATGCATCCCCCACGGAGCCAAAAGTCCTGCCAGCAAACCTGCTCTAATGTGGGCTCCTCTCTCCACAGGGCCTGCCAGGAGTCTGCTCCAGCACCAGCTTCCCATGGGGTCACAGCCTCCGTTGGGTATCCACCTGCTGCTCTGGCATTGGGTCCTCCCTGGGCTGCAGGTGGATGCCTGCTCCACCATTAACCTCTGTGGGCTGCAGGGCAACAGCCTGCCTCACCACGGCCTTCACCACAGGTTGCTGGGAAACCCCTGCTCCAGCGCCTGGAGCACCTCCTCTCTGTCCTTCTTCACTGAACTTGGTGTCTACAGAGTTATTGCTCTCACATTGTCTCACTCCTGTCTTCTAGCTGTTGCCATGCAGTACTTTTCCCCCTTCTTAAATATATTATCACAGATGTGTTACCACAATCACTGATGAGCTCAACCTCGGCCAACAACAGGTTTGTCTTGGAACTGTCTAGCATTGGCTGTACTGGACATGGGGGAAACTTCTAGCAGCTTCTCACAGAAGCCATTCTTGTAGCTCTCCCAGCTAAAAGAACCTTGCCATGCCAATCCAATACATAGAGTAAATTATAAGCACCCGCACCTTTGAAGGCAAACAAAAACTACCATGCACAGAAATCAAATTCATTATTTTTTTCTAGGTTCGTACTTTCATTCCATATTTTTTGGATACTGAAAATACATTATGATCCTGGTTTCTTGTCAGTTCATCCCTAAATGAACAGTGAAATTTGTGGTGCTTATTAACTGTAGGTACTGACTAAGCTACAGTGATTGCTGTACAAATACATGACACGTTTATTTTCATGCTCTCATTCAGATGATCTGTTTAATTGAATGCAATCTACAGACTTGATATCTTGCCATGTAGCACACACAGGAAATCCTGCAATAACATCCAGAGACTGCATTGGACTGAAAGTGAAAACCCTTGGTTTAACATGCTGCCAAATCTTTTAAAGAAGCAGAAACTCACAAAAAGAAAATCATTTAGTGCCCTTGAGATGATAATGTGCAGCTCTGGCTGACTGGACTGATATTACCTGACCTGAAATTTGAATTAATTCTCATGAACTAAATGAACTATTGATTGATTGACTGTCATATAAAAAGAAGTTAAAAAGCAAAATGCAATAGCTTTAAAAAAAAACCTTACAAATAAGAGGGAGGACATGAGAATAAGCACGTTGAAAGTATTCACTAAAGAGGTTTTGTTATACTCCTGTATTAAAGTGTTACAAAAAAGCCCCAAGCTATTTGCCTTCAACATTAAAAAGCCCTGACCAAAGTGCATGTCATGCTTTTAATATCATCTGCTATGAAAGCCAAACCTGGAGTGGGTAAAGAATTCATGGGTTCATTAAGTCTCATCCATTACACTATATATTTGGCTCAGTTGGCAAACGGAGGTGTTTTTCAGTTTCAAGTCCACAAAGATCTGGCGGTCAAGTCAATTCTTACCATCTCATGAGCCAAACAAGCACACTGCAAACCAATGTGGTTTTTCAGATATTGCTGAAGGCATATTCTAACCACAGCTGATGTTACAGAGATATAGCCAACGGTATAATTTGGCTTGTGCTATCTTTATTATCAGTGATGATGCGTGAAATAAAAAGTGCTCATGGAAATCTTGGAGAGTTTTTAGTTTGGAAAAATATCTTTCAGCTGAAAAGTGAGTAAATATAGGAAGTAATCAGTGGGAAACAGTAAATATAGACTCTGACAAAGTGATTATTAGAGTAATTTTTTAACGACAGAATTGGTCTTTCAGGTAATGCCATCTACAGCTACCAAAACCAACTCATAGGGCTGCATAAACAGTTTAATTTATAGATTCGAAGCCACAAGCCACCTACAATTTGAAGAAAACTTTCCATACTTGGAAAATATGTGTAATATAAGATTACTGTGCTGGTTATAAAGATTTCAGACAAAAACTTGCTGGTGTTATCCATAGGTAGTCTCACTATCTATCAGACTAACTACCTGTTTAGTAATGACCACATACAAACAAAACCCAGATAAATTTATATAATCATCCAGAGTGAAACGCAATACAAACAGCTACAAATCCATTTACATGTAGAATTTCTGAATTCTAAGCAGAAATACACTTGCTCAAGACATTACACTTTTTAACAGTGCGTTCTTATAGTTCAGTCCTCTTTTTTCATTTTATAACAAGAAACTACTGCAGAATTGGTATTGTCTGTTCTACTATAAGCCATTAATTCTGGAGTTCATTTATACAAAAGTTGCTCTGGCACATTTTTGTCGTTACGAAAATAACTGTGAAATGTAAAGAGTGGAGCTGCAAACATGAGCCACTTCAGAAACATAACTTTTGTTTTTAAGCACTACTTTCTAAAGATCCAGTTTACTTCCAGCAGTGAATAGGAACCTGGGCTTTTGCTTCAGACCCCTTCCCAGTCAGAAGGACTGTGATCCCAGGCTTAGAAGCAAATAATCTCCTGCCTGAAGGGCAGCAGAAACCTCTGAGATCCCTGTCCCTGTGAGGAAAGACATAAGGACATTTGGGTGCTCTATACTGCTGTGTCCCCAGAAGTTGGCTTTTACAGGAGAACATTGATGCCCAGCTCACACCTGATTAAAGCTTGAACTTGTGCCTGTCTCCTTTTCTCTGGAAAAGAAGGAGGGTGTACTCAGCAGCAGCTGTCTCATGCGGTGATTGTGGGTTTGTTTTGTGTTTACCTCAAGTTTGTATCCTAAGACTGGACTACAGATGCTCTCAGGGACAGAGAAACTGCAGCTTGGACTGTGAATACTGCAGCAGTTAGCCAGATCATCTCCATTTTTCAAATTTCTCTTATGTTCTATATTCTAACATCTGAAAATGCCTTTTAATCGGTCATTTGCAGAGGGTCTGTTTTTCTCTGACTAAGAAAGGAGAGAAGAAAAACTGGAACAGGAGCTGCTGAGTGATTCAATGGCAACCTGACCTGAGAGATGCAAGAAAAACACCGGAGATGGCAAAAAACTAATTGTGGTTTTGTTACACAAAAAGGATATAAAAACTTAAATTTTATAATACAGTGTGCACTAAATCATATACTTTAGCAATTAACATCACAACTGGAAATTGTTAGAAAGCATAAAAATTGTCTTTAAAGCAAATCTCCATACCTCTGTAGGCAAATATGTACAATCTATATACCCTAACTTTAGATATGGAGACTGCATTTTGCAGTTTGGACTATAAGTTGTTCACTTAGAAGTGCTGGTAGTTAGTAGGGAAAGAAAGTAGGGATAGAGTTCTGAATATATAGGACTCCAGGACTAATACCCTCTAAACCATACCTGATTGATGCTCCCAGGTCAGTGCACATCATTCATATGGAGTATTTTTTATGAGAGGGGAAATTCCCCAAGAATGTGAGAAAATGATGTAGTCATCAGGCTAGACCAGAATTCTGGCATACAGAAATTAAATTAACTCAGCAAAATTCTGACTACCTCCTTTGCAATTGTGGCTATGCAGTCAAAATGACTGCACAGGAGTTTGTGAGGAGGAAAATCAAATAGAAGCTCCACATCAATAAAGTGGAGTTCAATGGCAAAGGAAGCCTCAGGCAATGAATGTCTTAGAATGAAAAGGATTACTTATTAAAAAATCTCTAAATGTTTTTCTATTAGCACGACATATGATTTTCTGAAAGTACAGCAGAAATTTTGGCTACAAAAATGAAACATGAAACTCCGCCTGCCTGCCAGTTTTAATCAAATATAGAGCCCAGCCCGAACCTACGCAAGGCTGAAATGATGCTGTTGGAAGTGAAGTTGGCTGTCTCTCATTAAAGCCTGCAAGCTTTTTTTTGTTAAGGTTGTGTGAAGCCTTGGAGTTTTATCTGACTCCTTACCGAGTCTGGATGACTGGGCAGCATCCCAAAAATACCTTCTCACATCTTTAGCTTTATGGCTAAATCATTCATCCTTTCCTCCTGCTGAGGCCACAATATCCTCTGCATTTGTTACCTGACGGCTGTGTTATTACAGCCTCCTGTTTCTGAAGCCGAATATAAGACAACGTGCTGGCTCCAGATGCGGCAGAAGGAGGCTTTCTGCCTTGTGCCTGCCTTAGATCTCTGTAATCACTTCAGGCCAGAGCTTAGGTCCTTCTTTCAGCTCCAGGTAATTCCCGATGCCAGTTTACAGCCTTTGGTGTATGAAGCCCTGCTGCAGTTGCAAACCACTGAGGCTCAGAACAAAGCTTTTGGGACCATGGGACAAAACATTTATTTGAAGGCAATCCAGCATTGGAAAAATCTTTCCTTGAACATCAGATGAATACAGCATCTGACCATCTTCACAAAGTGAAGGAAACTTTCCTCCTGGAGAATGCTTTCCATCAGAAGCACTACTTGCTTCAAGTTTCAAACTCTTTCATTTTCCTTCTCAAAATGCCACCAAGCACAAACCAAATTTTCACTCAGAAAAAGGCAGAAATGAAAGTATGGCAGAGATTCAGTAACTGTTTCACTAGACCTAGAGACCGACATGCAGGCTAGATGGTGAAGACTAGAAATCACCAGCTTCAGGCCATGGTTCAAATATAAAAGTTCAACCTTAATTTCTAACTCCTAACACCAAAGACAGCTGACACAAATCACTGGGCTGGTGCAAACTCACTAGACCAATACAATTTCTGATGTGTTATCTTTGCAGCAACAGGCTTTAAGCTTAATCAGGTACCAACTTTCACCACACTGCCATCATAAAACTATCAGGAGAACATACAGCCAGAGTAAACTCTGTATCATGTGCTTTGCCAAATTTGACAGAAAAGTGAACTTGTGCCCAGGCCTGGATCTAAGGCCAAATTTCACTGCTAGATAACAGCAGTGTGCAGTTTCAACAGTAACACTTGTGGAACTAATGCCTACTTTGCAATATGGGGGTTTTTTTCATCATATTTTAACTACTGCTTAGCTCTAATCTTGCTGTTGCTGCTGCCTAAGGGTTTTGCCCTGTGTACATCAAATAACAGAATCTTCCCCAACCCCGTGTGGATTTATACATACAAATATGTATATGTGTGTGTGTATATTGCACCCTATCAATTGAGGAACAAAGTTTATGTGTGATCAGCAAAAGAGGACAGAATATTCTTCACACAATATCTATCTCCTGGAAACTTTTGCTATGGAGTCACAGATCTAACCAAATATCTCTTTGACAAAGCGGCTCATCAAACAGAATTTAGAGGCGGCTGCCATTCCCACCCCAATATCTTGCCCGCCTGTTGCAAATCTCCATGCTCCATTAAGACTTCTTTTTGAGCCAACTCCTCAATTTTTACCAAACTCTCCCTGTAATTCCCCATGTACTTTTCAGTCCAACTGGTGGACTTCTTCCTCCGTAATCCCATGAACTGGGGGCAGACGGTGGTCTTCCCCTGTAGCACCAGCAGTTTGGAGCAAGGTTGCCCCCAGAGGGATGTGTGCAGTGGATCTCCACATGCTGTGGGCAGGTGGGGGTACCCCAGTCCCCGTCCCAGGGCAGGCCGTGCAGCAAAGGCCAACTGCACAGGCTTGATTTTGAAAATTGCCCATACTAATGCTTATCGACTGGAAGAGAAGTGTGAGAAGTTCAGGCAACTGTCTGTGCCCAAAACATTTGCAGGGATTTAAACAACACATCCTTTAAATACGAGCCTTCAAAGGAAAGAGTAAAGGTGAAGCATGGCAGCATGCATCCCTCTCAGTTAAAATTTTGTAAAAACAGCAGAGAATATCTCCTAAAAGTATCTATCATTCAGTCGTTGATGTGATTGCCATATATCCTTGTCCTTGATAACACTTCTGAGGCACTGTGGTTCAAGGTCCTGCATTAGTTGAGCATTTCAGGTCTTCCACTGATCAGAGTTCCAGGAGGGTAGTTCTTTTTATCATTGTCAAATTTCTTGTGGTACCAGCTCTCTGCAGTTGAATAGCATGGGCTTTACAGTAATGCCTGAAAATGTGTGGAAGTGAGCAGTACTCTGTTCAGTTTGCCAGACAGCCAGAAATCCTGAAAAAACATCAAAAAGAAATCTCCAAATTTGTCCCAGAAAAAAAACCTAAACCAACAGGTAGAAAAACAGGAAATGTCTGTGGAAAAACAGACATATGGGAGCTCTAGTTCTTCCATAATCTTCCAGTAGAAGAAGTCTGGGCAAAGAATTCTACTTGTAGGGTGGAGTTTTATCAATTTATTAAAAGAGTTTAATGATGTGTGAAATCTGGACTGGTCCCACCTAGTCCTTCTCACCTAAAAGCCACTCATAGAACAGGCTCTCTCTCTATAAATGTATAACAAAAAGATGGGTCATAAAAGAAAGAGTATATTCCTTCGGACTTGTGACTTCTTGATGTGCAGATATAGTATGCAAACAGAAGTGAAATTTTCTATAGGTTTCTTAAAAAAATATAGTCAAAAAATACTTATAGTTTATGGGTCAATTCTTCTAAACTTCTAAAAAAAGTAACCTAAATGATGTGTTTCAAAAGATTCACTTTGACAGATAAAGTACTGGTTTAACTTCCAAGATCTGAATCATTATTTTTATACAGCTGTCTAGCAGAGCTGAGTTTAGCTTAACAAAGGGGCTGGCTGAAGACACAGCTCTTGCTCATCTTCCAAAGCACTGAAATAAGTAGAATAATTGACAGAGATGACTGCAAAACTGGCCATTTCCCACTATTCACATTTTCAGCTGAGAGGTTTATAAAGCTTTTTTCTTAGCTGCTAATCGATAATGTCAGTTTTAATGAAGTAAGATAGAGAGACACATTATAAAATACTTCTAGCAAATACATCAGGAGGCAGAACAGGTTTCAGAAAAAGACAAATAGAAAAATTTGGTTTATTGAGCTCAAATTACGCCAGTTGTTCAATATTTCTTAGTCTCATAGGTTCTTCTTCATTCCTTTTGCAGAAAGAATCCAGAACCCTTCAAGAAGTAATTCAAAATGGCAAAAGTAACATTTTTCTTTACCTCTTTACCTGGCAAATTTTCAGAGAGATACATTTACTGGATGGAAACTTCCTGCCTGGACTGGCTGTCCGTTAGTATGAGTAATGAGCAATCCATCCATCATTAGGGTTAGTAAGTTTTCCATTTCATCTTCTTCCCTCTTTAAGTGCATGATTTAATTCACAGCACATAAACATTTATGCAGAAACCTTGTAAAAGCAAAGCCATGCCCAGTATTATGGTCATATTTGAAACTACCATAGGCAGGTGGATAAACTCACTTTAAAACAAACTCATGTCTGTGTTTGTTCACAATATCTAATCTTTGTATTCTGTGTCTGTGCCTAATTTACATTAATCTCCTTTTCTTTTTTTCCCCCTCCACATATACAGATTTCACACTCGGCACTGCTTGGAGCTAGAGCTGCTACATAAAAGGAAACTTTTTCCTGGGACAAATATGAGCTCTGGGAGAGGTTGCTTTATCAATTAGTTTATAGGCCTAAAACTTGGTATCTCCCGCCTTCAGTTCCCTGTCCTACTGCAGACTCCTTCCTATCTTTGCCCATGTCACCTGGGGGATGCTGAGCTGCAAGAGCCATGTGGGTGTACAGGGAAGACATGGCCCATCATATTTGAATATCCAGTATCCATCTGAATGTAAAAACAACTGTCTTCCTGTTGCAGGATACCTGAAATATTTTTAGCTTTCTCTTTTTAATGAAGTCTTGGGTTTTCCTCTTGCTCCTTAGAGCTGAGGTATCTCACTGCGGGGTGGATCTAAGCCTGCCCACATACTGGGGCACGCATGAGGGGCATCAGATGCAACACTGCAATGATCGTGGGGCCAGGTGTTTGCCCTTTCTCTGCTGGGAAAAGCATCAAATTTTGCAGTTCAGAAGAGAGGAGCCCTTCTCACAGCTTTGAGACATGGCAGGAAATTGCTTCTAGTCAGTGTTGAGTTTTCAACCATATTTTCTGGGTTTTTCTTTGCCTCCTTGAAGGCTGGTGACCTCATTTTACAGTCAGTCAGGTCTCATTCTGCAGGTCAGTCTTGCCCTGCAGTTCTAGCATCTGAGGAGATTTAATGGACTTTTAGTGACTGATTTAATTCAGCCTGCAGTTAAACACATGGCTATCCTCGGTGAACCCTTATATGCTCTCTGCCAACCCCTAAGAAATCAACCCTTTCTTTCCATAAGTAAATCTGATTTCTTTGCCCATTCCACAAAATCTACCCACAGAACTGACTGCTTTCTTGGTGCGTGATTTGATGCAAGTAGAGGGTAACAGCGGCAAGAGCCTTGGACTGCAGACAGAGTTGCAAGGCAGAACACTTTTTCAATGAATACTCACTGAGCCAAGAATGCTTTAAACCCTCCTCCTCTATCACCTTTCCTTAAAAAATGAGATTATTAATGAGTCACACTTACATTCATATTCCTCAGATCTGTGCTTTAGAGAGAAACAATAGCCAGGTCTCCCTCTCTTTCCTCCTGGGTGGGCAAGCAGCACAATGCTAAAGCATTATCACATCAACTGCTGGGCTAAGAAGCTTGACCCAAAGCCCTGTGCCAGTGAATTATTTTCCCCTGACATATGGCTTAAGGCTGAAGGATTTGAACACTTAATTGGTGCATTTTCTGCAAGGCTTTAAAGGCTTGGCAAGGTGAGATTCCTGCTAATCAGTGATACAGCTGGGAAACGGCTCCTGCTGTGCAACACCAGTAGCCTCCACCTACGAGAATTTATTGATCTTCTGGACCTCAAGGGACTTGTATTATCCTAAAGTGTTAAAATAATTTCTAAGTGAAGTTGTCCAAAGATTGTTTTTCAAACATATACAAGTTTCATAACTTGTATTCACTGAGACATGTAACAGCATAGTTGTGTTAAAATACATGAAAAAGAACGTTACTGCATTCTCTTTCAAATTGTTGCAGTGGGATGACTTTTTGTTATCCAGGAAAACCAAACATACTCCCTGTAACTTTTGCCTTTTCCTGCAAGAGTTACTTCAGCCCTTCTCTACAAGCAGGCATTCAGAAAATTAACAACTTTTTCAGCACTTTTTTTTGGTGTGTCATTGAAACTGTTGAAAAAAAACCCCAAATACTTCCATCCTAAAGGTGGATCATTTGATGAGAAACTTGGGAAAAGAAATCTTCATTCATTATTAGTACCCCTGGAAAACAATTATTCAGAGCATCCATTTTGCATTTTCATCCTGCAGTTTTATTATATTTGCACCTCTGACTTGCAAAACAATGATTTCTGTAATATTCCATACATTTTTCTGGCATTGTACTTTCTGTGCAAGAAGCTCTCTAAATAAATTACATTACTTCCATTCTTGCTGATTTACCAGTTCTATCTCATCACAAACCTTGTAAACCCACTCTTCACTGAGCTCCTGTGAGCTGGAAGGAGTTCTGCACACGAAAGATTTGTATGACAGACACATTATTGTTGTTATTTTGTTTTTCCAAGGACAAATATTTTTCACATTGAGTCAGCCAAAATGATCTTTTGATAGAGAGGAGAATAAAACTAAAAAGAGTGGTTACTGTACCCACCAGAGAGAAGAGACTCTCCCTTGAAGAAAGCTGTATCTAACCACAAAATGACAACTATTCTTACAAGTGAAAGACATTGTTCGCACTGGGAACACCCTTGCAGTCACACTCACTCACACACAGAAAAATAAAATTGATACAGTCTCCAAGTATTAGGGCTGCTTTGGAAGGCATTCCACAAATATTTGTAATAATCGAATAAAGTCAATCAAATTTCATTCTCCTAAACATGTAAGCACAGAAGAGGGAAACAGGGGTTGGAAATGTTTGAGGAATGCATGTTTAGGGCCCTACTTGCAAAAACTAGGTGTGAATATAAATGCAATTTTAATCTTTTTGTTTGGTTGGTTTAATTCCACTCATTTCCCTTTCTTGTTTCCTCTGCTAAACTCATGAAATTCAGAAGATGATAAAAATTTGTCTTTCCATTTTCTCCATTCACCTCCACTGGGTAGCAGTTTTATTTTTTTAATTTTATAGAGTTCAAGCCTGCTTTTAGTCCTGGCATTGTGTAGGAATTCTGTGAGAGTCAGAATAAGATGATCCTCACTCACAACAAAGAAAATCCTGACAGAGATAACGCTGTTCCTCTTTCATTCTCTGTTTACACTAGCATCACCCACAGCTTTGCAGCGCCTCTCTCAAATTTGTAAATGACAAAGACCTTCAAACAAAACCAGGCTCAGCTTTTTAAAATATCTTTGACAACTTAATTAACTTTGCACACTGGCATCCCAAGGCTGTCAATTGTGACATAGTTCAAAGATCAATTAAAAGATCAGTTCTTTTTCTCTGTATATGGGAAAGTATTTTTACACTAGCAAATACCAATTTACACTCATTAAGTTCTCTGAATAAGCCTGCTGACACACCGGGGGTCCCATTGAAACACACTCTTCACAAATACAGTAGGTGTAGTGTTTACCCATTGCTTAACTGTGCTGAATAAGCTCTTTGACAAATAAAAGCGTTCTTGCTGGCCCCAGTTATCAGAAAGTGCACTACGTGCACTCTGCTGCAGTCATTCACCACGTTTTCGCGTTGTCCTACCAAACAATTTTTAATTAACAAATTTTCTAAATGGTTATGGCTAAATCCCTCTGTGCAGCGATGGTGTAAAACCACTGGTGTGAATTGCTGTAACTCAATGTTGCAAATTTCATGTACCTCATGCAACCCCAACATCCCTTAATTTGGCTGTTTTTCTGCTCTCAGACTGTGGGCAGTAAACATGCAGAGTTTTATATCAGGACAGTCACAGTGCAATCTAGCACAGCAGCTGGTTCAGCAGGGCTGCATGCCGGTGGCCCAGCTGTTAGGAGGCAGCTCGGCTGCTCTCCCTGCCCCTGGCACGGGCAGGTGCCGCCTGGCTGGAAGCCACTTGTGGTTAAGTGCATTGGTAAGCTGTGACTAGCAACTGCTTGTCTGCCTCCATAACAAGTGGTTCTCATGTGTCATAAAAGTTGTGTGTCTTCTTGATGACTACTTTCTGTCTCCCTAAGGTTCATTTCTGTCCCGACGTGAAGCAATATCAATAAACTTAAATCTTTTAGACCCCTCCATGACTTATACTATTTTATGTCCATTAATGTATCTGTGCTTTTGGAGAGCAAACAAGGACAGCAGTGGTGACATTTTGGAGATTCATGTTCTTGGGACTTTAATGTGAATGTGTATAAAATCTTTTGTCTAGCTGAAGGTTTCATTTTGCTTGTATCACAGGCTGCCAACACCATCTCTGACATTTCAATTTGCTACAGTGTGCTAAGTCCTGCATTCTCTTGACTTCTCACCCATCCCACTCTGCCATAGGGTACGAATCTAGAACAAAGCTTGAACATGACAACAAACGAAGATTGGGAGCCAGAGGAAAGAAGATTTTGCCAGCACTGTACTTAACAGTCTTTTTCCCACAGGCACTATAAATTTTGTGTGACCAACTAAAGCTGAACAAGATGGTCATTTTGTAATCCACATAGCTTTTACATGCATGTATCTAAAGGTGTATAAACAAATGCATACACACGTATGTATCTATCTATATATATATATATCTGTGCGTGTTCATCTACTCGCATATATATAAAATGTGTGCAGACTTGGGAGAGTTGCAAGGCGGTGTGATGGGATAAACAAGCCTGACACTTATATGAAAACTTAAGAGTAAAATTGGCCCCTGTTTGAATGAGCAAAAAATGAGATGGTGGCCCTTCCAAACAGGTCATGCGTGTACTTTACGGCACTGAGTGATGTACTCAGTATCTTTCACTTAAGCAGTGGAAAAATTATTTGGAAGTATTCTAAGAAGAGGAGGAAGGGAAATTGAATTTTATTTGTTTATGTTTCTTTCTGTAAAACCTTAAACATCAAGACTCTAGCTACATAGGATCAGAAGAAATCATAAAAACTTCTAACAATGATCTAAACCAGATTTTAATGTACATAAAAAGGTCAGACTTAAACATCAGCTACTACAGACTTTTCCATGGTTAGATTTGAGTTTTATATGCTTTGCTAGACACCTGACATAAAGCTCTTCAGAGTTGCAGGATATCAGACTTGATTGTTGTAACAGTTGTAATGAAAAGAGAAATGCTCCATAATAATTTCTTAGTATTATTTGTTAATATTGTAATTGGGATGTTTACTGTCTGACTACATTGCTTTGGCTAATGGGTCTCTAAGGAAAAATGGAGAATAGCTCAAGAGAGGCCTCTTGGGGGTGTCAAGAGAAGCCAGGCTGCACAAATCATTGACAGAAGATAATATAAGTTTATGGAGTCTATACACCTAAAAAATATTTTCTTCCCCAAATGCTTCATTCCTATTGATAAAATAAACAGCTATTTGAGCGTAATAGGCTGTCTGCTCTTTGTAAACCATTAGTCAAAACCTTCCAGAGGAAAGACCTGCAAGTTTTCAAGCTTTTTGGCTTCAAGCTTTCCAAGCCTTTCAGGCTTTTTGATATGGTAAACATACAAGATAAACAGGACAATGTAGCCTTCTGCCTAGGCTAGGACTGCAGATCCTGTCATTTGGGTACTCAAACAGGTCAGAAAGTGTTCCTGTCATGACAAAGATATATTCAGATATTTTAAAAGTTTTGTCTTTTTTTCAGAGGGTGGGGGTGTTGGCTTTTGCTTAAGGACTCTCTAGGTATGCCTGTACTATTCTCGTAAGCGGTTTTGGCAGTAGCTATGAAGAATGCCAGTTTCCTGCCCTGTCTGTCCAGCCCACAGATCCAGGCCACAGACATCCACGGCCAAAGCATCCCCTGCTGCCTCCTCCACAGCCAGCTTGCCCTGAGACCCCCTCAGGCCACCCTTGCATAGAAGGGCAAGGATGTCAGGAGGGCTTCTGCGCCTGCAGGTTTTATTACTTCTACTCATGGAGGACAAATACATTTAATATTTAACATTTCCTATATGTTAAAAACCAGCGCTGTTACGGCAGTACAAGAAGGGCAACTGACTGACCTCACGGCTGGCTTCAAAGACAAGCAGGCCGGCAGCTCTCACTGCCCTACAGGACAGCTTTCCTCTATGGCAGAGCAAAACAAGTCACCCAGTGTGCGGATGGGAGGAGCTCACCTGAGCTGAATTTTGGCTTTCTGTCATGAACAGGCTGTGCTTTGTGCAGGTTTCTGTTCAATCGCAGGAGAAAAAGCTTTCCTCCTTAGAACATTTGAAACAAAAAAGTAAAATAAAAATGCATTTCTAACTGATTGCCCTATTAAAATGCCCTGGGATTGTACAAACAAAGAAAAAGACAATATTTTTAAACTTTTTTTTTTTTAAATAACATTGAACTGCTGAGATAATACAATGCTGGATGTGTTGTGGAAACCTAGACAGATCAGACATTGGCTATACAGTATTTGTTTTCTGAGTCTTTGCCCACACAGAGTTTTCTTGCAGCTACTAAACAAAGGTCCTGGGAAGACAGAATTCTCAACCAACCGCATTTTGTTCAGGAAAAATATAATTCTTTAAAAGGGTTTCTCTTTTAAATCTCTTTTATCCTGTAAAACAAAGAGTTCTGCCCATCACAGTGGGAGACACACACATGTCGCCTGGCTGTGTCTGACTGTCACATATCACACAAGGATGAGATGGCTTTCTGGAACACCCCCAAACATTGATATTTTAATAGGTCTAGTTTTCACAACCTTGGCTGATTTTGTCATTTGTTCTTGATTATAGAGCCAGCAAGCATAGGTAGCTGCTATAGCAGGAATCATAAACTTTGTGTTTCTACACTGCAGATGCTCTAAACAGAGAATCGAACTCTCTGTTCTGATTCAAAATAAAGTGTGTGGTATAATTTCCTTGCCCTTGGGGATAATCAGTCCCTCCTTTTTGCATAGTGCAAAAATCCAGTTTTCTATTAGTCTAACCACTGACACCAGTGATTACAACAGAAATAAACAGAGTAGCGCAGAGATGAACAAGACTCTATGGAGTTATATTGCAAATATTCCTCCCTAAGGGGGGTTAATTTCTCCCCTGATAATCTTTTTTTCCCATTACTGTTATGGAACTTGCAGGTGAAAGGTATTTTGCAGAACAGACCACCTCAACAGGAGAAGGACTCAGGAGAATCCTGAGTCTTTACTTCACTTTCAGATACAGTTCATAGTCCTCATGGCGTGTTTACCATAAGCATGAATCATCAGAATAATTTACTTAAATTGGAATTAAGATGAAAAAGTAAGATCTCAATGACATGAAAAGCATGCTATGATTTCAATCCACTTACACAGTTAGTTGAATTGTACATAAAGATATCTCGGAATCATTGCAGCAGAAATCAGCTTGTTTAGTTCTTGAAAGGAACAATTTCTTTAGAAGAAAGAAATTAAGAACTGGTGTTATTTGAAGTATTGGCAAAAAAGCCCAACAAAAACTTAAGACTGCAAATAATGCATCAGGGTTACATGCCTCTGTGTTTTATTTCAGGCAATTACTGATTAGGGAAGATCTTGTGGTAAAGGAGTTAGGAGGACCCAGGCATTTGGACTGTCTTACGTTTTCCCTGCAATGACTTTCAGCTTCGCTAAGACGCCCTGAGGCCCTGTGTTTGCCAGAGGTCACTCAGAGCAGGCACTCTAACTCACAGGCCACACTTTCAGTATGCTGATAAAATTCCTCCTGGTCTTTGGTTCCTGTATCTATCCTCATTGGTTTAAAGCTGCTTTTCTTCTCACAGGAGTAATGTGAAGATACATGCATTGATGTGTATATTAATTTATCATACAAATGCAAAAAAAATAAACAAACACAGAAAGCCCCGAAAATAAGGCAAAAATAAAATAGCCCAAATACATTAATTCAAAACTGAACTTCAGAGTCAATAACTCCAGTGATTTATTCTAATTTGCCCTCTGATTTTTAGATATGTAGATGATTTGCAAAAGATCTATACTCTAATATTTCAATTTGCTGAGCAAAATTACAATTAACATCAAAGCAGAAGATGCTGAAAGATTTTCTTAGGGTTTTTTTCTTTTTAATCCACTGAAAAGTTTCTCCTAATAGAAATATTTTTTTCTAGACTGAGTAGAAATAATACTCAACAGGCAGACTTATCCGATGTCACTCTGACTTAAAGCACAGAATTTTGCATAAAGAGAGAAGATAAAATCAGCACTGTACCTATGCCCAATTTTCTGTGTCCTTTTATTTTCTTTCAAAGAGAAAATAAGGGAGTTACTCATATCTGCTGTTAAAGTGAACTGTTGACAGGGCGGTTCTGCTTTACCCTGCTTCTCTTCTAGCTTATGCATTTATCTCTTTAGCTTTCTGAGGCATGTTGTCTCTCTTTGTTCAGATAAGAATAATCCTCTGATTCTCCTTCCTTTCCCTGCAGTACTAACATGGAGGCTGGTATAAACTGACATCCATATGGCTTTCATCCTATTGAATGCTGGGCGTTAGAAGCATTGCGGGGCTGTGGGAGGACAGGTCAAATGGATGACCCTTGGGGCAACCAGGCTGGCTCTTACCCCCAGAACTGCAGACCGTTGTCACAGCACAGTGTAATCACATTTGATAACATCACCCTTTAGACCTTTTCTGTTGGGCGTACTAAGCAGTTTACACCTTCTCCTGGGACATAATCCTCCAGAGATCACACATATACATTTTTACCTGATTTTCAGGTAAAAAACTTCTGGCCTGGCTCATGCAACCTTTGTTCAGGTGGAGTGAAACAGCAGAAGAATCTGGAAGAACAAAAGATTGGGATGGAAAGCCACCTGTACATTTAAAAGGTGCTGGCATCTGCACTTTCACCTGTGCAGACAGGCCCCATCTATAGAGGTGAGTCCTACCCTGCTGGAAGGGTGGGTTTGTAAGAAAAGGACAACATGACCAGCTCTGATTTCCTCTCTAGATTTGCTGACTTACTGTCTGATATATTGTTCTCTTTGAGTGCTTTGTGGAGTTCAAATCAGTATGGAAAGCACTATTATTACACCTTGAAATCCACCCTGGTTGCAATTGTACAGTCTGCAGCAGTTGCAATTTAATGCATTCTTTAGGAAGCCTAAGATTACTTTCTTGCCACGCTTCCCCCAGCAGGCATTTTTATCAGGGAGCTAGAACAGTGAATTCAAATCTACAAGATTTCCTGTATATCTTGCTACACTGAAGGATAGAGTATTTTTGAAACCTGTATGAAATTCAACTCAAATCAAAAAAGCAGGAGAAATCTGAGGAAAAAATTTTTAGAAATCCCTGTCTCAAGTGTATTATGATACTGTTATTCAGAAGACCTTAAAATAGAAAAAACACCAGCCATTTGTCCACTGCTATTTCTCAACAAATAAGAAAGCCTGTAACATTTATTTCTACTGCCTTGCAAATCTGAAGAATTTTCACTGTTTAATGGCATTGTCAAATCAAAATCAATTGCAGCATAGTGCTAGAATGTGCCTGCAAGCTATTACTGTTTCCATGCTAAATTTCAACATTCTGCTTATAGGTATTTCATTATAAAAAGATGTTGAATGCATAAAAAAAAGTAAAATTTTTATCCCATGATGTGGGTGTGTGTTTTCTGTCTACCCTCATGCTCCCAAGGCTGAGGAACTTGCACAAGAGGACAGATAAAATGCTCAACAACAAATTGCTATACATCTGAACTCCCTAAACTACCTTTTTATTCAGAAAACCATTTTGTGCAACATTTCAGTTGTCTATTTTTTGAGAAGCAGTCAAAGAAAGAGAACTTGTTTGCAAAATCAGCAGTAAAAATTGGGTTTTTGAAGTCCAGAGTTTTGAACTCTTTCAGCACTGGAAAGAGTTATGGGTAGACCAAATCTAGCTCTGATCTTCAAAGTTAAAATTAATGGAATCACTCTACCACTTAAAATTAATCAAGTGGCAAATACTTGAAGGTCTGGGATTAAAAAAAAAACCTCACAATAAACAACAAATCCCCCCCAAATCACTTCTTGTAGTTAACAGTGCGAAGAAATATTTTACAACTTCCTTGTAAATGTGCAGTTCGCTTTTATGGTAGCTGCATCCAATGGAGCTTTCTTTACAAACCTCTACAGCTGATCAGATATTGTGCACTACAGAGACTTCTGCTCACAAATATAACCATCTTAAAAACATTTTTTTTTCCTCTCCTTTGTTCAGCTGCTAGTTTAAAAACAGCCATGACTGCTTGTTCTCTTCTTTGCTACTCCCTAATAGCTGTTATTCCATAGCTACTGCTACTCTTATCTGCTACATTCAAGAAAGCTGCTGGTTTATGGCACTGGCACCTGAATCTTGCCTCTCCATTCCCTCCATGCGCCAACCCCTGGCAGAAAACGAGGAGGAAGGAGATAGCTAACTGAAGGACAAACTGAGGGAATGAGGACAACAGCTGAATGAAAAGAGATAAGAAGCACATGGGAATCGTGCAAGGTCATGATTCAGGGATCAGTAATGAGAGTGAAGGTGATTGACAGGGAGACTAACATGGGTTAAAACTACTTCTTCTCTGTGCTTCAGTATGATTTCAAGCTGGTATGCAAAGGGGATCAATCTCACTATATATTTAGAACTTGCAGAGCAAAGCTCTTATTTTCTACTCTGCAAAGGAAACTGTATTGCCACATCACTATTTTTGGCTGAGAGTGCCTTCAAGAGACTTCCTTTAAGGTTTGATACACTTCAAGCAAGATTACCCCAAAAACTGTCTAAGGAATTTTTGTTCAGCAAAGCAGAGCTTTAACTCCCTGTTACATCAAGATGTGTAACACATTTTGGTGGCTTCTTATAAGAAAATAATGTGTTCATCAATCAGGAAAGTTCCTCTCTTGTCAAGGCTTAAGACTCTCACCAGAAGTTTCCTATAAGAAGATAGGCGAGCATCCTTGTCAAACAATTATTTCAATTCCTTCAATAATTATCTTCAAGTCCTGCATTCATGTTTGCTTACAATAGGGCCCATCATACCCACTACATTATTTTCTGCTGACAACTTCTTTCTCGAGCCCTCCTCAAGTTATTCCCCCCAATAGCTTGGAGGAATGTAATAAAGGAATGACTAACACCTTCCAACCTACGTAACCCTTGGTGTGCAGTGATACAGCCTGCACAAACCTGTGTGAGTTCATTCTTTACACCATGCAGTACTGGATTATGATCAGTGACTATCAGGCTAACTGCGGTGGGTTGCCCATCATATGGGGGCCGCTAGCTACAGCTTTGGCAAAACAGTTTAAATCTGAGAGTCCCATTGCCTTACTCCTTCCAGACAAGGCTGATTAAATAATCTCAAAATGTCTACAGGCATGACAACATTGTGGAGGTCTTCAATAGCAGCATGACATTCAACACAATGCATCTCTATTTCAAAAGTTAATTGACATCCCCATGGGTAAAAAAAGCTTATGTAACATTTGCTTCACTCATGACTCACTGTGGGATACAGCGATGACTCCTGGCTCGCTGTGATGGATAGGCTTAGAACAGCAGTGGTTGACATTTTCTATGTCTTGGCCCTTTAATATGTTTTATGTTTGCACAGTTGCGATGAACATTCTCCACTGCCTTTAATCCTGGCTGATAAATGAAGCATGAGTCTCTCTCTAACCTTGGATACTCTCACAGCTAATGCTTGCTTGATATGATCTGCATTTTTCCATGGACTCTGTTGGAAACTGTCCAATTAGCTCTCTCCAGCTATTGAAGGAGCATTGCCATTGACTGCTTAATGCTTTTCCTAAAAATTATTAGGCATGCCTGCTTTTTCACCATATAATAGTCATAAATATAATTTAACCAGTTTCTCAGGTTGTATAAAGCTATAAAAATGGTCAAAAATTGAGTTGGAGGCCCTATAGCAAAAGGCAACAGAAAATCCTTGGACAAATAAGGATTTTGTCTCGCTGCCTGTAAACTGATTTAAATCTAAAGCCATGCAGTCAATCTCTGGGTCTCAGTTAAGTATTAATACATAGAAAAGCAGTCTAATTCTGATGTCATATCTGGAATGAGATGAGCGTGAAAAAGAAAATGATAATGCTAGGAGCAATTTCTCCTCCTTTCTTTCTCATATGTCAAAATTATATTTGAGGAGCACTTGTGATATATGGTTTTCCATGTATCTTTACCCTTCTAGTTATAACCTTTTTAAAGCACACACTTTACTAATGAAAAAAAGCTGCAGATCAAAGCATGACAGTTGACACCACGAAAACAAAGAGACAAAGTTACTGGAACAAAACCAAGAATCAAAAACGATGAAAAGCCTTCAAGTACAGAGCAGGCTGATGAAAATCAGTGTACACTGCATGATTTGAGTAAAAATGGGATGAAAAAGAAGAGAAGCAGGAAAGACTGATGAAACCAAGGGCTGCAGACTCATGAAGAAAGCATAAGAGGCTGATGGCTCTAGACTTCAGTTTTATAACCAGAAACTCTGTAATGCATTTAGAATTTAATGGAGAAACCACTGACTGTGGCATCAAACCACAAGCCAGAACGAAGGGGAAGGATAAGGAAAAAAATACCATCTCAGGGGTATCAGGGGTAAACTGTAAAAGTACTCAGAGAGGCGATAATAAACAAGCTTTTTCACCATTGATCTGAGTGCATCTGAAAGCACATTGCTGTACCTCTTGCTATCTTTTGAGGCTTAGAAATGGCTGAACAGCCCAAAAATTGTGTAAAATTAGCCAGCAGCTAGAATGGGCTATGATTCAGCACATGTATCTTCAGCTTTTGCTGAAGCTCCTACCAACCCCAGAAAGGATTTCTAGAAGTTACTATCTTATATTATAATTTACTCCTCAGTAAATCTTGCACTATGATAGCTTCTTCTGGGTAGACAGAAAATGCAATTGCATTCCCACACACTTTGGGGATGAATCCAATTAGAATTGTGAGAAAGACATTTCTTCCCTTATAAATTTCACCACACAACTTCAGTGCGTGGAGTTAGGAATCCCAACTCTTACATCACTGATGTTGCCACTAAAATATAGTCTAGCCCTCCACCATCTAGCATGTAAAGTGTGGCTGAATGGGCTTTTTAATGCTACTTAAAAAAAGCAATATCATTTTAACCACAGAATACTGCATTACAGTGAGGTCTTTTTAAAAACCATAAAACCAAGGACACAAAGCAAGAAAGACTTTTATGTTGCAGCTGCCTTGAATTCTTCTGCCATGCTCAAGTACTGTCATACCATGCACTGTTTTACCACATAGACATCTGTCAGTCAGTACAGAAGATGATAAGAATGACATGAAGATATTGCAATGAGAGTTTAAACAGATTTTTGTCACTTCATGACTTAAAGAAGGAAAGAAAATTTAAAACAGTAATTGTTAGAACTTGGCATATTGAGGGAATTGTAGAAAAGGAAAATAAGTTTGACATCAAACCACACTGTTTATACCATAAACATCCAGCTAGTAAAGGATGATTCAGTTATACTAAGAATTCCTCTGCTGTGCAAGAATTCAGTCCTGCTCCAGATTTGCCCCTCTTAAATAGTGCCCACTAACTTAGTTATACTTCTGGTCATTAATTTTTTTTTTTTAACCTCACTTTTGGTGAATTCAAAGCTAGCCAGAAAATGAAGTCAGATTCTCTGAAGTGCCAAACAAGGCAAGGGCATGTTTCCATGCTGTGGAAAATCCCATTCCCATTTCTGTCAAAAAGGATTTGACCCCATGGTATCCACATTCACCAGGAAGAGCACTAGCTACCAGGCTGCTTGCTGAAGGCACCCTCCTACCCCTGGGCTGTGCTTCCAAGCCCCTTCCTCCCATGTTCATACTAGACCTGCCAACACTGATGATTTAGCCCCATCTTTAGGGTATTTGCTGCTGGAGTGGAGGCAGAAAAGCTGGGGTGCTAGCACCCTCCCTTCCTTTGCTCTCACATGAAGGCTGGCCAGGGCAATGCATACACACCCACCTCATCTCTAGAGGGCCTGAGAGTGAATTTGGAGGAAGACAACAAAAGGGCAGAAATTACGAGTTTATATTCAGGGTAGATTAATAATAATAGACAGGGGTGGCAGAATGATGACTGAGTGCATGCACTTCTGTATCTGCTTCCCAGAACAGGGCGCTGTTCTAGAAACAGTTTATTTAAAAAGGGGAAAATCTAAAGAAAGCTTAGGGTGCTGGGAATACCCAAAGAGATACTTAATGTGATAAAAAATAGGAGTAGGGTGCATTTACTAAAAGCAAATGTAGTGCATTGCACTGTGTCATGCTGTTTAGCTCCCAGCAGAAATGGCCCATGTGTCTGTGTGATCTTAGCACAACACTAAGCAATGGTGTGTTCACCCAGATGCATCCTGCTCCCTGCCCTCTCCTCAAGCATTTCATGTTCCTCTTCCATCTTTCGAGCACCACTGTCATGCATGCTCCAGAGTCATCTTCTGTCCTGCTAACCCTCACCTCCGCTCCCTCCTGACAATGCTGTTTGCTTTTTCATCTTCTTTTTGGTATCTCTCATTTCCCTGCTCCTGGGAATTTAGCTTTGCTTCTCCCTACCCTTGTCCCACCTGGCACACGTAGTGCATTAACAGCCCACCACTAATGTTGTACACTGCAAATATCTTCCTGAACAGAGTGCAGTCCAAAGTTTCTTCAGGCAACTGCCTTTTGCAATCTTTTTATAAAGTATTTAGCAAAACATGTCATAAATTATTATCCTGTTTGTGAGATTAACATCACTGGAATCTTTTATATACAGCAGGAATATTACTCATGATCCAGAAAATTAGTCAAATAATTACTGGGAATTCAGTCATGCCAATGCCATGTCTATGGGAGCAGAGTATATCAATATTTTTGAAGGTGTCACCCAGACATGCTCCTTGTTACTATAATGCTTCAGATACCAGGTAGGCTTCAGAAGATGGGGCAGCTGCCACCTTCTACCAGTTGCCACTCAGCAAGGGCTCTGAAGCCCAACAGGTCAGCTGTGTAACTCAGGCCACAATATCAACTCACATAAATCATGTTACCCTATCAAAACTGGAGATCATTTTATGTGCCATCTGCACGCCGCATTACAATGTCCTGTAAGAATGGAAAAAATTAAAAATAGTATTTGCACCTTTTTGATATAATAAGAAAAGTCTCCTGACTGCCTTATAACCTTGGGACTCAAAGAGATTTAAAGGGACATCATATACTTGAAATGAACAGAAGGATTTTAAGTTGTGACGTGCTGTGTGTAAGTCCACTAGACCATGTAAATCAAAATTCAGGGATTTTTTTTCCAGAGAAGACAAAGAAATTGCCTTTCCTTGTGGCTGTCTTCTGAATGAAAAACTAAATTACTCCATATTACCATGCAGACAATAAAAACAAAACAAACCCACTAAATCCAAACCAACATATGAATATGTGGTAATATAAAGATATTATTTCTCTTCTTCATTGTTCTGAAATGTCATTAATAATTCATATTAATGAAATTTTGATGACTTTTAGAAGCAAAAGGTGTTGCTTGCACGGAATAATTTCTGTTAAATAAATTATTTTTTCTTCATTACACACAGTGACATTTCTTATAAAGTTGGAAGCACAAAATGCAGAGCTTGGGAGTTTTGTTTGGACAAATGGTGCAATTTTTACTTTCTAACAGGCAATTTTAGTTGAATAGGACATTGCATATTAATACCTGTAGAAATTAACTGAAAATGTACTTTTATTAATGATTAATATGCAAGATTAGGACTTCTTATACATAGGACCTGTGCTAGTAGAATTCTGTCACCTGAATGTTCATGGGAAAATGTTAGAAAAGTAAAATCAGGGGAAGTAAATTTTTCCAGAATCAAAGATAACTGGTGCAACACAAGTTTTCCAGTACTGATTCAGTGCTATTTGAATAGACTGTGATTGAAATTACATTTATACAGCTCTGAAGTAAGATCACAAGTGTTATACCTCTACATTTGCAAAGATCAATAATGCTTTGCCATTCTTGATGACTATCTTTTTAAAATAAAACAATAAAATTGATGTTATTAATTTTCTATTTAAACCTCCTTAGATTAATAGATAAAGTTGTTAAATAAGTGTTCTCTGTTGGAGCTGTGCAGTTTGCCACATCAAAATGATTTTTAAATTTTTCTCTATTTGCAAAATTACGAATTATTTCATTGGCTCAATTTGAAATGAACTGTACTGGTCCATTGTGATTATCAAGTGCTGTGTCATAGACTCTGCGTCTGAGAGAAAAATACATCTGCCTGAATGTTTCTGCCCCGTGAAAGGCTCTGCCTCAAGACAAAATGGCAGTTCCTGCTGAAACACGGTGTGGGAGCCTTTTGCAATTCTGACAAATTAAGTCAGAGCAAGCACGCTGTATCAACCAAAGCAGGGCTGAGTCTGGGAAACTGTAATCAGTGGCAGGTCCCATTTCTCACACAACATCTGCTGCAGTGGGTATTTCTTGACGCGGATGGTTGACATGCTTGCGCAGTGTGATTCAGGAAGCGTCTTCTGCGTTTCACTGAGGGATCTCTGCTTCAAAGTGCAAACCTACTAGTCACAGGAAATAAGAACCTGAAACTTGCAGAGAAAAGGATGTGGAGTGAACAGAGAGCTGGCAGATGTAGCTGCATGCCAGGGATGATCCCGCCAGTCCATAAATATTGATGACTCTGCAGTCTCTGAATGCAGATTATTCAGGACCCTGAAGCCTGCAGCTGCACATTCACAGCTTGCTGCTCTCCGAAAGAGCATTCCTGATCTGAGAATGTGCATACGCCTGTCTGAGAATCCCCCACTGCTTCTTTTTAGCTCTGCTGAAACAACTGTTCTCCCTCTCCTGTAATTTATGTTTTGTCATAATAATAATGCAAAATGAAAAGCTTGTTTTGCAAAACCTGTTTACCCTGCAACAGTAAGAACAGGTTGCTATAAAAATAGGTTGCTACAAAACCAGGTTGCTACAACAAATGAAATAAAAGTCTTCCCTTTCTTCCTCTCCTCTATATATTTTCTTCATACAGCTACTTTTCATCTAAGACTATTTAAAAGAAAGAAGCAGAAATATCTAGATGGCACAGTGTCAGTTCATCCATGGGTATGTCATGCATAACCTAAATGTATTTGGCAAATAGGAGGCCAATATCAGCAATAATATCAGCAAAGGGCCGTCTTGGTGTGCCCACTTCCATTTAGGTATCGATCCAGTTAAACTCAGGGACTCAACATCCTTAGGAGAAATTTAGTTGAGATTCGGGCTGGATCCTAAGTTTGGTAAGTGAAATTGGACCTGACATTCTGAGGATAATAAAGAAATCTAGGAAAGTATTTAAGTCCAAGAAAGGACAACCCAAGCCACAAAGGACTCAGCAGAGTATTCCAGTATCTCTTAGAAAAAGTAAAGTATTAGGAGCTCACCAGGGGTTGACTCATGTTTAAAGGGTAATACTTAAAAGGGTACTATTTTGTCTTACTCTGATTCTATGACAAAAGTAGTAATAGCTTAATATCTGCTCATCACTTAGAAAATAAATAAATAAAATGTGAGTTTATTTATTTTTATATATTACATATGTATATGTATTCATAGCTATATATGCGCGTATATATACATTAAAACTCTATTATTGTTCTTCAGTATGTGACTATCACAAATTCATGCCCAAGGCCTGATTTGACCACATTAAGTAAGGTCTTACTCTACATGTATTTTTAACGACCTACCTGTGCTCTTGGTCTTCTGTGTTCCAACAGGGTCATGATCTCTCAATCAGCATTTGCAAAAGATAATCACAGGTATAACAGAGTTGCTTTAAGTGTTCTGAACATGGCCCATGTGGAAAAAGGCTGGAGCTCAGGCTATTAAACCCGATCTATTCTGGACAACAATGACATATGTTTTAAATTTTCACAGAACTTCAAACATGTATAAGGGCTTTCCTGAGGAGAGATGCTTCCCTTCACTGGGGTCTAGTACAGAAGGTGCAAATTAAATTAGGAGTGAAATTGGGCACAGGTGTGTAGCGTTACTGCATCTTGCAAGTAATCTTGTGCCTCAAACAGCATCACAGAATTATCATTTCACCGTAGGTGTTTTTGCAGAGTGTGTCAGACACCACAGTTCAGCTATTCATGAAAGCAGTCTGCTATTGAAATGCCTATTAAAGGCTTGCACTTGACTTTCTATTACAGATTACCAGTACCTTTAGAAGTTAATCAGTTAGTTATCAATTGTTTTGGAATATTACTATCATCTTTGTTTTGGGTCCCATTTAAATAAACGTAAAAATATTTTGCATCTGTGCTGTTCTTAGCTCCTTCTGGAATCAAACTTCCCATCTGAGTCCAGAAGAGTGCTTTCTAACGCAGCTGTACTAGCACTGATCTCTGCCTCTTTCTCTCTGGCTTCAGTGTCCTACTGGTTTTATTTCCAGCTAACTGGCAGTGTAAAGTCAGAAGCCATTCCTGCTGAGCACACACATCCAGCTGACCTGGAGAATGTATGGAAATCTAAAACTGATAAAATAATTTTAAGAAACTCTTCCATGAACTTCCACCAATGTATGTCAAACTGTCTTTCTTCTTTCTCCTTAGCTCCTTTTTCTCTTTTTCTCCTTTTCCGATACAGTTCGTTTACTTGCAGTAGGGTCATCACTAATGCCTTCCAAAACTTTACCAGAGCTGGTGAAAGAGCTCTTTGTAAACTACGAGCAGTAACATCTCGTGCTGAAAGCACGTCCAGACACAGTACACAATACACAAAAATGAGATACCAGGTTTGAACCCAATTTAAAAAAAAATGACCTCTTTGTTTCATCTGCCTTTCTTGAATCATTATGCCACCCAGATAAAATCCATGTTTGAAAACTTGGGGGATAGTGATTCATTAGAGCTAGTGCTTTCTGTTAGGGAAATATCCGGGCCTCTACACAAGCTGCAAGCGCCAACCACCTGTCAGGATGAAGCCTGGGGGACCTGAAACCACAACTCTTCTTCAAGGAACCCTGCTGGATTGGCACATTTCTTTTGCAGCTTAGGCTTTGTCATCTGGCTTTCTGTTGGCTTTCCTTTCTTTAACAATACTGTACTTGCACACTTGCATTAATGTTCATTCACTTTTATTTAATATTTTGATGTTATTTCTGTGTACTCCAGTGCCTCAAGTCAGGGTTTTCTGCAGCCAGACAAATCTTCAGTTTTGCTTGACTGCAAATGATTCATCCTTTCTTTAACAATAATATTTATTTCTACATTCACTTCATAAGGTCTTAGTCTGTTGACACCAGCATGGTACTATTACCAATATATAAACAAAGAAAAATTATAACACTGAGACTGAATCAAACTTGTGCATAGTGTCTGTGATTGAATTCTAAATGGATGCAGCTCCAGAGAGTTTATCCACATAAAAGTAATAATTAACATTCCTGAAGTAATAACTGCTCAGCCACATTTCATACTGCTAGCTCAGACATTTGCATGCTTCCAATATGAGCACGATATGGCTCAGTCTTAAAGCTGCCAAAGCACAGCAGGTTACTCAGCACGCATAAAAAGAACTGACATTACGTTCAGCGGGGACTTTATCTTGTTTGAATAATCCTCTCTACAAGATTATTTCAGCATGCAATGTGTTTCATTTAAGCAAAGTCAGAGAATGCAAAATAATGTGAAGTAATTATGCTATTAAATGTTGCTATTACTTTTTTAAGCCCTCTGTCTCAAAGCATAAATAGTTTTCTCAAGGCTAAAAATTGTCAGCAGAAGATCAAATGCACCTCTTGAGTTACCTCATTAAAAGCAATGAAGTTGCCTAAAGATTGAGGTTGGTCCCTTACGCCACTACATTGAGAACTAGGAAAAACACAGGAATAACTATATATGATTTGCTTCCAACTGGTATTAACTCACATTTCTAAAAGACTCCAACTTGGAATTCTCAAAATATTTTACATCCTCCACAGAATACATAGTTCTGTTTATCAGCATCTAGCAAATCACTAGTGATACCTCCCCATGGAAAGATTCACAGCTGTAACTGTGTCCTGGAGATTAGCACCTGCTGAAGTCAGCCGGAGCATCGACTTCGGTTGCAATCTCACCAGGCTCTCTGTGTTAACCTCAATCTAAGTGGGAAACAGAAATGACACCTTCAGGTAGATTTAAAGAGAAACAGATGTCTAAAGTTTACCAGTAATTTGTGTTTTGTAAATCTCTCCCACAGTGGCTAATGAATCACAGTCCAGCAGTTTCAAGTTCATCCCTAGTGTCCAACCCAGGCATTACACTGCAGAGGGACTTCCTGAGTAAGTATGAACAACTGCAGTTTCTGAGATCTGATGGCAATCTCTTATAGAAAAACATAATGAAGTATGGAAGTATGAGATCTAGTAGTGGCTGTAAGCCATTCACCCAGTAGATTGTAATTATCTCTGATTACTATTTGATGATCAGGTATGCTCAACATCAGTTTGCAATCTCCTTTCTTTACACCTTACAGAAGGCGACATTGGATCATTATGCTAAATGAGGCAACTATTGTAATTTTTATTGGAAGTACCAAAGAGGCCTTTTGTCCTTAAATACAGTTTATTCCCAGCCAAGATCAAAGCATAGTGGGGAAAACAAGAAACAACAAACTCAGCCAGCACTGCCAATTGACAGAACATAGTCTTGCCACTGTCCACAAAGATGTTCATAAAAAATGTGCTCGCTTCTTAAAGTTGTATTACTTTTTAACATTTTAACTGCAAACACTTTTGCCTTCCTATAGTACCTTCTGTTTATTTTCATTGCTTTTTTCAGTGCCCCAGCCCTCAATTGGAAGCATTCCTTACAAGCATACCTTATGTTGTTGTGACAATGGCACATGGCTTATTGTAGGAAAGACTTACTGGGATTTATTAGCTAGAGGGTTACTTACTAACTAGACCATAAAAAAATCCTATTTCAGACTTTGCAAATGACTATATTATCCAGTGAATGCCATCAGAGCAGTTATGCAGATCCAGCCTACTTGTACCAGCTGATATGAACGTGTCAATCTGGTAAAGCACTGGTACTTATATGTAAAGTTAAGCTCCTGAGCAATTACATATGAGCTCAAGTGCTGTGTTGGATTGGAGCCACAGGACTTGAACCAAAACTCATGGAACTTGATCAGAGTATTTTAAATAACTTCAGTGGATTCTGGATCTGGTCCATGCTGTCTGCTAGAGGTATTGGCTACATTTTTCCAAATAAAAGAAGTTAGGAATAATATATCAAAACCTTTGATCCAGGACTAGCAGGCCCAGGAATTAAGACTCAGTCCCTTTATATGATGAATTTACAGATTTCCTGACTTAGGAAAGCATGAAAAACACTGAAAAATACTTATGTTGACATACAAATAAGTGCAGAAGACCAAAGGGTAGAAAAGGCATTTTAATCTTCTAAAAATATTGAACCATTCCAGAGCAGAGAGAGTCTAATGATTTCAATCCACAGTTGTTTGTATAGCCCTAAACCCTGTATCCATGATGACATTTCATTTTACATCATTTGTTTCTTTAATCAGTTGTGTTTCATAAAAGCACTCATTGAGCCAGGTCAGCAGGGAATGTGCTGAGCTACCATGAGCAATGACTGGAGTCACTGATTTCATCTGCCTGCTCTGCAGACTGAGCATGTCCATGTGATCCCAACTCAGCTGCTTGGGGACCACTGCCTGAAGTCCGTGTGTATCCCTATACATTACCCGGCTCAGGCTTTCAGCAGCAGGACGTGTTTATTCATCCCTGGCTATTGGTTTAGAGAACACTCTAAAATTGGGTTTGGACTTTTTTTTACTTAATCCTTTCCAATGGGGCCAAGTCTTGCCTTCGGAACTAAAATCACACAAACATCTTCTTAATGTCTGTGGCACTCTTTGTCTGTACTAAGAGTCTTGTTTTTGACCTTGTCCTGTACTAGCCAAGTTGGTCCTTCTACCATGATAATTGGTGCAGTCTTTGAGTGCCTTCCAACACTCATTAAATAATGTGACTTCATATCCCTTATGTGTCGTTTCTTATTTCATCTTCCCCCAGAGACATGTATGCAGCAGATCACCTTGGACACAGTGTCTGAGGCCTGATGCTCTATGTTTAGCTATTTTTTTCAGGGCAAGTTTCTCTTGGAATATGAATATAATTTCCAGGCTCAAATGAGGCAAATATTTGACAAGTTAGCTAGTTATGCTGAAATCACTTCATTCATCAAAACTAGTTACACTCACCAAAACAATCATATGAAAAACTCAACATATACATATATATAAAGGATTTCTTTTAAGAAGACTTTTCTTTTAAATAAACAACAGAATCTAACATGCCCCTAAGATTTTTAACGGGTCAGCTACTAATCGGTATTTATAGCTGCTAAAACCTGTTTTCGGCATTGAACCAAACAATCCCCTGGCTCCAATTACTGTTACCCAGAGGGTAGCTGAGAAGGTAGCAGCTACAAACATAGGAGGCCAGACAAAAAAGAAGAGAAGTAATTTACTGATTCTTCTGATCCCTTCTAGCCTTTTATTATTGTTGGATGGTTTGAGCAGAACCATCCCAGATTCTCCTGCTCCTACTTTTGCTCATTCAGATTTCTCCAGCACAGCTCTTCTTAAAAATAGCAAACAAAACACTAACTAATTCGTCTACTTTGGGGTTTTTCAAGCAAAATTACCTTCAGCTAAATATTTCTTTTACTAGAGTGTATGCTTGTATCTGAGTAATAGTATAAAATTCCTTTCGTCTTCTATCATCTCACCTAATTAAACGTCACATTCATACTGTGTTTCCATCATTTGCATTATTTTTATACTGATCACTTGCATGCTGGTACTAATCAAATTGCTCCAGCTGTAACTGCACACTGAGCTTATTCTGAAATACCAGACAGAAAGATATTCTCTGCTCCAAAGACTGTGTCTGATTTAAATTGGACATGGACAAATTTTTCTGTATTTCTCCTGCTATCCTTGCTCAAGTGACCTCCAGCATAGCTTTGATGGCCTGAAACTTCCCGAAATGCCCTATAAACTATCATGGTCCTTTGACTGTTTTGAGGCTGAAAGTGCTGCAAGACCATGAAGAAATCTTGCTGATGAGCCTAAATGCTGAACTAGAGGTGGGGCACAGTTTAGTACAGATATGGTTAATTTGACACTTTTAAGAATTTAGTATCTGTATCAGTTTTTTGTTTGATTTACAACTGGAGTCAATGAGCAGGATTCTTTTAATGGAAAATTAACTTTGTGATTTTTGACACATAATTGCTGATTAAGTAGAGGAAATAGATTTCAGTCTTTTATCACACTATAGTGTGTTGCATCTTCATACAACAATCAGTGAAGTAAAACTAGCTAAATAAAATGCGCCTCTCTTTGAGTAAAAAATGTATTCATATGTCTAAAGTGAGTAATCTGCCATAATATTCATATGCCTCTGTGGTAATGTGTGAGTTAATGGGGATGTAAAAGCTAGGTTGAATTATCCAAGGACTGACTGGCTTTTTTTTTTTTTTTTGCAAATCATTCCAACCTACTTATGTTTAAAAGGAAAAAATAGTACCCATGTTTTGTAGATTAACATCTAATTTTGATACCTACCTTCCTTGATAAAATATTATACTGAAACTATTGCTCTATTTTGACAAAATACTATCCCCCTTGAAAAAAATCTCAAAGATGCAATATGCAAAAGAGTGCTAGAATACCCTAATCTACAGTGATATTTTCTGAAGATGGTGATGCTATTGGCACATGTATTTGTTAGTAGAATTATTCTGGAGATAAATATTGCCTAAATAATGTGAAAGAATTTGGAAGAAACTCAAAGTGACTCAAAACTTACTCATTCATAGGCTTCTTGGGTTGTACTTGCAAACTCTAGTAACCAAGACGCTCTTACGTGTCTCCCAGTTCCTCTCAGACCTGCAGAATGACTAAGATGCGTTATATTATTTCTTGCAAAGTGTTAGAAGGAACTGTTTACTAGACTTCAATCCATTAGACTCCAGAGCTTACACAGGTTTCAGAGGGCATTTTTTGGCCTTCAGGCACTTTATTGCTGTTAAAGATGACTGAGGGGGTAGAATGCCATGTAACCTCAGGGACATGCATTTATCAAACTGACAGCTAAGAGACTCCTATTTATATTGTTGTATGTAGATCTCTGGAAGATAACAATCACACAAATCCACAAGCTCATTTTTGTCTTTTTTTTTTTGTTTCCCCCAGAGCAAGGCTGTACTCCAAGGCTGGAAAGTCTATGAGACTCCACAGGAGTGTTACCATGGAGTTTCATGGGCTTGGGCTCAAGCCATAAATATTTAAGTGGAAATAATAAAATGAAAAACAAAAGATGGCCAAATGCCCAAATGAAACCATCTAGAGCCTGCATGAGCTGCAGATAAGGCTAATGTGAAATTCAAGATAAAGTAAAAGCAACATTTTAATTAACACGTTTTCAGTTCCTATCAAAAAGCTGCATTTGCCTTCATAATAGAAAACAACCTTGCTTTTAACATTAGCTTTCCCTCAAAAAATGGAGCTTTCAGTGACCAACTGGGGGGAAAATCACATACTTTGTTTTAATAAAATAGAACTAGCAAGCACATAAAAATATGAATTTTGAAAGCCAAGCCTCGGTTTCCCAGTGGGAGGAAGTTCAAGTGTGCCAATTTCCAACAGCTCTGGGTTGGGATGCTGTGAGTATGCATGGTGTTTATTGACTTCCAAATTAAAGCAGTCAATCTCTAGGAAAAGCAGAGTAACGGAGGCCATTCTTTCAGTTTCACACCGTGTGTGTAAAATAGTAACAATAGCAAAACTTTAATGAAAGAGCTTCCACCAGTGCAGACATAAGACGTTTTGGAACAGAAAAATGCCATACAGCCAAATGTGCCACCCCTCCTTTTTTATCTTATTCTACTTTTCTGCTTTTTTCACTGTATTTTCACTCAATTAATCCCATCCTTCTCCATAACCAACAAGTAATGCCACTTGTCTCTTGGATTGATTTATATTACTCACTTCAGTTATTCTCCTTCATTTGCTAACTTTTTCCAGATGACTGTTAGTAAAATTATGTGATTAATTCCCAATTAATAATTTACTCAGCAAATTTACCTTCTTTTTGTGTTCTGCTTTCCTCCAAAAGATCAGTTAGCAAGTTTTCACCCATTACGGGCTGGCATTGGAGGTGAATGCCTGTGTAGCTACTGTTAAGCAATAAACGCTGTAAAGGTTCCAATCTTATCCTTCACACAAAGTTATTGTCCACCAATTTTCAGGAAAACAAAATCAGTTGTCTAGGTTAAAGCTCCCCCAAATTCTTCTCATCTAATGCAGAAGAGGGGATTACGTATTTTTACTTTAACTTGTTTTATCATTCCTCGAAGAGCCTGATCCAGATCTTACAGGCTCCAATAAGTTTGCTTTGTCACTTTGTACTACCCAGTATTTAAGCTCTGACTAGTTTTAATTGCTTGTTTGGTTTGGTGTGGGTTTTTTTGTAGACTTATCATAGCTTAGAAACATACAATCCCAGTCACAACGCCACCATTTGCTCTTTGCAATAGTGCCGCAATTCCCTGCTTTCAGGACTGTTCCTGCTAGGAAACTTGTTACTAGACTCTTCCAGCTCAGCAAACACAAAACACAGAGGGCAATGAACACACAGCCCACTGAAGCCTATTTAAATGACTGGATCCATATTTATTGTTCTGGCTCATGCTTAGGTTTGTCAATTTTCTTTTTACAAAGTAGTTTATCTAGCATCTCCATTAGCTTTCTCACTCTGATATAACAGGAGCAAACACCACCCTTCTGTGTGTCTGCAAAAACTCACACACAACAGGACAACTGCATGCTGAGGATGCATATCTGCTACCCTTAAAGATCCTGTTTTATTTTCCCAGGGTTCACGAATGATCTTTGAAAAAATGTTTGCAGTTTATACTTTCTTATTTTACACAATTTATGCAGATATTTATATAGGATTAAATTAGTCCCTTCTAGGAAGGCAGGCACTTAGACACCCCAGTGTTCATGAGAGACTGTACTACCTATGTGTTGTGTGACACACACTGTTTAGGATTAAATAATGGCTCAAATCTGTCCTTGATCACACCTCTGTGTGACTTCCCACTGCTTGCACAGATCAGAAAAGGCAACAGGAAACTATATTTATTAGCATGGACTATATTTTCTAATACAGTGACACATTTGATCTAATACCTACCTACCCATGCAGCTGGGCTTTGCAGTCTGTAATGCAGATGGATGAGTGGTGGCACACACACAGTCTGGCTCCTACCCGCAGGTGAATGTTTGGCTTTCATAACATGCTGGTTTGCCAAAAGTCACACATGCACAAGGGGGAGAAGGGAAATGGAAATCACCTTCAGGTCTCCGCTTAGGTAATCCCTCTCTCACACAAAAGCTAGGACAAAATATGAAATGAAATAAAATTCTCCCCATCTTGATTCCTTGACCTTGTTTCTAAGGATCATATTCTTCATCCTTGTTCAAAAATAATACAAAAATCCTGCAAGATGATTGCCTGGCTGGGACCTTGATGGTGCTCTGTTGGTTTTGGGGCACCTGTTGGCACTGCAACTGGTACCAGTCACGTTCGGCAGAAGATGGAGAGGTGGGCTGCCAGGTCTGCCACCCTAACGCTTGCTGAGTGAAAAGCTGAGGCAAATCCCGTTGCTATCCAGCTATTTATCATGTATTTCTCTGGTGGAAAACAGAGAAGATACTGAAGAGGGCAACAGGAGTATAACCTATTTTGGTCCAGTGGGCCATGATTTACACTCATTTCCTGCTGTGTTTAACAAGCCGGAATTTAACAATCTATTTCAGCAGGACAGACTTGCAGCTCTGGTTAACAGAGAAGCTCCAGTGAAGGCAGTAGCACTTCAGGAAGGAACTCTTCTGGCTCTATATCTTCTAAATTTGACGTACCTTTCGGAAGCGCTATCGTCACTTTCACAGAAACTGTACACAAAATCTCACACATGTTATTTGCATGAGTGTCTGGAAACCATAGAGAGCCATTTATAAAAGAAGAAGATCCTGGATAGGTGAAGCTTAAATATAAAAAGTTCTTCTATGATATACCAGCCGCAGGTTCCCAGGTGTTGGCAGCCGGGGTTGCAGGGTGGCCTCTGTGAGGAGAGGGTGGGGCTCTGCTCCCTGATGGACACAGTCGGTTCCAGATGGTTCCAGCCAGTTCCAACGGCCCCACCGCAGGGCACAGCCCAGCCCCGCAGCCCGGGGTAGGTGCCCCAGGGAACATCTCTGTACGACAGGGCAGAATGCTGCCCGGAGGTGAGGAGTGAGGGGCAGAGTGTGAGGAAGAGCTCTGCGAGCCCTGAGGGGAGAGCGGGAGGAGGGGGAGGAGGTGGTCTAAGCGCTGGAGGTCCCTATCTTGACCCACCAGCTTTATTATCCTATTTTCTGCCCCTGTCCCGCTGAGGAGGGGGATTGAGCAAGCGGCTGGCTGGGTGTTTGGCCATTAGCCAAGGCTAACCCAGCAAACCTGATTCCTAAGCAAAGCACAACAAATACGTCTTTGGTGCACCTTCTTTCAGCCTTGGTAAGCAGGTGCTTGCTGTATTTAAAAGAGCGAGCCTGGGCCTCTGTTTTGCCATTGCCCCTTTAGATGGTGTTTACAAAACACTCAAAAGTGCCTGTGGTTAGCAAATTCACTCAGAAAGGGACGTCCCTTCTCCAATGCCCATTGGCACATTTTAATCAGTGACAGTAAAAACCAGAAACATTTCTTTGAGCCAGAAGTGGAAAGTAGATCATCCCCCTACTGTCTAGGTAAGCTGAGCGATAGGCTACACAGGCACGTTTTTCTCCTTTCACATCTCTGGATCATCATCTCTAATTCCTTTCTTTTGAAAACCACCCAATGTCATTAAAAGGGCTATACACCACTCATTTTCCCATGGCTTTGTGGTTAGGCACGCTTAGAAGTAAAAAGATGTGGGTTTGAACCTCCTCTAACTGAGGAAAGCATAAAAGTCATGTCTCTCCCTTTCTGGGGAAGCACTCTCACCACAGCATTTGTACACAAACACTGCAGACCATCATCCTGACCATCTCAAGAGAAAGTGACCACAAAGACATTTTTGTGAGGGACTACATTATTTTGCTGCATGAGTCTCTGGAGACACGTATAAGATAGGGCTCCTCAAGAGATTTTGGTAGAACAAAAACTGTTTTCAGAGTGTCATTTGGACTGACTGAGGACAATTACTTAGCTGGTGAAATCAAGAAATCAAGCCAGTTTAGATCTGCACAAAATTCTAGGGACAAGTTACATTTTTTACCCAAAAAATTAATCTCTTGAGGCCCTTGAAGGCTTTTGCAGAGAAATAGGCATTTTTAGGCATTCAGTACTTTAGGATTATAAATTATGCACTGTATTTACCTATTTCACTGGGGTTTTTTCATTGTATCATTTACTTCTTTTAGCGCCTACTTTAGGAAATGAATCATGCCCTAAAAAACTGTGTTTCTTTCCACTGGCTGAAGACAATCTGGTTTGGATGTAGTTATCCATGATGCAGGCATCAGTATGTTCTGATAAATCCCTCCCCAGACATATACAGAACTGAATTTGCTTTACCGCTAGATAGCAGCTGAACAGGCCCTTTGAGTGATAGTTTTGGACTTAGACCCTCTAGTTCTAAAAAAAACAATGCTTTAACCACTTAAGGCTTTTCCTGGACCCCGCCTTTGCTGACCTTGTTGATGAACATTGTGATATGTGAATAAAATGTCACATAAACTCTTACCACGAAAGCATACATTTCATATAGAATAATTGTATGCTGTGTTTGATAGAAATTGTGGAGTAATCTGACACTTCACCTTCTGTGAAAGGAATAATAATTTGCAGGTTTTCAATTCTTATTGTGACAAACAATTTTGCTTCGTTTGAAGTTCATACACTGAGGGGAGAGACACAAAGTTTACAATGGCAATGACTGTGTTAAGACAATGTTGCATTAGAATGGAAAAAACTATGCTACTTCAGTAGTTAAGCATCTGAGCCTGCCTCCAAATGAATTAGACTTTTCCAGAGGCCTTGGCAAAGCCCACCTAAACACAATGCTAGTTCAGTTAATAAAAAGCGCTGCACTTTCTCTCCTGACAAATCTGACTCCTGAGTGCTTATTAACACACGGAATTGCAACAGCTTAGCTTTTAGCTTCCTAATGTGAGTCAAAAAATTCAGAATATCAATTTATTCGATTTTCTTCATTAAAAACCCACATTCAAAATGAAGTAAGTCTCAAGGCCCACACTTTTCAAGACAATTGATGTATGGATTTGCCAGACCTATCGCTTTAGCACAGAGCCCATTTTTGTCCTTATAATGTCACAAGTATGTGAAACCCACAGCCATAAAATAAAATTCAAATAGGTCTAACAGTCAAGTTTGTTGAGACATTTTTCCTCCAAAGAAAAAGTATTCAGTGGATTGCACAAAAGTTCCACTGAGATCTGAATTGCTGCAGTATCAATGGTCTGGTGAATTTCAAGGAAACACACAATTCTTTATTTTAATCATCTTTTCCTGTGCACTACTTACCTTTATACACATATTTGATTTGGAAGCACTCATAGTTTTCATACCTTCATTAATCATTTGCAATGAACACTGGGGAGCTTTCGGGAAATTTAGAGGGATGACATCATCACCAGGATCCTGAAAATAATAATTAAAAATGACAGGTGAGCACAGCTGGGAAATAAAGCTAAATTGATAACATATTTTGCCTGACTAATTACAACTTTTTAACCCACAAATCAATATAAAATTGTTAAAATACCGCAGTGCAGTTGCTTTTCTATAAGTACAACTTCAGTGTGAAAAAGTATGGAAGACATGAATATAACAGACAAAATGTTGGTACAAAAAGGCTGTGATCATTAGTTCAGTGCCTTCCTTTTACAGGTCATCCTGGGGAAGTCACTTTCATCTGTTTCGTTAATTTATGAAATGATCCAATCCCATATGTGAATTTCTTATTCTGCCTGACAGGACCAAAAGATGCTGTTTGCCTTCTCCCTGTCCTCATCATTAGTTGCATGAATATTATAGTCAGAACATTCAGAAGGAATGAGAAAAAAAAATGAAGGAAAATGGAAAAAGATTTACCACTAGAAAGTCTCTTGGACACATACATGCAATAAATCACAGGTCACTGAACTGGCCTGTAAGCAAACAGTTGTTTAGCCAAATAAATAGTTTATGCTCCTCTTATCACGAATGACTTCATGAGCATTTCTAGAATTCTTAACTGAGACCAGAAGAGTCGATCACTTCTGCACAGAAATATAGCTGAAAAGTGTCCAAGCTTTTATTATTTTTCCAGAAGAGTAATAAGTCCTGGTTTTTCCAGCTGCAGATTGGGCAAGTTCCATTTCGTGAATGTTTTTAAATCTCCCAAGTTAAAATGTTAGAAGTAACACAAGATTCATTAGCTGAGCTTAAAGTAGTTTTTGGAGGTGCGCTTGATGGAACACAAGCTCATCCATGATGCTTAGAGGACATGGCAGATTACTGCTCATACAAAAGGGCAACTATTTAGTAACGTATACATCAGGAAACTTTGGAGCCAGCCATTCAGATTCAGGACAAAACTGTGCCTGACTGAACATGGAAGTTTTAGCATTTTGACATTGCTCTCAATTTTCTTGGGTTTTCATCCAGAAAGCAATGATTTAAAGACTAAAGGCTCTGTTTAGCAAAAATGTTCCACTGCTTTTGCAGTGCTCAAGCCAAGAAGGTCATGAAACAGGTTTTTGGCACCCAGATGAGCTATTAAGCAGCAACTCAGCTGGGACCTCAAACCAGGTGCCTCCTGCAGAGTGCATTCAGGAGGCAGACTTTTCATGTTAACAGCTCTCCCCAACCTTCTTCTCCTAGACTCCATTCACTGACTATGAGTGCTAGACTGTGATCTCTCCTTCTGCAAAAGCAGTTTTCAGAAGTCAGCCTTTTCAAAGACAAATGGTCTTCCTTTTGAGCTCAATATTGTCAGTTATGTGACTATACTGACTTCCTACCCAAAATATTCTTCACTTCCTTCCTGCTACGGAGATTTTTCATGGCTCTGTACACTTAGTCGGTAATTGCACATATTGAAATTAGCATGATTTCTGGATATGAGTTGAGAAGTGGTTTAACTTGCAGCTCCTCCACAGACTTGCCAGCTCCCTGAGCTGAACTCTGCACATTCTGAAAGTTTTCAGTGGGGCCCATTTGGTCTTTTCATCACTAGCGAAATTTCATGTGGTCATGAAGAGAGAGGGAAATCAAAAGGGTCCTTATGAGAAAAGGAAGATTAAAAAAAAAACTAAAGGCTTAGTTTCATTAGCTACGATTAAATAAAACAAACACTTTTGCCATCTGAATAGAGGTGAAGGAATACTTCCAAAAATATTTGCTGAAAGTCATCTACTGATTTCAGCTTGTGAGGAGCTTGGGGGAAGGGTGTTGGGATGGTTAATGAACCTGCCTTGTTTGTGTTTTTGACCTTTTTCCATTTTCTGGAAATATATTGCAGCAGCATTTGCCAGAGTAGTAGGCTGTAAATCAGCATCACAGGATATTTGCGGAACTTCAGATTCTGGACCATAAGTATTCACATGTGAACCTATTCAGAGCAATCAGGCTCATCCGGAAACCAGGAGATTTTAGGTGTCTGCTCAAAGCAGCTTCAGCGCTGAATGTTTCGCTGTTTACCTCACAGATAAAGCAATAAGCAGTTTCAGTGCAGGAGATGAATCTAAGATATGCTGGCAGAAACGTTAACGTCTAACTGAAAGTGTTTCTTATCTTCAGTTCTCCTTAAGAGAATACTAGTCTCAGAGTGGGACACTGGCAATAGTGAGGACCATCTTAATGCTCTTAATATCAATAAACAATTACACTGGTAAAATGTTCTTCTATTTATTAAATTTCATTTTAGAAGAGGAATACTTGAGAAAAGTAATCCCTAGCCAAGGGGACAGGTGGCAGGGCTAATCTTTTGTCAAAAGGGCCGTATTAGAAGGGGAAGCAATTTAATACTGTGTCAGTGCCAGTCAGTATTACTTTCATGGAAGACTGTAAACAGAGGGCTCTCAGGGTCTTACTAATTAATTCACATGGAGATGTTGCTAACAGATGGTAAACATACAATTAGTCATGGCATCTTTGGTGTCTGCTTTAACATAACTACCAGAAAAAATAAAAGGATTGTACCATTAACTGCAAGAATTGTACAGTTCTGAAATTACTTACAAGTAATACGTTTTCTACATTCACCATGATAGTTCTGCCCTACAGAAATTTAAGCACCATATTCATATTCTGTCTGGTAACTGTAAATTGTTCTGAGCAGAACAAACTGACATACGTACAAATGTCTCTGCCTTTGGGAAAGCAAGACCTAGCTCCATTTGTTATGTGAGATACATATCCTTTGCTTCAGTTCTCTGCTGTGAATGTCAATACTTTGCTTCTTCTGTTCAGAAACATTATGAAAGGGACAGAGCGACTAATATTACTCACTCATTAATACTGCTCATTAGCCAGTGCTTCCTGTTCAGCTCTTCCTTGTTGGGGAGAGAGTACACACATGGAGCTCCAAAGCATCAAAGAATCATTTTATAAGTCTAATGTTAAAGTTATGTGCTGTTGCAAACTAGGCCAGCTCCTAAAAAGCATGTAAAATCAGAGTAAACGGAGCCCAGTCTGGCAGCTGTGAAAACTTTCGCTGCTAAGGCAGCCAAAGCAGATGCTTCAGTTTGGAGCAGTGTTCAGCAAAGCAGCAGCCCAATTTTGGGTTGTCTGGATGGAGGGTCATCCAGGCTGGCATCTGGTGCCAAGGCTGCTGTATGCCCTGTCTCCTCTGCCAACATTCTGATGTTTTGTGTTTGGGTGTTATTTACATAAAGTGGCAGAGCTGGAAAAGCACGCGGTCATAAACCTGGCATGTTCCAGAAGGAAGATACTTAAAAGAAATAGCACATAACTAGATTATAGCTCAAGTGAGCCCAGCCTTCAAGTCAGCCTATAAACTACATACCAAACCCTTGCACAGCCGAAAGCCACAAAACACATACCTCAGAGGGGAGAAGAAGGGTTCATGGGTGGCAATATCAGTGGTTCTCCGGCAGTCCCTTGGCTCCAGCTTGGTAGGGTCTGCGCTTGGTGTGGAGCCTGGAGCCAGGATGACCCAGAGGTGTCAGCGCTGGCAGCCCCCAGGGCCTCTGACTGCAAACAGTCAGTGTTCAGATGTTGCAGCACATTTTGTCTGAGCAGCACCTCGGTGCTGGTTTTTTAACATGGCCTCAGCACGGAAGTTTGAGTATGAAAAGCTATGCACGTGTGCCTGGTGTTTAGCCAGCCCTAACACAGAGGGATACCTGACCATGCTTTTTACCTTCTGCTCAGGTGAAGAATAAAAAAAAAAAAAAAGAAAAAAAAAAGGCAAAAGATAAGAAATGCTTCAGTGTTGAAGAAAACTCTTTCAAAGACAGTTACTGTGTTCCTATGGCTGAAATAGAGCCTGAATTCACTGGGAGTTTGGCTGTTGGCTTCAGAGCAGGTTTGAGCCTAACACATTGCTAACACAAAATGTTCCCAAATGTCATCCCAAGCAGGATGACTCTCCTGCTTGTAGGACAATCTGTGAGAGCAGGATGACTGGAATAACACGCAGAAGTTAAAAGTAGCACAGAGCAGAGAGGGCCTCTGAATGCAAGCTTTGCAAGTGACAAACCTGCTAGGTCTCAGTTTTATCCAGATCAATTTTAACTCATAAATACGTTCATATTATTAAATAAGTGGCAGGAAGCTAAAGCAGTTTCATATGGTAATCAGTTAAAGGTGAAATTACAAGATCTAAACTGAGTCGAACTCCCTGTGAAAAATAGGGCATATTTACTCTCCGTGGATGTTACATGTCCTGTTTATACTAGGCTATATTAGGCTGTGTGATGTGATTTGCTTTTTCCACTGTTTTAACTGTGTATTTTATCATATATTTCCAGGTGGTTTCCTGTGCAAAGTTCAAAGGAGTCTGAGAATTACTGGATGAAGTTGCTTTCCCTGGGTGAAAAGATGAAATGTTTTAAATGCCTTGCAAGGTTAGCTAATATACAAAAAGAAATTCCCATTAAAAGATAAAATTCCAGTCCACAAAAATTGATTTCCCTATTATAACAGTAGGAAATGACGTACATAAAATAGATAGTGTCTGCTACAGGAAACCCGAGTTAAAAAAGCTTGTCAGGGACTGCCAATAATGTATCCCTTTTGCTTTGGTAGGTTTGCTGTTGCTTTTTCATCAGATAGGAGAGAACAGCACAAAAGACAAAGGGCAAATATAACATGGACTTTTTCTTCCCCTGTGAACCCTTCTCTGCTCAGGCTCTCTTACCCTGCCTACCCATGTTAGCTCCAGGCATGGTTTGGTATTTTCAAAGTTGGCTAGGAGGAAAGAAATCACAGACCACCTCTGAGAAGGAGAAGAGAATCAATGTCCTTTTTGTGCCTCCTGGAACTGCATTGCCTTTTCTCAGACTGTTTCCCAGGATGGCCCATTCTACATTCTGAGCTCTGAAAGCCTTGACCAGAGACACATCTCTGGATGCTCTGAAAGACCACAGTCATTCAGAAAAAGTATTTTTCCCTTCACACAGAGTTTATAAAAAAAATAGAAGGTTTTGCTCAGAATGAAGCCAGATATTTGTGCTTGGTTCTGGCTGCCTACCTATACAAGCAGACTGGGTTAGCTTATCCTCAATGCACAGCATTTTAGTTGGGAAGAGAATATTTAGCAGTTACATTTAAGATGTAATGAACAAATCAGTTTGTCATCAGTTTGTAATGGTACAAACATTTTGAGTATTGCAAGACAGCTTGAATAATATTGTGCTCTCTAAAGTAAAATGTTAGCATTTGGTTAGTGGCAACAGTGGGTAAAAATGAATTCTTGTTGCTGGAATGTTACATTTCTGTGAGGTTAACCACACTTTGGCCAGCATCAAGCCAGAAATTAGCCCCTTGGCTGCTAAGACGGCAGCCTAAATGTGCAGATTTGATAAAGAAATCCTCTGCGGTTCCTCTGTTTGGGCCAATTCAGAGAACGGATAAGGGAATTTAGTATTAATTTAGACTGGGTTAAACTAGGTCTAAAATCCCCCCTCCCACTTCTCAACCCCATGTTATAAGTACCAAAATATGGTACATCTGCTCATTATGATTTTATACCTTAATCAGAACCCGAATTCCTCAAAGGAACACACACAAGTCCAGCGAATGACAGCTGGAGTCAAGTTTGAGCACAAGTGGTGAGCATCAACTCTGCTCCTCAGGCAGATCTTGTTGAACCAACAGGAGCTAGAGTTCCCACATACCTCGTATTACAAGAACCAGTTTTTAAATATTTATGAATTTGCTGAATTTAAATCATTCAGGCAGAACAGCTTATTGCTGCAAAATTTGTTTCCACTTATACAGTTCGTTGAAGCAGCAGAGATTTGTGCATGAGTGTATAGATCTAAAAAATTCAGATGCTACTCTTGGCCCAGGCATGGTCACTGATTTTATGGTGAAGAAATAAGTGCATTTTATCTGTTTCCTTTATATATTTAAAGAATCTGCAAGAACTTTTTTACCCTATAACCAGTCACTCCCAACCTGTGACAATACATAAAGTCTGCAGGTGCATGACACTATATTCTTGAGTCTTCAAAGGACTGTTCTTTTCTTATTGCTGAATTCAAAATTTCATTTAAAAGGGAAAACAGTTTTGGTTTCAGCTAGATGAATCACAATAATAGTTTTGATGGAATTTTATTTAATTCAAATGGGAAAAATGGCGGTTTATTTGTTATTGGCTTCCCAAAAAAAGAAAATGCTCACAAGTATCTTAATGTTTATCCTAAAAAATGCCTTTTATCTTTGATTTGTATCAACCTATTTGAGGTCTGAATTATTTATAGGAACACAGATGTGACCATTTTCCCTTGCACTTTCATATTATAATTAAGAAAAAACATTGAGCCTTTTGTATCTAAAGATGAATCTGTGATCTGACATGTGATGAGCTGAAATAAAGCTTAACGAGTCTTCAAGTGCTATTATTGAATAAAGATTTTGCAAAGGTTGTCATATTAGAACACACTGATGGTTATTTTGATCTGCCCTTGTTTTAGCAAAGGATATATTTGATAAAAGAACAAAAAATGCTGTGTTTGTTGACTAATAGAAACAGTCAGGAAATATGAGACTTTTTAGTACAAGTACGCTCTCCAAACACAAAACTACACACCTGAGTTGTTAGCTGTATCTCCTGGAAAGATGGGTAGAAGGAAGGAAGGAAGGAAGGAAGGAAGGAAGGAAGGAAGGAAGGAAGGAAGGAAGGAAGGAAGGAAGGAAGGAAGGAGAGAGAGAAAAAGAAAGACCTGTAGACTGACTCGTTAAAAAAATAGCTACAAATGTGAATGTGGAAAATAATTGGAGAAGGGCATTTGTATTTAGTTTTTATTAATAGAAGACAAAATTTTACTATATTCTTTTTGTTAGATTTTATGAATGATTTGAGAGGGATTATTGAGATAATAAATGGAAAATGAACTCTAAATGTTATTTGAAAAATAACTTGTTGGCAAACAAGGCAATTAGGTATCCAGTTTGCACTGTTTTGTGAAATCAAAATTCCTTTTGATTACAGTGGAAGTCAACAGGATGAAGGGAAATAAATTACGGATTATGAAGCCCTTCAAATATTCAGGAAAGATCTTGGTTCCACAAGTTAATTGTAGCTTTGCCATTAATACACAGCAAACGAGTAATATTCTACCTGGTCTGTTCAGAAAGCTTAATATACAGTAATAAAAGAATAACCTGCATATATAGACAGTAACTATAAGAGAGGATGAATATGAATTACTTACAGCACAGAGGTTGATTTGAAAATGTGAGTCTTTATCAGTATCAAGAAAAGCGTTTGTTCAAATACAGTTAACATCCGTATAAGGCACACTAACAGACTCTGTCTAAAATATGCTGTTTTTCAATAGTTTGGTCTTAATTGCCTTAAACAAGGAAATTTGACTCTGGAAAAAACTGTTTCTGTTTTGTTTTCAGCTGGGCTGGGTCAGATTTGCCTCACAGAGAATTTGCATCAACAGCTGCACTGGTGCAACAAAAGGTAGGGACACTGCTTCCCATGCCAAGGTGCAGCTGGCAGCCAAGGGTGGTAAAAGGGGGAATGAGGAACATTTTAAGCCAGTATCATCACTGAACATCATCACTGAATGCTTCGTATTGTAACCCCAGGTCCTAGATGTTCTGTACTGTGATATGAGTTTGGTATTAAACAACTAATAGGATGTACATATTTTGAAACAGGATTTTCTGAGTTTAAAACATAGGTAAAAAAATAACTCATAGCTCTTTTGACAAACTTGCAACATAAAGACATCCTCAGTTAATCTCACACCAATTAGAATCACACCACTATAAATGGAACTAGACTGTAAAAATCTCAGTTAAAAATGTTTAGATTGTCATTTTAAAAAGCACTTAATGGAATAAAAATTTAAACCCCATCCACCATTGGAGTCATCCTTCCACTCATAGGTATCCCCTCTGTCCAAGTGGCTTCCTAGACACTGGGACCATTTGTACAGCATATAAATAACTGGTCGGGGAGCATTCTTCCTAGTTTTAACCATATGTTAGTCAAGCTCTGAAAAAAATGAAGAATTATTCCAGTATGAAGTGCTTATTGTCACAGAGTCTGGATATTTTATTAGCATGACTAAATTTATCTTCCAGCATCTACCAATGTAAGGCATAATGTTGTTCCTGTTTTAAAAATAGGAATAACTAAGAGTGGCTGAGTACCTAACAGGAGATGACTTGGACCTGATTTTTCAGAGTACTTAACATTTTATAGCATGTTATACTTTCACGCACAGCTTCTATTGACTCAGCTGCCTTTCTGAGAGCTCAGCACTTCTAAAAGTCAGACCTTAGGTATCTTGAGCTTGGTGCTCAAATTTGAGGAAAACAGAGTCAGTAACCACCTGTGAAAGTGTTGGTGTGGAATTTGGCCACCACTGCCAACAGCTCTCTAGCAGGGCAAGGGACCGAATTCAATTAACCAAAAGGATAATCTGCTCTGTAAGGCACAAGATTTTACATCTTATTTCTAAATATCTGCCTTACCTTGGCTTTATCAAGTCATGGGCAGGAATATTTTGTCATAGATGACCTGCAAACATTGATGGTCACTTTTGCTAAACACTACAAATGCAATATAGCTTTTCTATGTGGTATTAGATAGACACAACACATTCTGCAAGATGCCAAGAGCTTTTTGCAAGATACCAGGCATATCCACTTGCTACTGAGGCTGGCTCTTTGACTACAGCCTCAGTTGTGCTGATGGCAACTTCATAATTTTAAATTTAAATCCCTGTATTTGACTTGCACCAAGATTAAAGGAAGGCACATGGAAAGCACAAGGCAAAAATAAAAATAAGGAGTAGAATTGTCTGAAGTCTCCCCTGTAACACACCATTATATTTTAATATCATGGGAAGTCAGCCTTTGTTTGAATACTATTCAAAATAATGGCATGAATCTGTAAAGCAGAGGTGAAAGACAAGTTCTAGGCCTGAAAATAGAGGTGTTCTACACAGTGTTCTACACTTAAGCCCGGTCAAAAAACCACTATAAATTCAATAGCTACATTCAAAATATTTATATGGGGTTTTGGGGAAAAAGAAACAAACACACACATGCAAACAGGTATTAGGAGAGAGATTACAGTTTGTGTTCATAATTCTGTTGTTTTAGAAGCTTTTATTTTATTTTATAGTATTGTATCAATAAAATAGCATTACTTCTGTCAGCCTTATCATTCAGCCATCAAATTATTACCTCATAAAGCCATCACACTTATATTGCTGTACAACATTTTTTGAAATCATTTTTCATTTATTAGAGCTGACTATTCTTATATATAACCTTTTTCAAAAAAAACTAATACTCTCTTTAAAAGCACTCTGACTAAAGCTTGTATTTTCCCCCATGCTATAAAATCTCTGACATTAGCAGAATGCACACAAAGCTGTCCTAAGACTTCAGATCTCTAACATCAGTAAAAACTGATCTGCCCAGGACAAGAAGCAAGAGTCTTGTGTTGCGATTGCATTGATGCCTGTTTGCGTCCCTCTGGAATTCAACATATCCAGGGCCGATACCATTTCTAGTGATTCCCAGCTCAAAAAGCGCTTTGTCCCCACCAAATTACTACTCACTTAATCCGTTGCCTGAAAAAAATGCAGATACTGCAAGATCGCAGCACAGTCCACTGACGGAGCCGGCTGAAAAGCAACCTGCTCCCAGCAGTGGGAATACTGCTCTCGGTGACTGCCCGCAGTTCGACGGGCTTAGCCAATTGTGAAACCACAGAGTAAGTCTCCCTTTCTTCACTCCTGGCTAGGCCAGCCCAAAGTACAAAACCCCAAACCTTCACTAACGATATATTATGGCTGGGAACTGAAAGCCCGGACAAGAGGAAGTGTGTATGTACATAGATCCTGGCATGTTCTCACCTAGGAACTCCATGCAATCCACTGAGGAAAAGTGTAGCTGCCTTCTTGTAGCTATTCATGCCACGGGAAAAGTTCCTTTTCACTCAGAATGAATTGTCATACATGAGTTAACTTACAAAAAGAAAATGCAGAAAATATTTTTTTAAAGTTGAATTAGTTTAAAAATTTTAACCTAAAACCACTATGGGTATAAAAGTGAAACATCTCAGCATTTCTGACTGTTTTGGCAAACATGCAGCTCAGCATTTTGTTTTCTTTTTTGGACTGAGTTGTATTTGGAATGGGATCCATTTTTTTAAACCTCAAAAATTGCTGCAAGATGAGAGAAATGGAAGAAGAAATAATTTCCTACCCAGCTCTAGTAAGTCCTTTCTGGACCACGGATTCTTTCTTCTGCCTGGATTTGTGCAGTAAACGAGGGAGTAAAGCCACTCAGGGGTTGGCACTCTCAGCAGGTTTTACCAAATCATGGCCATGGCATGCACGGTTACCCACTGTCCCCTCACACGTGCTCCTTCTCTGGTGAGATTCCAGCTATCTCAGTCTGGAAGGCTTGTCATGAGAGGAAAGATCCTTCCTATATGAGCTTTGACGTGAATAATTTATATCACTTTATAACTGTCACTTCCTTTAGTCTCATTACAGCACTGGAAATTGCATAGGACTATGATCATTTCTCAGAAGGGAAAATTAAGTAAGTTATTTAGTTTTGGCATGCCAAAAATTATAGCAATAGCCAGTGACGAAACTCAAAATTCCCTGCTCCAAAACATTAACTCATGCCCCACTCATGCTGCTTCCCTTCTTTAGCTAGTTCTTTTCTACTTTCTTTAAAACATAAATTATGGCAATTATAGTATATATAATCCACTGTCCACTTGCATGTATATCTTCCCTTCTATTACTGATATTTGTAAATAATTTCATTATTTACAGTACTATAGCATTTCCAGTTAATCCAGATTTTTATAGGTATTTAAATCTACCAAGTCTGCTGAAGTTCTCCCATGTCAGTGACAGCACTGGTCAAAGAATGCTAAACGTCAAACATATGATCTTCTCTCAATTGTCTTCTGGGTCAGTGTTTCAGCTGTCTGGCCAAGAACTGGTAATAAGAACACAGCAAAGCTAAGAAGAATTGAAGTTATGAACAATACCTTATGACAGATTGCATGTCACTAGGAAATGCCTACACTCTCATGAAGAAAAAAAAATATTTGGATATTTATAATATTGAACATGTTAGGCTACATGGATAAACAACAATCATAGGCACTGCTATATATGTGATATAACTAACACAAGAATACATGTTATTTACACAGCAGTAAAATCAATCAGACTCTTCCCTGAGGTGATATTTATTTGAGGTAAACTTGTAAAGCCATTTATGCAACCACACAATTGCTTTATAAGAAACTTGAGGACTTTTACTCTGTTGAAATCTTTGCAAGCAGCCTTTTAATTTTCAAGCATTTGGTTCCTCCTTGTATAAACTCAGATCCTTTCTACCAGCAACAGCAAAGAAGAGCACCACAGATCAGAGTGATGGCAAGCACTGGTCTGTGGAGATGGCAAAATGCCACCTACCTCTGGTGATAGTTCTCAAATGCCCCAGCTACAGAGGATGCTCAGGACCTTCTGGGTCAGCTCTGTCCCATGTCTCACTTTTGCCTATTCTTTCAAAATTCTTAATTGATTCTGTGAATAAAATACTTACTCTGCAGTGCCTTAGATAATGTGTAGATAACACTTTTGTGAATAACTGAACTGTTTAAACCAAAATCTTTTGAACTATAAAATCAGAAAAAAATACGTTAAGACTACTTGTAAGTATAAGTTGAAATACCTTGAAGTAACACTATGGATCTTGTGTACACACAGCTGAGAGGAAAAGGGAGTTTTCTCTTCAGACACAAAAGAGAGACAGAGGTATTTGCTTACAACATTACATGGCCTTGTCTGTGCCCAATTTGTTAGCCTTATGCCACAGGACACTTGACAGCATAATGATATAAAATTATATAAAATGTAAAGGAAAGCAAACACCTATTTTGAAGAAAGACCCACTTAGCACTCAGTTCAAGTGCCTGCATCCCTGAGCTCAGCAATAACAAATTATTTCAGAACAAAGTATACATTCTGCTGGAAGGGTGGAAGGGCCCTGATATATATTTCTATCACATTACATTCCTACCATCATGAATCTTAATCTTCACATTAAAGTCACAAGGGCTACTATTGTTCATATCCTTTCCATTTTCATCCCCCGTCTGAATACACTCTTCCATTTGAAAAAATAATATATAAAAAAAAGCCTTGACACATGCCTGGACACAGTGAATTTAAAAGAAAGAAGTTTGGTTGCTATTCCTTCCAGTTGTGAAACAGGAATTGCTTTTGTATGAGCCTGGGCCTAACGGAGTGAGACTAAACATTTATAAAATCAAGTAGGGATTGAAATATAGCATTGTGGTTACTAACATTTTGCAGCAGCATATCAAGTTTCACGTTTCATCAGCTGAATAGAGTCTGTGTGCCGGGCTATTGTGGTTCGGTAGCTGACAGCAGTCAAGTAAGTGCTGCTCTCTTCCTGGCTTAATCATTTCTATTACACTCAGTGTCAAAACAATAATGTCAGTGAAATGGGCTTGCTGACATTATAGATTAGAAGTGAGTGATTCTGAATGTCCTGTGACTGAATTGCATTTTATTTCTAGAAAATTACATATTACAATTGCAAATTAAAGATCTTAGATCTCAACAGGCTGTATCAACAAATATGGAGCCGTGGACTCCAAGCTGCCAGGGAGATGATCTGTAATAAAATTCATGAGGTTTAATGTATATTAGCAAGAGAACAACTGCCTAAATATTTAGCCATGTGTTTGGAGAGGATCTGAAGAAAAATCAGTTTTGTTAGGAGGGATTAATTTAGCTGCACAAGAGATTTAAAGGATGTCCCAGAAAAAGAAAAAAAAATTCCCTAATTTTCTTTCTTTCATCTGCCAATCACCAGCATTTACGAAGACACATCTCCTGACATTCACTTGAGGAACACATTCACAGTTTAGAGAGCAGCCACAGGAGCAGGCTGCAGAATTTCTGAGTGACTGAGAGCTACCAAATGGCAAGAATTACAATGTAATGACTGCAGTCATCACAACGCTTACTGAGAAAGATCAGGGCATTTCCGTCATCTGCCCTTTAGATGGCATGGAGAGCCATAGTGTTCCACAGTACCCTTCTACTCTAGTCTTATAATAACACATTTTCCAGAGAATGAAAAGCTTTGAAATACAAGAGATATGTTTCCTCTTTGTGCTTTCCTAGAAAATCAGCAAACCAAATTACTCTGCAATTCATTAAATAATCTGAGATTGCTCACAAACAACGAGTAAGACCAAGCTTAGTAAAACTGCAGCAGTCAGTAGCCTTTTAGGGACAATAACTCAATCCAAATTTTTGTCATGTTTTAAAGAAAAAGGGCCACTGCCAAAAATGGCATCTTTTTTCTTTTAAAAGAACTAGTAGGCCTACTTCAGGCACTTGTGTCTAAACAACTGTTCATTCATCCCAGGAAAGAAAATCTGCAACAGCAAACCTGTAAATCAGAGAAAGGCAGTGTTCGTATGATTGCTGGAAGAATAATTTGCTTTTTGATCACAGGTTAAACTGTGTGGCCATGAAGCAATGAGATTGCATTTCATGTTCTCACGTGGCTTCTTCAGACTATGAATCCAGGTGGGCAGAGATAAGGGTAAAATGAAGATTTTCTATTCCTTCCCCTCTGGGAGAAGATGTGAATACGTGCTGGGAATAAGCGAAGTCTTAGTATCTTTTGCTTTTCTTCTTGTGGTAATTTGAGTGTTTTCTTCTTTTATATCTTCTTCTTCTCTTCTGTATCTTTTCCTTCTCTTCTATCTTCCTCCACACCCACCTTAGCTATTGTTCTTTCCTAAATGATCATTCCTGTGCAATTTAAATACCATTTTTCTTCTTCCCTCTTGTCTTTTTCTAAAGCTGAACAAAAATATAAATAAATGCAAATGTATACAAACACAGATAGAGATACCATTATCTATTTGAGATTTTTTGATCAGAGCAAGTAGTCACTTTTGTTCCTCTCGATACTTTGTAACATCCCAAAAATATCCTTTGTGGACATACGCAGCTCCTCAGATGATGAAAGAAGGCATCTTCCAGTTATACCAATTGTCTCATTCTTCACTGCTTTTTTTCTTTTCCTTTAGTAACCATTCTTTAACTGTGCAGTCATAATTAGAAAAGGAATTCCCAGTGTGTGGTATTCTATCAGCTAAAGCAAGATAAATATTAGATAGGTTTGCATTTTTTATTTTATAGATATTCTTCTGAAAGAAAAAATACCTTCATCTAGCCTGAGTTGAAATTTATTCACAGCCTGCAAAAGTTTGTATGAATTCAATGTACCATTTGCAAGAGCTGTCATACAAGGAGAAAATGTAAACATATTGTTCATACATGGGAGTATTTATTTTCAGAATACAAAGTAATAGCCCATCACTTCCAAGGATCTCTGGAATTTGATTTAATTAATCACCAGAGATAATTCTATAAAACAAATAGCAACCAACAGATTCTCAAAACAAAAGCTAAGGAGAAGTTTACAAGTAAGGAAAAATAAGCAGGAAATATTTGCTCTGAATACTTTTTGTAAGTTACTAAAAATATTTACAAGATATTAATATGTCAGTGTCTTGTAGGTAATGTGGAAACAGGGAAGAGATTATGTTTGTGGAATAAATCAGTACCATGACAAGGTACTGTCAAGGTACAAGCATTTATGAAGAACAATGAATGAGAGCTGGGGAAAAGAGTAAGACTTCATGCATTAATATAATCCATCAAATTACAAAATTAATATTAAAAACTTAATTCTCAGCATTATTATTTTGAACCAGAGATCAGAAAGCATGAGTTAGGCAGCAAAAAACATGCTGTTACTTTTTAAAATGCTCTTGCTTTTAGATTCTCTTCATTTACCTGAGTAAATAGGGCAGGAATGTGTACCTTCAGTACTTTCTCTGCAGTCAGTCATAAAGGTTAGGCACACAATTTAAGAATCAGAGTCAAGAATTTAGGTTAATCCACAAATCCAAGATAAGATATGAATTTTTAAAAATTATTATTATTTTTAATTTTTGAGGTGAAATTCCTGATGTAAGTGGGAGAACAAAGAATTCTAGTTTTCTCCTGAAGATTTAAGAAACAGCTTCAGTCCCATATATATAAGGAAATATATTAGTAACAGAAGATTACATTTACCAACTGTGTTTTGATAAGGTTTTTGCAAAAGCTTCATTACTTTTCCTCAATGAATGATTACTCAGAAGCCACAGCTTTACCCAGTTATATGTCTGGCAACCTCCTTTGCGTAACTGAATGAGAAAGTGTGTCTTCATTTCATATTTAGCAGAAAACCAGTCATGCACGTAATAAAGGTATAGGTTTTAGCAAGGAATAAAGGGTGCCAGGAATATAAATATTTGTTACGTGTAATCACAGAACATCTGTTGCTCTCTCCCCATGGGTGGTCCAGCTCCAAAATATCCCCAGCTTTTGCACCTTTTCCTATGCAGCCCAGACAAAGTAACGCTACACAGTATTTGATTAGTGCTGCTTGCTGTTTTCCATAGCTAATACTGCTTTTCTGGGTGAACCTACAGTACAGGCCCAATAATAAAAACAATTACCTGAAGTCAAAAAGAGAAATTGCAAGAGTACATGTGGATAAAAATACACAACTTAACCTTCATGGCTAGTTTTGATTCATTTATTTTTACAGTTACAAATACACCCTCTGTTTTTTTTCCTGTCACTATTTTCCTCGTGCTTTGTCAAAAAAGAAATTATTTTCTTCCTACTCATAACTGTAGTGGTGATGGTTCCTTGGGTCACAGAGTTAAACTGTTTGACTCCACAAGAGTAAGTGCAATATGATCTTTCAAAGAGTTGTTTAAGGCATTTTAGCATTAACTCTGCATTCCCTCCGCCTCTGCCTTTCCCTCCCCATTGTCTCCCCCAACCGCTCTCTTCCACTTCACAGGGTAGGAAAGGGATCTTTTCACACCGCAGAGCACTGAAGCTCTCTCCAGATGTTTCAGACACAGCATGTCCAGAACTGCAGTGGGAGGATATTTCTTTGTATGACTATTATCAGTATTATGAGCAATATTAAGGTGTAGTGAAGATATGTAAGGGAAAAATTACAAGGGCGAAAGCCCAAGCAGAAGATAACAAGAAGAGGTTTTTTCAGTATATCAATAAAAAAAGGCAGGTCTTACACACATGGAGATGTACTGCTGAACATTCACCCAACTGTTGACCTTAGGAAGTGTTTTTGTACCAGGACTGTTGCCTTGGGACTGTTACCTTGGGACCAAGAACATCTCCAAGGCCACCAGATTTCAAAACAAGCTGCAAAAATACATTCAGGAAAAAATTGCCTTGTAAAGAGAAGGTTTTTTTTACACTACAGTAGGTTTTTTTTACACTCCTACTCTCTCATGAGGCACAGATCCGCATACTAATCAACAGTTAGGTTTTAAACAAGAATTCTAGGAAATCTATAAATGTGAAGAAATATCAGGCTTCATTTTCTAATAAAGTATTATGACTAAGATAATTTTTAAAAAATTAGAAAAAAAAAGAGCAATGTTCTTTCTGGAAAGCCCTAATTAAGTCCAGGTATGTGGTCTAGGAAATACAGAGCTGTGTAACCTGATGGAAACGATCATTTTCAATTGTCAGGACACTTCTGCTTCTTTTCACCCCAGTTTCAAGTACATCTGGTTTCCACCTGTTCTATATAAAATTGGTTCCTCCATTTTTCAAATGTGAGCATCACGCTCTCTGGTTTTGTCCGTGACTCTCCAGTGGCATTTAACTCAAAATTGTCAGCTCCACCTGGAATACGGATGCAGCAAGAAGGGAAGGAGATGGGTGTTACAGGAAATTTATTCTAGTCATGAAGGAACACCACAAACTTCAAAAGGGGCAGTTTAGTTGGCACATGAATACACCAAGTCTCTGATTCAAAACTTAAACCGCTTCAGTTTTAAGAACTGGATTTATATTTTGATTAATCCCTCCAAAAACCTGGTTTGGTTGGTGGCCTTAAACTTTCCCATCCTCTGCACAAGTTTTGCACTCTATCCTGACAGTATACATCACATGTGACCTGAAATCTTCCAGGGACAAAAAATACCTTCTATGTGCATGACTATCTCCTAGGGCCTCTTCTGTTATTGAAGATGATTGTAAGTATTTGAGACCTGTTAAAAATATACCCCTCATAAACATATAAAATAACGTAAATCTTAAATTCAATATCCACAACTGAAGTTGGAACATGAGAATTTCTCCCTATATGTAAGGAAAAGATTATTTACCATGAGGATCATTGGACACTGGGACAGGAGTTCAGAGGGGCTGTGAAGCCTTCATCCTTATGGACACATGAAACTCAGCTGAGTTTAAAGTCTTGAGCATCCTAAACTCTGTGTAGGAGGATTGGATCACAGACTTCCAAAGTTCTCTTCCCACCTACATTATTTTGTGATCTGACCTCCAGCATGACTTGTTCTATTAAACAAACTGTGGTATGAAGATACAAAGGTCAAGAAGCTTTGGTTGGTCCCTTGCTTCCACCTGTGGCAGAAGTCTCCTCACAGTAGTCTGCAAAAACCAAAACTTTAAAAAATCAAACTGTAGTTCCATCAATGTACTTCAGCATTGTGACACTCAGCATTGTAAGGCTCAAGAAACAAGACAATTACCCATCAGATATCACATTCAGGACAACCATTTTGCTCTGTTCTAGAAAGGAAGTTTTACATATTGGATTCCTTCAGGGGAAAACGGGATGTATTTGCAAGGTAAAGGGGAAGCAGCCGTCCTCTGAGTATCATCTGGTAACATAGAATCATGGAATCATAGAATTGTCTAGGTTGGAACGTTCCTTTAAGATCATCTGGTCCAACCATCAAACATGGAAGTCCCTGGAAAGAATCTTTTGCTGCTTAGTATCAATACAATTGGGCCAATTAGGGAAATCAATGCTTTCCCAAGGCAGCCGAAGTGGACAAACTTCTGCTGCTGTCAAAATATAGCTTATACCCTTATTCCCCTAAGTAAAAGATAGTCCTAGAATAATAGTCCATATCACAGATGCATATGTTAATGCAGTGTTAATACAGGTAAAGTGCTACTTCTTTGAGCAGATTGCTGTACAATCTTTTGCAAATCTTGGCTATGATGATGGCACATAGAGGAATTTTTTTAAAGGACATTTCCACATTTTATTTTCACTGTTCCGAGCATGATCTGTGCACGCTGACCGGAGTGTGGCTTGAATAAAAAGCATTTTCAAGGCTGCCCACGCAGGCCCAACACCATGCAAACTGTAATGAGTTTAGTTTCACAAAACCTGATGTAGTTGTGAAGGCAGCAGAGGCTGCAGCTGGTGTGCAGCACTGGCTGAGGAAGGGGCTTATACCAAGAGGACACCCCTCACCCAACCATGGGTGAGCAGAGCCCCCCTCCCAGTCCTCACATCAGCCACAGGATAGGGTTGGCAGAGGTACCAAGAGCCAGCTGTAACACACTTGTTCAAAGCCAGGTAAAGCCTGAAAAAGAAACAGAACCCAGATCTTTCCACTTTTAATCAAGTACTTGGGCGTACCTTTCTATTTCCTCAGACTCCTCGCTTGGTCTTTAGCCACTGTGCACATTTACAGCAAAGGAGGTAGTTCTGCCATAGAGTGAACAATACAGTGCTTTCTCCTGGAAGAGAAGAATACCTCATGATCCCATAAACAAAAACAATATTGCAAAGGTGATGCATAAAATGGTACAGTTAACTTGCAGGCTGAACAAAGCTTATTTCCAGCATAGGAATGATACTCTTGACAAATTTCAATTTTCTATTACCTTTTGCAGAGGTGCTAGAGGCATTAAAAAAAATCTTAAAATCTCTTACATCATAAATTTATTTTTTAATCACTTTTTCCTAACCTATAAGCTATTCAACCTTCCCAAACTCAAATATGAGGAAAAAGTTATACTTTCTCTAGGAGCAAGCATAGAGCCATACAGGTACCACTCGGAGAAAAATTTAAATGATTTAAAGTAATTGAATGATAGCAATACTTCTTTGCATATTAAGCAAATGATGCAGATAGAACACCTCGGAGTGTTACAGATGTTGTTTTCAAAGACCCACATCATGGGCATCAGCTGGTACCTCTATATTAGTATTTTTGTTCTGATCAGGGCTATTTTCATAGAGAAGAGTTATCCCCAGTTATTGTGCTTTTGTTGGCATCCCAGAGTAGTCATGTCATGGATGAACTGGATTTCTTGAGTTTCTTTTCAAACATTGCTGTAGGAGTGCGCCTAATTTACTCCAGCCAAGACCAGTCTTTTAGTCAATGGGAGCAGGCTGGAGTTTATCTGAAACAAAGTACCTTGCAACATGCCTCACGTGGATGTCAAGTTCTTGGTATCCGCTTTTTCAATCTACACATCTACTCTTATTAGTCCTTACTGCTTGCTAACATAGAAATAGCAAATTCTGCTAATAAATAATAAATGCATGGTTATTGCTGATAATGCCGCACACAACATGATGGTATTATTTAAAATGCCATATTTGGCATTATTTTAAGAAAATAAATTGCAACCACCTGAGTTCCCATTGTAGCAGCGCTCAAAGTGAATGCGCAGGAATGACGAGTTTTTCCACATGAATGAAGGAGCCAGGAAGAAGTTGTATCTGACTTGGTCATCCTCAGAAAACTTAATATGAGGTCAGATTCTGAAGTAATCACTTACAGAAACCCATTTACTATCTATTTAGACTGTTTTGAAGCATAAGAAATCTCTCAACAAGAGTAAGAACTGCAAAAAAACTCTGTACACTAGTAATTCAAAAGTGAGAGCAGATGGAAAGCGTTGCCTAGAGACTTTGAACACAGCTTTGGGGATGCTCCCACCAGCATCCTCTGGCTGCGGTTCCACAACTGCTGATGCTGGATGTTGGGCACTGTTCAGTCGCGGCGTGACAGATCTGACTCACATCAGAAACAGACAAACAATCACATTTCTCTTGAAGTAACAAGAGCTGAAATTTATGCCAGCTTTATGCTTTTATTTGGGCTGCACATGGACATGGAATATCTGATCTGTGTAGTCTGCTGTTCCAAAGTTAACCTGTCAAAAGTTATTGAACAAATTTGAAACAGCAAAGTGAGTTTACATGGGATCAGCAATTTGCACTGTATGGCTGTGGTATCTTTGTTTCAGTGCTAGAAGTAATGGATTTACTATACCATGACCCTTCGGAGAATTCAGACTATTGATAAAAATGTGCCCTTTTATAAACCAACAGAATCGTCTGATTCACATCTGTTGTAGCAAATAGCTTTTATGGTTTTTTTTTAATTTTTAACATATTTTATGACATTATCACTTTTCCTTCTGCCACCCATGCTCCTCAGCTGTCTGCTCCATTTTCTGCCAAGTGCAGACACTGGTGGCAGAGACAGCAGATGAGGGAGGCGCTGCACCTCAGCCTCTGCTGCCCTGAGGCTGCATACCCCTGTGATGCTTGGTGTGGTGGCAAGGTCCACAGTGGCTGGTAGCAGACAGGAGGAGAAATTGCTGACACATCAGGAAGAGAAATTGCTGACACATCACACTGCAGCAGCTGTGAGAGAACCACAGAGGACTGATAACACCCCACACTCAGTTGTCTCACGTGAAGGGCCATGATTTGGTGGCTAGTCTTCTTTATGAAGGCTATAAGTAGCCTTTGTGCTACTTCTATGCAAATACCTACATGTCCCACAAGCATTCACTAAAATACAAAAGTAAATTATACTTGTCACTAAACACTCGTTTACCACAAGTATTCCAGGTAACTAGATTACTGGCCAAAGTAATTTGGAGAATATTTTTTGAAAAAGGAATATATTCTAGGAAACCGCATGCTTTCTGTGGACAATTTCCCTATGGACACACGATGAAGATTACCAAGTAAACCACTGCAAATTATTTGTTCACTCAGCTTTCTGCCGTCTAGAAAGAAGAGACAGGAGGGAGTACGGGGCATTTTTGCTTTCTCTTTACATCAGATTTCAGGGTAGAGGAAGAGAAACTTGTTGACAAGATTTTATGTTTATTTGGTGAGAAGCAAATTGAAAGCACACTTTAAAACCCAACAAAAACAGCAACAACAAAAATAAGGCAAAATCAATCCAGCAATTGTAACAGAATATTTAGTCCGGAAAAACAAGTGGTGAAACACTCCAAGACTTTTGTTGTTTCCACAGCTTGTCCATAGTCACATACACAGGAAAGACCTAACACTCTAAATAATGGGCCACCGCCTGATATTTCACTCACACGTGTGAGAATAATTGTTCCTTGGTAAGACAGGTGATTTGCTCAGAAACAGCTGAGTCCTGTAAATCAGTGTCACCTGGAAGGATGCCACTCCTCTGCCTGGTCTGGCCAAGGGCTGTCTGCACAGGATGGCTGCAGGAGCGTCTCTTCAGTCCTGAGATGGATGGGTGGTGTTCTTGCACTCCATGTTGTTTTCTTATTTATCACGATGACTGTTCTGGTCAGTTAACGACTGCCATTATAAAAAGAATGTTTTTCTTTCCATTACTAGAGCAATCCCACAACAATATTTAATTGTAGGAGGAACTGATTCTAGGTGACTGCATAAAAGCCATTCTATAGCATGCCAGCAGCCAAGGTATCTGCTGGATAAGAGGCGAATTTTATTAGAGGTTGCCAATACATTGCAGAGAACATTAAAATAAGTACTTCAATTTACTAGGGAATGCAAGCACGATTCTAATTGCAGAGAAATGCTTAACTGAGTGTTTATTATTAATTAGACCTGACCTAATGATTAACTTTTATAAACAGAGCAAATCCTGCTTTGAGGCAAGCAGTATTACTTATAAATTCTCAGATGCACTTTCCTTTTACCCTCCTTGCTGTGATTGAAACTAAATATTTACATCACATTTGGGGCCTCTTCTTGGCCCAGTGTGTTATTCCTGTCATTGTTATATTTTGCTGTCGGGGTGGGTCAGCCGGTGCTATAGAAGATAGCTGGTAAATCCAAAATCCAGGTGGTGCAGGCAAATGTCATACATGAAGAATTGAAACTAACCCAAGCAATGAATCTAGGTCAAATATATAGCCAGTTCAGGATGTTCAAAGTGGTATTTATACCATCAGCTCTCTGCTTGGTATCCTTGGGTCCAAGAGAAAGTTAAAAGAGGAAGGACGGAAGGTGTAACATTGTGTAATAAAATTCGTGATAAAAGCATTTCCCTCCACAGGAAGCCTTAAATTTCTGTGTCAACAGAAGTAAGCAAATACATATTGTGCAATCATTTGGCACTTCTGTTTGACGATTTAAAAGATCTCATAAGATCAGGTGAATAATTACCTCTCCCAAATGGAAGAGTTGTGGATAATACTTTCAGAAAGACCTCAGTGCTTCAGGAAATCTTAGAAGCGATAGAACATGCTTGCAAACAGAAACTCCGTTTTACTGGGGAGGAACAAAATGTCTCCAAACACAGAGAATGAAGTTCCAATACTGACTTGAAATGGTACTGTGGGAATGGGGGAATGAGCTGGAAAGAGAGAGGAAAATAACCCAGCTACATTGAAAATCAAGATGATGAATAACATAGGATAAAAAGGCAAATACAGTTCCTAAGCACAGAAAACTAGGAACTTCTGAAAACCTTATGCTTATTGTCTTATCAAGGTCAGACATGAATGTAGCAGCCACAATGGAAAAAACTTTTAATATTCAAGTACAAGCTTAAAATGCTTATTGATTGTGCACATCTGCATATGTGGTACTGAAAACCACAATATTTGGGCAGCTAGGTTTCTTTGATCACAAATATCACTACTTTGATCAATGTCTGGCAAAAATTAAAGCATAAGTGTTGTGAAAATTTCATTATGTTTAAATGTGTAATTCTGTTGGCACTGTTACTTCTCAGGTTCATTGACAGTAACATGCTTTGAGACACTCAAACATCTTTGTATCTTTAGCCAAGAACAGAGCAACTGACATTGAAAACTGAAACTTGGCTGCAGGTTCCATCTACAAATCTAAACCTTTTTCTTGTGAAGTATTTCTTTCAGAGCTACTGAAATCACTGGCATGAGGAAGACCTAATCTACTTGGCAGGTTATGGAGCCTTCAAGCCTTTTACGACTAGAGAGGAAAAGCATCCCCTGAGAATGAGGCTGGTACAGCTGATCTGACCTCTGGGCAGCAAAGTAAGGAACTTTCTTGGTTTCTTGCAACTATATTTTCTTTGAAGCTACTTAGTGTTTTCAACTTGAAGGCATGCAAGGTTAAAAAAATAAGCATCTAATGCAATGTTTCATGACTCCATTACATGAGGAATGAAACATTTCTAGTTTGTACCTCAAAGATGTTACTTTTTTTGTTGCTTCCATGTGCTGAAAACCTGCTTCATACTTCATACTGCAACAAAACCCCCACACAAATTACGTTTTCAATCCAAACAAAAGTGATTAACTTTATCACTCAGATAGCTGTGCACATCTTTCTCCCTTTATTGCGTTTTTGACTCGTTTTTGTTTTTTTTTTTTTTAATAAAGCAGCGGCACAGACAATCCATCTCTCACCTGTTTCGGGGGGCAGCGCGGGGTGTAAGGCGGGCGGGGGGGCCAGGACACGGGTGGCAGCCCAGCGGCAGAGGGCCGAGATCGCTCGGGCTCGCCAGCTCCCCGCTCCCGGAGCAGAAACAGGATCCGGGGCCGGGGTTTGGAAGGCATTTCGGAACAGGAAAGGAAATTCGGCTTCCCATCCGTCTGCCCCGGCTGTCAGCCCCGGCGGGTTTACCCGGGGAGCTGTTGCCATCTAATGGTCGACACCGGGCAGCGGCGCGACACCTTCCAGGGCTTGAAACCAAATCGGGTCCCAGAGGGGGCTGAACCGCCGGTGAAGCTCAGGGAGAGTCCTTGTTCCTTCGAAGTCTGACCTGGAAGCCACCGAAGGACCTGGGAGCCCTTCTTCAGCTTCAAATAATCTATTTTAACAGACAAAAGCTACCCTGAAGTTGGTTGTACCAACTTCAGATCGGACAACCCTATAGCCCACCCCATGTACTGTGGGCAGCAAGGGAAAGACTGCAAGAAAATAATATTTTAGGGACTTTCACACATAGAAGCAGCATCCATCAAACTCAGTCAGGCCTCTGTTGAGGACAAAGCTTTTCCAAAATTACACTGAGTGTGAAGTATTAGTGTGGTATTTTTATTTCCAGCTAAGCTTCTCTTGCAAAAATACCCCAGAAGAACAGTAACCAAAGACACCCTACAAAATCCAAAAGTCTGGATCTCTTGCTTGCCCTCTGGGAAGGGAGAAAAACATGGACCGCATAACATATCATTGTTATTTAAAGCTCAGAAGAATCAATCAGAAGTTGAATTCTGATTCAAATTAGAACTTTATCAGAACTTCAGAATTTGAACTGCAAATTCTGATAAGAATATTAAATAAGACCAATTCTCAAGGATGATATGTCAAACAGAAGACAAAGAGATCCCTTGGCTGATGTTTGGTGTATGTGTGCTGGGAACCAAAATTCACTTCCAGTCTTGTTGGGCAGAACACAGAACCATATGTAAACTGTAAGGGGAGAGGTTAGAAAACAGCATAAACACACAGACTTGCCAGCATATTCCCTCCAGATTTACAGCTAGATTTATGGATTCATATCTATTTATAGACCTTATATCTAGTACCTTTTTATTTTCTCGTATTGCAGCAATTATTCTGTGGGTTAGATTGAGACCAGTCTATCAAGCATGGAGGCGCTGGGAACGACCCAGGAATCCCCAGCCTGTCACTATAAAGCCCCTCCATGCGTGCCCACGGTAAGGACAGCCTCTCTGCGGGGCAGGTACAGAACTTCTACAGTTTGTTGCTACACAAGGTTGTGATGATAAATGTGGTTCCCATCCAAAGATAAGACCAGATCTCAGGAAGACTCAATAGCTGATGTCTCTTATCTTCTGGGTCCCTGCCAGGAACCCTGGCCAGAGCACCTGGGCACGCGTGCCTTGGTGCCTGCATGCCTGTCGGATTACGTGGACACGCGCGACTTGGATCTTGTGAGTATGTGGGTGACAGAATGTGAGTGAGTGAGTGAGCGAGCGAGCGAGCGAAAAAAGTTTTGGTTTAGGTCAGATTCCTCTTTCCCACTTGCAAAGTCTCAGGGTTTAGCTTTCCATATAGCTCCTACAATCCTGCAATATTAATTGCTACAGAGGTAGCACATTTGACTCCACACCCTTGTCAGTAGGGACATAACCTATCATGCCATGAAGGTCCTGAATAGGAAGAAAGGTGGGGAAAAAAAGGGATATGATTTTCTTCTACTCTTCTCCCAGCCTGAAACAAAGGAGGAAAGTTTCCTTTGGTAATTCTCTTCATCTTTAGATGCTCCCTGTGGGTGACAGATACCAGCTCACTATGAAAGCAGTGCAGTAAAAAGTATTGTCTAACAATCAGCCAGGAATGACCTCTGGGCACAGCTTATTCTGGGTGAAGCACCAGAAAAAGACAAAAATTCAATTGCTCTCTATCCGAACAGCTTCCTAGCCCTCAGGATATATAATATAAATATATAAATATAAAATAAAAGTATATTTGTTTAAACATATGAAAACAAACAAGAAAAAAATCTGTAATTTAGTTGTTGTACCCAGGAACTCAGTTGCACATTGATTTAAACTGAAAATGTAAGGTTGCAGGTAATGCAAACTTACAAGTAAGAACTGCCAGATGGTTTATAGAAAACCAAAGCTGAATAGAAAAGAAAACAGTAAAGTTTCCAGAAATTTTTTAAATGTCCTGTAGCTTTCCACAGCAATGCTGGAATTTGTTAGGATTACACAAGACATTGGCAGACTTCAGCAAGCAGCATTTTGGTTGAGTAACTCTAAACTTGGGGTGCCGAGCCCTCTGCATATTATCCCGAGCGATCAGTGCCAAGTCACGCTAGCGAGTGGCTCCAGCAAGCCCCCGCCAGGACAACGGCACCACACACATCCTGTGGGATCTTTAAAAGGGCAAACGCAGGGGAAAACTCTAAGGCTCTATTATTATATTGCGGTTATCAATAAAACCATATTCGAAGAAAAAGCCTGCATTTTGAATTTCAGGTTTGAGGCCCTCTCTCTCTGAGACTGACAGCCCCAGGGAAAGGTGGTGGGGGAGACCCTACATCTGCCATCAGCCTGAGGCCATTGGGAACCGACTTTGGGGGTGCAGTAGTATGGGGTGATGGAAGAGCAGAAGCAGCAGGGAAGAGCATGGCGAGGTGCTTGTGCAGCCACCCTCCTTGGTGAGCGTGCACCACAGTGGGGATGCAGGGAGAGGGGCTGCCTGCCCAGGAATGGTGGGTGACTCTGTGACCTCCCTGGGACCAGCAAAGCCCCAGGGCTCCCCTAGAAAACTTCCTGCTGGTAACTCATCCCACTGGTTTCAAAAGCCAGGATGTCAGGACAGGTAACTCTTGAACTTTAATCTGTGTTTCCTCTTTGCTATAAATCTTTAAGGGAAGGCTGTATGAGCAAACCCGTGTCACAGTGCTATACATACCAATACATAGAGTGCAAACTGTCTGCACGCTTTGTTTAGGGATTTTTGCAAATTGTTCATCCTACAAAATCACCTCAGCTCACTTGAGCTCATAGACTTGCTGTCATGAATACCACATCCTCTGAGTGACCCAGGGTATTTGTTTTTGTTGGCCAGATGACAATATATGGGAGACAATGAATACTAACAACATTGTATAATGATTTGGCCCAACTATAAGGTTCTCTTTTTTCTCTTCAGGAGAATCAGGAAAAAAATTTTAGACGTTTCACTTTATGGCAAAGACCTGCTGAGTTCAAACTGAAGAGGCATCATAAATTCAGTGAGATGACTTTTATCCAGTCCATTGGTATACTTGAAATATTGTAGATGGAAGAAAATATGTAAAGAACACACAGTCTTTTGAAGAAAATTATCTTTTAGACCATTTAAAAAATGTTTTTCATTAAAAATCATTGTGGTTTTTTTGTGGTTCCCCTCATTTTGAATTACACCTTTGATACTAATCCCTGCTGGGGTATAGCTCTTTCATGCAATAACCTAAGATGAAATTAAAAATGACATCCACGTATGTTATATCCTCTTTACTATTATTTCATAATTTACTTTTATCTAATCTGAAAGGTATCAAAAAATGAAAATTGCTCAAGTCCATTCAGTTATGTCCAACAGATACTCTTTTGTACTTTAAATAGCATTCCACTTTTACATAAAAAGCAGTGTGTCTGTCTACCGTCTTTATCTGTTTGTCTGGTTCACTTCATTACATGAGACATTTACTAAATCTTTCTTGTGAAAAATTCTTGCTCTCCAGATAATGTGATCTGCCTGTGGGTACTGTTATATATTATTTTAGTATTACAACAACCGTCAAAAAGTGCTATGTTTTTTTCTTGTTGTTGTTTGGCGTTTTTTTTCAAATGCGTCATAGAGATAATTTCTGTCCCAAAAACCTGCAAGTTTCGGAAAGTTAATTAGATATCCAAAATGCAAGGCATGCTTTACCACATAGGGGTATCTCCTTGCATTTACAACTTCAGGACCTTGTAACTCACTCCTGTCAGCAAATTAATCTGCTAGATATTCATAAGAAGCTGCCTCAAACCAGCACAAAGTCCACCTGGCAAATTTATAGACTGTCATACTTTTGATACATGAATTAATGTAACATGAATCATCTCATTTTTAATAACTCCTCACCAACCTGTTCTTTGAATCAGTATCTGAAATGTTCCCGCAAGGAGAAGCAAAGTTAAGTACACAGCACAGGCAAGGGTGGTGACATCAGCATGTCTGGTTTAGAAGATCTCACAGGAGAAATGGGGATTGGTTTAAGAGGAAATTCTTGGACCACACATCTGGAAGTAAATGGGACATGCCAGTTGCTGACCCATTTATAGTTCAGTGCAAGTGGGCAAGACAAAGCAGTGATAGAAACAAAGTCATAGCACTAGGAGAAAAGCCACAGGGAGCCACAGGTAGGAGATTCTACAGTGCAAAGCTGATCCATATTGCCATTGTGTAAGTGAAAAAAAAAGGAAAAACCTACTATCAATTGTAATTTTCTGCTTTGAAATACATATTGCCAAAATAAATACACACTGAAAGTGCAATGGAGGAGTGAGGATGCAAAGAAGGGAGGAAAAAATTAAGGATTCTTCAAGGAGATAGGGAACACAGTGCAGAAGACTTGATTATTTGCACTCCTGGAAAAGTTCCTCTTGTCCTAAGGTGAAGGCTGAAGGAGAGACAAGGTGGACCAGCAGAAGGGCTACACTTCCTCATCACTGAAGGTGATAGAGCAAGTAAACTTTTTGACAATGTACAGAGCAGAGATTAAATAAATAAGAAATTTTTTATTACCTGCAAGAAGTAAGATTCTAGGAGAGATGGCTTATGCCCATGCCTGGCAGATGCCATGGAAAAAACAGCACTGACGTAGATTCAAGACGTATCTCTAAAGACAACTCATTTTCTCAATCTGCTGCTCGGCTGTGTTTTGCACTCCAGGTGTTTCACCAGAAACTAGGATTTAATCCTGGTGGTATAGAGACTAGAAAGGACTTCACAGTGGCTGCCTTGACTCTGGGTTGCCAGCACAAAGTACAACCAGTCATAAACAATTTATAGCTATGACCAAAAGGAGTTGGGTATGTACCTTTCAGACAGTGCAGTTTTAGCCACAAATACTTAATTTGCAAGTTAAATATAAAGGTATGGACATACAGGTCAGGCAAATGGTTTCTTACCTTCCCTTTGTGCCCCTCTTCTCCCCATGCAAACTTCTGTGAACTTGCTCATGAAGATATACAGGAAAACAAAGCAAACTATACCATCCCTTATACATCATTAAGGAGATATAAATCCTGGAGAAACTCCAGTTATGCTTGCCCTAAATCTACACTGCCTTGGACAAAAAAAAAAAAAAAAAAAGTCTATGTTTTCCCTAAACTGCTTTACTTGTCTCTGCACTAGGAAAATGGACTGGTAGGGGAACTCCCAAATTTATCACCGCTTTGTAGTCCACAAAGATGGTGTTGAGAGGTTTCTCCTCTTCTGAAATGAGCTGAGTGGTCTGCCTATCCTGCAACAGGTCTAATTCTTTGACTGAGAGGAATGCAGCTGACTGGTGTCCAATGTGCTGTTCTGTGTCTATATGAAAATAAAATCTTAAGAAAGAAACTTGAATGCACATGGTCGAAAGAAGCAATGATCCACTCTTCACTGAAAAATCCAGGCCTCCGTACCACTACCTTTTTTCCATGCCCCTCATTCACATACATGCACATGCACACACAAACATGAGATATATCAATATATGTGTACATATATGTATCTATGTATAGATATATATTTTCACATACCTAATTAAAAATGTCAACTTAACATGGTCTGTTGATCTGAGGTACATTGGAGAATGCTTGCAGACATTAAAGGGTTACCAACATATAGGATCCATCCTCTAAAGGTTAGACTTTGCAAAAAAAAAATTATTATTTGAGAGATTTCTGCCTTTCAATTCTCTGAGGCCTATGTCTGAGGAATTATTGTCTCCAGAAATCATTGGAGAAACAGCTTTGTGCTACTACTTGTCCAGAAACTTTTTTCAGGAGAAGATCATCATCATAAAAAATCCCAACAGAATAAAAAAATATTCTAGACACACATGAATGCATCAAAAATTCTTATTACATTTTCTAGTACACCAGAGATGCTTAATATCACATAATTTCAGTACCTGTTGCATTAAAATATCAACTGGTTTTGAACAACAAAAAGCTGCAAAAAACCCCAAACCCTCATCAAATATATTTTAAGTTGAATGTATGAAGTGGAGGGGGGAGGGAGAAGTCAGAGAAGCTTTGTAGAAACACAAAGAGACCATTTGCTTATCCAGTAGCTCTGCGACCTTCTGGGTTACATCAAACCATGTTCTTCACACGACAATACTGTAGCAGCTTTTCTTAAAATGTGGCTTAGAAATGCTTCTTTTGTTATGAATGATGTGAGAAAGCAAAAGGGGAGAGGGGAAATAACACAGCCTGAGGCAGAACAACTTTTTCTGCCCAGAGTATGATGATCCTGCTTTCAAGTTGGTGAAAAAGGGATAAAAAGTGATAAATCAGAATGTTCTTACCGTCTTTTTTTTGACTTTGACAGAAAGATGGCAAGTTGCATTACAACTGAGCTTCAAAATATTGTTCACATTCCCCTACCCCCAAAAAGAGTGATTGGAATAACATATTATAGCAGTGATTTACAAGTTAATAACTGTAATAATTTTTCATCCATGTTCATAAATAGACTGCCTGTATTCAAATTAACAAAGCTTGGACAGTAATGCTTTAATTTAACAGTGTTATTTTTTAGGAGCATGGACCTTAAATATAGAGCTTTTTAAATTTTGCCTTGGAAATTATACATCCACCCAAGGAAAGAAATAATTTGATTTTTAGCTTGTTCGGAGAAAATCACATACTATGTCCTTAGAAAGGCTTTTGATGTTATATTAAATAAATTAAAATAAATTGTAGTGAATATGTCCTATTGGGAGTGCATAGATGAGTGAAACACTACTTTTAAATATTAACTAGCTATTGTTCACTCTTAAAAATATGGAATTGTTCTAGCATTATATACCCAGGCCCAGCTTTCTTCAAAAGTTAACATTTTGGGTAGTGGGATGGAGTACTGTAATATGAAAGGTGTCACAAACACTTTTGAAGGACTAAATTAGAATTCAAAGGATATCGGCAAGTTGGGGAAATGGTCTAAAATCTGAAGGAAACAATTAGTACAGGTACATGCTGTGACGAAACGGGGAGAAAGGACTTCACTGCGAGGCTCAAATTAATTTATTTGGACTTCACTCACAGGTCCAATATGTCACTATTGCAGGTCCTATGTGTACGATGACGATTACACTATTGCAATT
>JAOTQQ010000023.1:25560357-25604331 GCA_026546715.1 Gallinago undulata
AAGCTGAGTCGCATGACAACTCCCTGCATCTCACCTATTGTGCTCCGAAACCGGTTCAGCTGAGTGCTCCCATACACATGCACACGAAGTTCATGGTAGATTATAGATTAAATGTGAGTCAATCAACGTGAGGTTGAGAAAACGTATACGCAAGGTATGGGACATGATTATTATACTCTGCTCACTGCTGCTCAAATCTGAGCTGGTGCTTTTGGCACTTCAACCAAAACAGATGGAGATAATGGGCGAAAGACTCCAGGAAGAGCAGCAAGCATAGAGAGGGTTTAATGAGCATATAAATTAGATGGAAAAGCTGAAAGTTCTCTACTATGTCTCTTCTAAAAGAGGAAATTGAAAGGAGATAAACTGACAACTTTCCAGTGAGGACGTGCTCAGCTGTTCCTCCTGACCTCAGTGGAAAGAAAAAGAAGCAATCTGCTTAGTTTGCATCAAAAATGATTAAAATTAGCCATTAGGAAAAGCTTGTCTATCTGTAAAACTACTGCAAAATATGGGAGGTCATGGAATTTCCCATTTTAAAACATTTTTAGTAGGTACTAAGCTACTGCTGACAGATGTCTGTCCTTTGAATTTATCCTTATGCAGAAGTATAGAGCAGACGACCTCCAGAGGTGCCTTCCAGTTCTTCTCAGTGAAGCTATAGGGAGCTCTGAGCTAGCAGGCAAAGGAAACAGCAACAGCTACTGAGTAACAGCTCACTTGGTTGAGATTTTTTTTTCATCCCTGCCACTGGCACACATCCATGTTCTGAATTTACATGCTCCTGAATTGCATCCAAATAAGTGTCTACACATAGTTACAAATATGTCCTGTAAGCCAAAATAATTGTTTCTTTTAATATGAATCATCTTGAAGAGCATTTTATTATTATAAATAAGAAAGTTTCTAAAAATATATTATGCCCTATTTGGCATGGTATTAGAAAAATACCAGAATATTAGATTTGAAAATGTTGCCTCCATGCCAAGTCTTACCCAATTTCACTGGTGTATCTGAGGGCAGAATTTAACCTACTGTAATTAAATCCAAACATTGTATCAGAGTTTAACTAGTGGAAGTCCTTGCTTTTTGGTGTAAAGACAGTGGAAATTTCTATTATCTTTCTTTCAGTGTTTTTGGACTGCAACAGCCCTTCCATGGGTTTTAATCATACGGTGGGCACAATTCAAACGTTATGTATCTGCCCAGCACAAAATAATAAAGAGGTTATTGGGACTAGAAAGGCAGAATTTACAGCTAGAACTGAGTTTTCCCTTCCTACTTCCTGCTCTTCATCTTTAGAAAGAAAAGACCCTGCTGCTAGTTCGGTGAGAGATACACCTGAAATGTGTCAATAATGTCTAATATGAATTTTGAGTCACCACATGTGGACTCATCCACAAGTGCTTCTACATTTCTTGGTCCTTATTCTGAAGGTAACTGCTCATCTTACAGCAGCCTGCTGTCAGTGGAACACACAGGGAGAGATTCTCCATTTGTTAAATTAATTTTGTGAGTCTTACAGATTGCAAAGCAGAATTTTCTTTGGGAAGTTTACACCCCACTGTTGGAGATTTTGCTGATGTAACACTGGGAGAGAATCACTCCATGTTAATAGAAAGATTTTTTTGGCTTAGCATTACAAGAAAGTAAGTAGCTGGAGTAAGAAAAGGAGGGCAGAGACTAAGATATGTAAATTTGAAAGAGTGAAGCTCCACTGTGTTACATTCCCCACTTTGAACTAGTTTGAAGTCTCAAAAATCTCTGCCATTTTAAATTGAAGCATAAGACAGCAATTTGGAATAAGGATGTCTTACCCCTTGAGTGTCTTTGTGCTTGAGAAGGAGTCTCTCTTTCAGGATTTAATAGAGTAAATTTACACTGAGTACAAAGAGAAGGGCAGATCCCTTCCATTGTATTATACTCGCTTGTTCCATCAGGAGGGCTGAATCGGCTCAGTGAATGAGGAAACAATGCCTGGGGACCATAGGACTTCTCATCAGAAATTATATACTAACATCTGCTTGGCATGGTTTTCCCATGGGCTGTGTTATTGCCTTTATTGGGAAGTTTTTCACAACCCTGTGGAGAATAAGAGTAGGCTTGGTGCTGTTTTGTTGAAAGTATATTCCCAGCACAGCCATGTGCTCAAAAGAATAAGTTTTAATGGGACTGATTTTTGAGAACTGCATCTTTATGTCTGGAAAAGTATATGTGGAGGCATTATCCACATACTTTTTCATGGGGGACAGCTGTTGGCAGCAAGCTGGCCCAGGACACGGCTCTGTTTTGTTGGCTTAAAAAGCCACTTTCTTCAGTATCCAGGATGGGTCGCAAATTAGGTAGAAGACTGTGGGATAAAAACTGTAAAAGTTGTAGCATTTGATCCATTGTAAGTTGCAATTTTATAAAGGAATATTATAGGAATTGTTCTTCAAGCTGAAAACTGGATTCAGCTTTCAAAATAGGTGTCAATTAGGCATTCAAGTGAGCAGCAAACATAATTATGAATCCATTGCAACTGTGATGAAAATCAAAATCACGTGCTAAATGATAAATAGATAGTATTTACAAAAATTCCTATGGTTCATGCCAGTTTTCAAAACTGCTCTAGAATTCTATTATTATTTGATTTCATAGATTGAAAAAAAGGCTTAGTGAGTTAATTAATGTATCATTCACCTCATATATGACCAAAAATGGTAAGTTAGTCATATAAAGAATAGAATAGAATAGAATAGAATAGAATAGAATAGAATAGAATAGAATAGAATAGAAATTTCAGTTGGAGGGGACCTACAACAATCATCTTGTCCAACTGCAAAATCCAAGCAAATCCAAATGCAGCTATTCAAAGTGTTTGACTTCTTGTGGATCACCTCTTTGTTTCAGAAAAAATCCAGATCATAAAACATAATTCAAATTTTGTTTTGTATGAAAAATAAACATAGCAGGACTAAGGTAGTTGGTCTGGGATATTATTAGATGCACTTATTCATAATGAAGAGGAGTTAAAAAGTTAAATAATGTTGTATGCTCCTGTTTCTATTCTGTATTATTTATGAGAAGGACAAGATCTCATTAAAAAACACCCTCTCTCTCAAAAGAACTGATGGCAAAAGCTGACAAGTGAAAAAAAACGTTGGGAGGAAAGAAATGAACAACTTACACTAACAGTCTGTTAAATCCTTAAAGATAAACAGAGACTGATATCAGAAACTGATAAAAGAATCTGACTAGTAGGATAGATACAGCAGCATTTAAGGAATTCAAAAGAATTCCTGAATCCTCTGGATATATGTAAAAGGATATGCCAGGCAATATAGGGTGTCTGTATCCCATATAATGAACTAGGAGTGCTAGAAGATCGAAGGGGAGGGGAAGTGGAGGAGGATGAGAAGGTTCAGCAGTAGATTATATTAAGACTTGGAAAGATGCCTCTTCTAAGCAATATTAAATACAGAAAAGGTCAACATTTTTGGCATTCAGGCCAAACCTAAATGAGAAGGGTTCAGTACTGCACAACCCCTGTAATATGCTGTTAGCTCTTTAGCAGCTAGAAAAGATGTTATCAGCAGAGGCAAGAATGCAGAGGAATGTTCTTGGAGGCTTAAGGCAGATTAAAAAAAGGAATAAGATGTCACTTCATTTTTTTTTTCCTGAGGTCAAGAAGATCTAGCATATACACAAATTTTATAAAATAGGTGCCTGAAGAGAAAATTTTATTCTGAAGGGAATGAAAAAGAAAACCAAAACATATCCTTTGAAACAGCTAGTCAGTCCAGCAAAACTATTTATCTCTTGACCTTTTAGTCAGGATGCCACTGATGTGCAGCATTAGTTGGCATAAATACATGACTGGCCACGTGATTTTCAGATACGATTGTCTAGTCATAGTAAACAGAGAGGTGGAAAGAAGACACACAAGAACATAAGACAGAATTAACCAAGCCCTGCAAATTTGTCCTTCTGCATCGCCTTAAATGAAAATCAAATATTTAAATGGCATCCTTTTGCAAGCCTGGAAATATAAAACAAAGGTAACACTGTCAGCCCATACTCTTTAAAAGAGCCTGTGGAATTGTCTTGGTTCACCAATGCTCACTGAAAGAAGCAGAAATCATTACAGCTGCTTTATTAGGATAATAATCATTCTAATTATAGAAAAAAAATTATTTTTATATTGTCTAGTTAGCACAAAAGTGACCCAGAGTCTGGAGCTATATTTCAGCCACTGCCCTTAAATGGACTGCATGGTAGGTTACAACAGCTAAACCTTTGCTTCTATTTTATTGCTTCAGTCACAAGGTTTTAAGCTCTATTTATACAAGTGGTTTGAGTTATAAAACACACATTATTACTTATAAGTAATTGAAAATAGCCTCCCAGACAAACAGAGATCTGGCCACCTGAACTGTAAGTTTGCCTAGCAAAACTATAATTCGATAGGTGTGCGACAAATGGTAGATATCCGGCACTAATTCTTGTGTATGTCATTTGATACAAAGATGTAAGGAAAACAGTAGCAGAAGTATACACAGTTATTTCGAGTTTAAGTCACTAGGAAAATTATTGGGAAATTGCAAATGTCTCCCATTAACTTTTTAACTTTATTAGTATGTTTTCAATTTAGCTGACAAGCTCCTCCTTTGCAGGTCCTCCAGGAATGTGTAGAAAAATAAGGTACTTGATAAAATGTTTCCATGCAGAATTTGGTTTCAGCTATGCAATAAAATGTATACACTCGAGGGCAGACTTTGGCTTTTTTCCTCTTTAGGAAACTGGAAACATTAGAGAAAAAAATGCTTTGCTCTGCTAAAGATAGACTTTTTTAATAATGCACCTGGCATACCTAAAGAGAAGACAGTATGGAAGCTAAAATTTGCAAGAAGAAAGAAAAATATTCACAGTAAAAGGGGTAAAGAAATTTCTGAGTCTTCTAATGACAAATGGCTGGACTTAATCCTGCTGCCGTTGAAGTCAAGGCATATCTTTTAAATCAAATTGGACCTCCTTCTAACACAGGAATAAAGGCAAGTACCTCTTGAGTAACTCGAATAAAACCTATCCTGAAAGTGTGGAATTCTCTATGACTACAGAGGATCATGGTCAACTTCAAGTTATGTTCTGTTTCTGGTAAGCCTGGGTAAAATTTTCAAAGTCAGCTGAGTGCCCTTGAAGTCTCACTCCTTGAAAAGACTTAGGCACTTCAGAATTTTTACTCCATACCTCTTTCCACACCCCTTTTGTGTGTTTCCCTCCAACATATGCCCTTCAAATTGATGGCATGAGTGCACTTTGTACTGGAATGCAGCCAGCATCTGGCAGTATAAATAGCTGCTCTGCTTAATTACAAAAGGAAGGTTGTTTTCTTTTAGACTCCTACCATCAGCAGTATAAAAATCCAGTTTCAGAAAATGTCAAATTCTGAAGTTTACGTATTCATTTAAATACCTCCAAATATGTATTCTAGCAGATGAAGCATGAATGTAAGAGAAACTTCAAAAAAACAATTTTTGTGTTTTCTTTGTGGCTTTCAGTAAAAACTAAGGTGATAGATGTAAATCTCTATAAACAGCATGGTTGCAAGTCATGTTAGCAATGTTTTAAGCAGAACTTCCCTTTGACTCCAAAAAAAAAGAGCTTGCTTTCAAATTTTTGTCATGATATTGCTCTACCCCAGTTAATATCGCTCACCATGAGTATTGCAAGCTGTGCTACAGAAGGCGACCAGCTAAACCTTAGAAGAGCTTGGAAGGGAAATGCTGCTGTTTCTACTTTACAGGCGGCTGAGCAGAGTCAGGAATGAGCCACATCCCTTTATGTTCTCCACCAGATCATATTGAACACCACAGGGTTGACTTTTCTTATTTCCTTAACTCGTGCTCTGGGTAACAGAGTTTTGTGTGTGTGCGTACGCAACCCACAACCCCCTAAAACCTAATTAAGACACTTTCACTGATCAAAAATAAGCATTTTAGGTTTTGACTATTCTAAGCATTTCTCAGTCTACAGGATGAGGAAGACTTGAGCAGGGCTTGGCTGAGCACATACAGTTGGCACAAATGTCAGCTTTATTCCACCCCGTGGCAGTAGATGAACACGGTATCCGCATACCACTAACATCAAGCGGATCTGGGGGCGACAGCCTGTTGCGCAGAGCGTTTCCTGGGCTGGAGCATCCGTCCTGTTTGGAAGCGTTCAGGGCCAAACCCTGCAGCCCTCGCTGAGGCACGGCTCCAGCTGGATCCATCGGTGGTGTTGCCTGAGTCAGGGCTGCTGGGGCTCTCTTCTTGATGGAAGCAGCACCACTGCTAGCCGTCGCCTGCCGGGGCCTGTAGGAGACAAATGCCTGTGGTCTTCAGGACCACCTAGGGGGCTCAGTGACAACGGTGCTGCTGCAACGTGTGCTACGGGCTGCTTTTAATTAGTCACAGGTGGACCTTTTCAAACAGAAGGGGGCAAAATTTTTCCTCTTGGAAAAAACGCTGAGAAGTTTAACATTTCAAAAACTCTTTGGAGCCTCACTGAACTTCGTCAGAGCACAAGTTTGAAAGGTATGGTTTTCCTCCAGCATTCCAAATGTCTGAGACAAGGAGGCACTGAAGCTTGATTTCCAGACCAATTATTTTCCAATAAGCATCTGAACGTGTTATTTGAACAAACTTTTTTAGCCTTTTAAAGCTTGCCCACCCATCCTTCAACTGATCTGCTCTTCAAAGATTTGTGGTTATTTAATACAGTAGCATTCTGAAATTTTGCTGGTGAAGCAGGAGTGTATGGCTTAGTCGCCATATGGTGATCAAAACTCTATGGCTCGTGAAGGAACACAGACCAGAAACACATTTTCTTTTGGGGTTATTCTGCTTCAGAAATCAAACCACATCATTGAGTTCAGTCTCCTATCGCGAGAAGAAGGCTTCTTAAGAAGACTAAATGGTCTGGACACCAGAGTTGGGGTTACACTATGTTAAGCAGCCAGCACCTGGGGTCAAGGGTGGCTGGGGTGGGTGGCACTACAGCTCTGGAGCTGAAGTCCCTCAGCAATTTCTAGGTCTTTTTCACTGGTGAGAAGAAAGCATAATTTGGATCCTCTGGAGTTTAGTTGGGCAGGAGATGGCTTCTCTAGCCTCAATCACAGAACGCTCTTCAGATGTTCTATTCAAGCTATCAATCTGCATTCTCTTTGTACTTACTACAGAAAAGAGAAACTTCAGAATGCTTTGACTATGATTTACTTTACATGACTACTTCATGGCGGCATCAACCATGCCCTCAAAGTACCTTGCCTTCTGTGCTGACTATAAAGTCCATGACTAGTTCACATGCTGACAACTAGAAAGCAGCTGGGTGAAGTTATGAGTGAGGAATACATCCCCTCTGAGCAATCGTTTGAGAATCCTCCATTAAGGAGGCTGGGATGACTAGCTCAGATATTCACAACTACAGTGAAGACATCTATATTTAGCTAGATTAATCTGTTCCATGTTTGGCCACATTCACGACTTTTCCTCATCATCCACCACCCTCACAGTGTTTTTCCTCACTTCAAAACTCCACCTCCTGCCTAGGAAGATTGACTACATACACACATCATATACCCTTTGCTATTGGCATCAAAACCCCTTCCTTCCTTCCTTTACATCTCAGCTGATCTCTGAATGTATCAAAAGCTCTCCAACACTTTATCTTTTGTCAGTCTTATTCCCCATGGAGTGTTATTTCCTCTAACACTTTGGACTACTTTGAATTGTCATTATGGAGCATTTTCTAGCTATTTAAAATCTTATTCACAAACTCACTGGGACAAGTCACTTCTGACAGGATTATAAAATATCCTTTTTTTTTATTAACTCTCAGAGTATATAACCACCATTGTACACAAACTGGTACTTTTGCAAGGCTGTCATAAAGAATCAGACCACGTAAGCTTTGGTGCCTCCAGAAGGCCATTCAAAGAGGAAAAAATCTAATTTTTGAGTCTTTTGACTAGAAGCAATTTTGTTGCTACCTGTGGTGCCTAGAACTAGAAGAGATGTATTTGAGCGATTTGAGCCCTCCAAGGCTAGACATTTTTTTCGTAAATATTCAATAAGACACTGAGGATGAAAAAAGAGCTCTGTCAGTAAAATACAGAAGTCACATTCTTTATAGTGATAGATGAGTACTCATTTTCACTCATGGTTCTTCTCAGTTCAGGGACTGGACACAGCCCAGAAGGAACGGGGAACAAAAACGGCACTTTGGGCACCACTGTCTCTCTCAGGATGAGTCACAGAGATGGGAAGGAACATCAGCGGAATGTGACAGGGCATCCTGGACCTACCACAGCAGTTACAGGACTGGCACCTTTTCTTTAAAGAAAGGTACTGCTTTTAGCAGGATGAGGACAAAACACTCAAAAAACCCCAAACACACACACACACACACACACAAAATAACCAAAAAAAAACCCCCAAAGCCAAAACAAAATAGAAGGTCAGTGACCAGAGCTAATATAGCTTTTCTGTCTATAAGAGTTCTCTACAAATGGAGAACAAAGGAATGATGCTCCTTACATTCATGCCATTATGTCAAATGATTTTATCATACTCCCTTTATATGATACATTACAAAAGGCTGCTGAGTAGCTTTTTGCAAATGATATGCTATAAAGGAAGTTACAATGACTACAATAAAACCAGGAAAGATTTCTGTGAAGAAAGGTGAAGTAGCCATAAATAATAAATAAAATAAAATCATGCTTACAATGAGAAGTGGAACTTGGAAATAAAAGGTGGAGACATCTTCATCTAAAATAACAAGCCAAAGTATTTCTGGCATTTTAGAAAACCTAGATAACATAGTTACACTTATTTATTTGCCTATCCTGGCATTTTAAAATTCTGTGCAGGAAGTGCCAAAATACCACAAAAGAGCTTATGTCCTAATTTTTCTGGCTGATCATGATCAGGGAAATGCCAGAAATATCATGTGACATTTTTCTTACATTTGCAAATTGAAAAAACAAGAATAAAGCAGCTCAACTTCTGCAACTAGTGCTGTGTGTGAGCTGAGGTTTCTTAGAGTTGAGTAAATGATTTCCTGATATTACTGATATGCTAAATCAAGATGAGAGATGGTAGATCTAACAGTAAAATGCCAGGCACTATAAAACAGAAAGTCTGGGTTACTCTTCTTTTCCATCGTCTTGCTCTGTGATCTTGTGAAAAGGCACCTTCTCTCTTAAATTAGCCTTCCCTTTGTGAAACAGTGACAATAACACTTTCCCACTCAAAACAGTGAATATTATTGTGCGTAGTGTGCATTCTTTTTTAATCAAATCTGAGGACGCTTGCAAACATTTTGATGAGTAAAACATAATTCACCTTCTTGATCCATCTCTTGGGTCATGTCATTATTTGATTTCATGGCATTTTTAATGTAAGAAACACTTCTTTTCAAATTAGACAGTTTCAATCACCCCATATGTTTATTGCTTCTGTAGTCACTTATCCCTGACTACCATTTTTATTGATGTTGCCTAAAATACAAAATTTTAACACTGTCTGATACTGTCTGAAATCCCTCCCCCCCCCTCCCCCCCCCCCCCGGATTTAATCTAAATTCAGTACAATGGGCATTTTTAATACAAAAATCTCTTAGCTGAAATCCTTCGATGTACGAGACTTCAGACATCCTGGAGTTTCAGAGTGAAAATAACCTACCATTTGAGATGCAGCAGTCAAGGCTCATTACTTACAGAAATAACCACAAGATGGAGATGTTACAAGCTGTTACTAGCAAATACAAAGCATCATGCCTAACGCTGATATTTCTAGTTTTTATCTAGGGAAATAGTATCATATTTTAAATTATAATTGTCTCTAGTTAACAATTATGATGCAATAAAAGTAAAGGCAGTATGTAATAGCAAAATAATTAAAAGGAATGCTCTTGTCTGCCATTTCTATCTTGACCTTGAAGTTAGTTCCTCATATTTTACAAAATTTAATTATATTAAATTATTATTTTCTATGAAGGAATACGATTTATGTTAGTGAAATAAATTGTGTATTTGGTAATTATATAGCTAGACTGCAAGTCAGCTTTCCATAATCATCCAAATATCCCTTAAGACCTTCACACAGCCATGCAGAATCTACCTGGACTTTAACTGTAGAAGAGAGAGGAGCAGAGAGAGAGTGAGTGAGAGGACAAGCTGGAGTGTGCTGTATTTCAGCTCTGACATATACATCTGTACCAGTGACTGCCACCACCTCTTGCAGTATCACCATCAAAAGAACTGCGGGTCAGAATTGCTTCATGCTCAGGAAACTTTCAGTGGAATTAAAAGGCAAGATTCACAATTGATCACATTCACAAACATAAGGAAGAGAAAGAAATAATCCTGCTATTTTTATCTTCTCTACCCAGCGGTCAGAGCACTATGAAGGCAAGGAAAATGTGCATTTAGATCCTTTCCTGACACCTTTAAGGTACAAATCTGACTAAAAATCCTGACCACCTCTCTAGTTAGGAAATATTAATGCAAAATGGAAGATATGGATTCCAAACTCTGCTTTGAATAAAAGAGAAGTGTTGACTAATTTTTCTGCTGCAATAGGTAAAGGAGCAACCATGACCTTCTCCTGACCTACACGATACTTAATTGCTCTTTTGAATCTGGATTCCAACTTTTAAATTATTCATTTTTATAATTTTCAAAAACATTTACCTTTCACTGTCCACGCTTTTGGCAGTACAACAAATATCAGAGGAGGTTTATGTGATTGCTCCAGAATGCTAGATTTTCTAGGAAAGATATTTTTCTGTAAAAGGTTTTCTATACCCATAGAATAGTCTACCAATTTCTCTCCCTTTTTGCTTAATTTTCTAAATCCTTGCTTTTTGTATAGGCTCTAGGGATATGTCCAGCAGGACTATCCAAAATGCATTGTACTACTGTTGCCAGCAATCTCAAGCTTTGTAAATGCAATAAATGCTTTCCATAGGAGTAGAACTTAAATCCGACTTGGAAAAGTATGACTTATCATCCTGAAGGGGTTTTACACCACTGTCTTGAGATAATTAAGTTGTATGAGGTATTTTGAGACATACATAAAAAAAATCCTCGGGGAGTAGTACTAGTGTTATCTACATCTGTTAAATTTAAAACTTCAAAATCATTTAAACTTAGGCAGAAGTCATCTGTTCTTTGCCTAGAGACACAATCTGATATAGAAGGAACTAAAAAGTTTAAAAATCATCATAGTTCTACTTCTCCATAAAATATGTTGCAATGCTATATAACTGTTGGCTAAAAGCTGTGTGCACATTATATATTCATTGTTAAGAGCTGTAAACTTATGTACAGCTATAACTTATGGAGCCAACTTCTATCAAGCTCATCCTTTAAACCAGCAAAAATTATCCCTGTGGAGTCCTCATATTACAGAAATATTATAGCTGTGTTATGGGAAGTAAAAAAATGGAAATTAAAAGAAATTTGCTCCTGTGTTTCATATATACTATTTGTGCACCCCTGTGCTCTTCCTCTGTAGTAATTAGGATATCCTGAAATAGGATAATGTGGATGTGTGTTTTATATTATATATATATATTTATCTATACAAAAACTTATTTCCCTGATTCATTTTTCAAAATAACTTTTTCATTCTTAGGATGTAAGAATCTTTATTTTGCAAGCATTTTGTACAGCTTACAGTCAGCCTAACTGTAGTAGTATTTTACCATTGCTAGTATTAAAGCTTAGAAATCCCCCGACTCACTGACTTCTAATTTAAAATGTTAGATTCTTACTTCTCCTCTACGATCTTACTGTATGCATTGGTTTGACTTTAGAAATCAGATAATGAAGATGGAAGAATTGCACAATACCAAAACCAGACTGTAAAATATTAACTTTAGGTGAAACACCGTCCTTTGCAGAAGCCAGAAGACAACTCATATATTGCTTAAGAATATGGGTTGCAGCTGGCACTCCTTGCAAGTTCGCTATCAAGCCCTAGTATGAAGTAGTTCAGGCTGATTCAGACAAGTAAGGGATGGAAATAAGAAGAGGGTTACTTCAGAAAGCAGCAGCTTATTCGCTTTTTTGTCCTTATTTTTTCTGCTGATCTCCATATCTGGAGCATTTGCAAACACAATGGACCTAGTGGTGTCAATTTTTTCTTCTTATCAATACATAAACCCCCAATTACGCATTCATTATGAGTCACTACACACTTCTGCGTGAATAACTGTAGATAGACGTTCTCTGAAAACTGAAAAATGCACCCACAGCTATTTCTAGTTAAGGAGGCCCACTGAATATATGTCTACGTGTGTTTAGGTCAGCAAAGTCTCTTACAAGGCAGCAAATCCTTAAAATCAACAAAAGTGTGAGCTGGTAGCTACTGTAATTGCTAGCAGTGAGTCATGTTAACAGAGAAATGTTGAAATATGGCCTGTTTTATTATTATTATGAGGGGCTACAGCTAGATTCAACTGAAGAATATAGGGCTCATGGGAAGCCTCATAAACACTGACATAATCAAGTATTGGTTTTAATACAAATTCATAAATTTTTATAGGTGTCGAGTTGTCAGGCAGATAATATATGACCAAACCCTGGATAAAGTATAAGGAAAAAAGCATTCCAGAAGGACTGCAAATATAACATGATACAGTGCAATGCCACTGAGGACCGCAGTTTTGTTGCGACCACAGCTGTGAGCGAAGGGGTGCACAAAGCATTTTAGCCAGTGCCTTTGGAGGGCTGGCTTGCATCCTGAAAGCCTTCTGTACTTAGAGAAAGCTTCCTTTGAAACCGTTAACAAAAGCTAAAAGAGCAATATCAGCAGCAAATATACTGAGTGCATTTTAAACAAATTTGTTCTTTTACTGGAGGCAACATTTCCCTTATAAATATATAAGAATAGGTATGGATGGATTGGAAGATTTGCCAAAGGAAGAGATCTCCACTAAGTCAGAAAGCAGGATTGGGTCCAGAGAAGTAGTGTTTTGTGCACAGCTACTGGTTGTGTTTTGCCAGTATCATCCACTGTGTGTGAAACATCCCTTGTAAAAGATGTCATCAGAAGGAGCACAGATCACCTACCTCTCAGCTCCACAGCAGGCTCTCTAGCTCCACAGTCAACACATGCAGGTTACCCACAGGTTGCCACCAGTGGGTGGCAGGAAGATTCAAACTCCTGCAGCTCATGCTGGATAATGACTGCGGGGAGGGGCAAAGAACCTGAATGACCACTGTGGCAGCCAGTTTTACCATTGCAGAGTACATAAAGGCAGCATCTAAGAGCACAGATGGCTGCAGCTTCTCCCCGACTCCCACATAGAAGAATGCAAAGCAGGGGCCCCTTTCCTCCTCTGCTCCATCACTGTTCTGCTTCCTTTGTAATCCCTCCTCGGTACTGCAGTTTACTGGCCACTCGCTGCTTCCCTCCGGGCAACTACGACTGTAGTTGCAGGATGGGAGTTGTCTCGCCAATTGTGAAATATTATATTCTGACATAATATAATCTCTGCATGTAAAATAAAAATGCATGCAAACTGCAAGCAGAATGGCTAATAAAATGAAAAGATGCGGGGAGGGCAGGGGGGTGTCCAAAGAGAAAGAAATTCTAGCTTTGTTCAAATCAATGGCAGAATTCCCACTCTCTTCAGTGAGCCAAAACTTCACCCTAGATATTCACAACCCTTCTTAGTTACATTTTAGATAGCTAGTTTAGCAAATTCTACAGTGATCCATGCTGCGTGTATAACTTCAGGATTTATATTCAATTGATAAGGTTTGGAGCCCTTTTATTTTGGTCACATGTCAATTCCAGCCTTAAAATTAATACTGCATCTGAGAAATTACATTTTTTCCTAAGAAATACTAACATCTTGGTGCTTAGAAGAGCACCCCAAACATGGATTTGGGGGTGGCTAACAAACTGTTTAACATGTTGGTACCCCAAGCTCATCATGAACTTTATACAAGCAAGGGCTTCTGTCTTGTCTTGTGTAATCCACTGCCCCACGTCTGCCCCAGCGCTACCCACTGATTGCCGCCATGGAGCAGGTCCCTGACACGCTGAGACCCTGGATGCTACACAGCAGTCTCCACTCCAGTCTTCAGCTTTAGTTGCCTCTCCTTCTGAAGGCATTGTAAAGACCCATTTAAACTTAGAAGTGATGCTGCAACTTCATAGAATCAACTTCCCTCTGACAACAATTTAATCTTTGATCAATGTCAGAAATAGAACTGCCACAGAGATCTAAGCGCACCAAGGCAGCTCGGTGCATCCACCGTATCGAGCTCTGCTTGTGCTCATGGACATTAATAGCACAAATTCAGGGCAGCACACAGAAAGAGGCAGGGATCTCAGGAAATTATTTGGATCTATAAAAATCCCATACTGTATTATGTCAAAAGGAACCCAACTTTTAGAGAATAGCATGCTTCCCACTCTTAGAAAGTTTGGCTAGAAACAGCATCAAGGAGAAAAACTGAGTCAAGTTACCTGATCCGTTCTGCAATACATCATGTGCCATGGTGCTGTCTTCAGTACAAAATTATCCATCATCTCAGACTGGGAATGGTTAGCAGCCTTTGGTAAAACTGAGCTGGAGCAAATAATTCATACATAAGTTCGTGTTCTTTTAATAACTGAGTTTGATGAATTTGTCTACTTTGGACAGTGCTTTAATCATTTTTTACTTCAGACTGTCTCTGAAACAACATTATACTTTTTACTGTTAAGGAGAGACAACCTTATAATTTATACCAGTTAAATATATATTACAGTACCTTATAACTAACATAAGCCCTTTGTTTTCCCTCAGAACATTACAGCAAGCCATATTATGAATCAATAAAATCTGCTGCCTTTTCCCCTTGTTCAACGGTATACACTAGGGGCTTGGGGCAGTGCCAAAAAAAATCAACACATACCAGTGGAGGTCATAAAGAAAAAAATCCTGACATCTTCTCCTGCCACTCATTTTAGCATAGTTAGTCTGCCTGGATGCATGATTTACTTTTCATTCATTTCTTCATTCTAGATAATGTGCTAGTTGATTACTATTGCTCACCTCTCAGCAGATTTTTGGTTAAAATTTCCCAGCCCTCTTAGCTTATACTTTTATTGTGTGAATACTTGTTGTCCTACAAATTATTCATCATAAAAAGGGCATTTTTTTCCTTCTTAATTTGTCCAGGAGTGAGAATTATGCACTCTGAAGCTCATTCTGCAGGGAAAAAAAAAAAATAGAAAAAAAAATCAGTCAAAAGTTTTAACTCTTCAGGGTTTTCTTAATGAACGTTCATAAGAACTAGCATCATTTAGTTTGGGACTAAAGGAAAATCGCTCACACAAAACATATGTTCCATGACTAAATTGCAGCGTTTATTAAACGTTGCCAACCATAGTTCATAGTGCATGTGCTTATTTTTATGGAGCACCACTTCTTCACACAAGACTGCATTTTTGTAAGCGGCCTGTCAACACGAGAAGAATATTCACTTCTGAGTTTCATTTTCTAGACTGTTCGTACTATGACTCCTCAGAAATTAAGCAGCTCTGCTCATGCTGGAGACGGTAACAAACCTTGTCTTTTAAACAGAAGTTGTTTGAAGGCTTAGCCAAGGATAAAAAACAGTCAAGAAAGCTGGTTCTGATCTGAGACTGATTCCTGCATTTCAACACTTCACAAGAAAACACTGAAATGTCGATGTTTGGCCAAAGTGACTGATTTAACATCCCCTGAAGTCAGTCTTACTCTTGAATTCAATAGCATTGGACTCAGCCCATATGCCCTAATTCTCCAATTAGAAAAAAAAAGATTGAAAAGTAAGCTTAAATAGTACTTAGGAAAGAGAGGCACTAAAGTACATCTTAAATGCTATTTTGTATCATGGCTATGATAAGCAACCATATGAAAAACTACAGAAACATGATAATAACTCTAAAATAATATAATTTACAATTCTACAGTTTAGGGCATTTACTTTTGGAAAATAAAGCACAATTATTGTAAGCATTATAAATTATCAAACCCAGAAACTTCAAAAAAATCTTCACCCAGCAATAGGCCTAACAGGATACTGTAATTATAATGTCTGGTTTATAGATCTGATTCTGCAACACAGCTGCTCACATCACGGAGAGGTTACAAATGATGTTATTAAGTACAGTTCCTCTGTCACCTTGCCAGCACTTCCTGTGGGTCCAGACGAGTCCTGTGAGATACTCCCCCCATTGACTTTAACAGCATTGGAACAGCTCCATGCTAACAGGAAAAGTACAAGCAGAACCAGGCCTTATATTTGTAATACATTTCATTAATATTTCCTTTAAAAAACAAACCCCTATGAAAATGCAGAAAAAGTTCTTTTGATACGGTACGAAATGTCAATAGAATAACCTCACTGCTTCCATTTGTATATGTGGTTTGGTTAGGTTTTTCAGACTGCAGTTGCACAAACAGTCCAGGCAGAGGTTTAATATTTTCCTGGGTTTTCATTCTCTCCCACTTTCTGTTTGCTAATTGTCCCAGTTGTCCCCATTCGACTGAAGTAGCTACAAGTGGGGCATCCCTCCATTTCTTTTGAGACAGGACTCAAGCCCTTGGATCACAAACCAGTGCAGACACAGAAAGCCCCCAGTGTACAAATAGACAGTTTTCTGACTGTATGATCGTGAGCTGCTCACCTTGACAATTCAAAACATTATTTTGAACATGTTGCATTTTTTGTCTTTGCATTCTTGTACACAAGAATGTATGAGAAGCCACAGATGCGGTGCAGCCCTTCCCCAGACAAGCAGCAGGGACCCAGTCAGGTGTGGGGCCGCTCTGAGGGCTGCCTTCCCCACAGCAGAGATGAGGAGCAACATCCTCAAGGCGATGAAAGCAGCTCCTTTGTCACCTCTTCAGCCTCTGTGAGACCAACAACCTCTTCCAGGAAAGCTCTTCGTATTTAAAATCTGCAAAAACAATACAATTGAGAGAGGGGGTAAACGCACTTTTCTTTTTTTCTCCAGAAGAGCTAAATGTAAAACCAATCATGAAATTTTAGCAGCCAGAGTGACTGCTTCTGGTCTGTAGAACTGTGCGAAGGGTGCTTCGCTGATCTTTTTCACAAGACTGTATTTAGTTCATATACACCCCAGGAGATTGCTCATGGCACAGGGATTGCTTTGGAGCTGGCACCACACCACTCATTTCAGACATGCTTATCAGGGTGCACTGGTCCTCAGACCATGCAACTCCCCCAAGAATATTGCTGTTTTGATAATAGGCATCTGGAAACAGGGGAATGGCAGGGAATAACCAGGCCAAGGATTCTTCCGTGCTGAGAACACCTGCAGATGCCAGAACCATCTTGGGCTTTTTTTTTTAATAAGCCAGGACTCAAATGATCACAAGAGATAATTTTCAAATTACACCTAATTCTTACTGCTGATAGAAACAAACAGAAAGCACAATGTACTGGATATTGAGCAGTAATTTATCTCCCAATCTTGCCTCTTTTCTTTAAATAAATCATGATTTTTCCATTAATTAGTCAATGTAGGCTTCTGAATAACAAGTCTCTACATGTATTTGCCATTCTAAATTTGCTGCACCTCATTAAAAAGGTTGAAGAAGCATAGTTCTTTTTTTCCTCTCCAATTGCTGTCAATCTTGACGACCTCTTGGCAGCTGGCTCCTAGCCACACAAGTACCGACTGCAGCTAAACTAACTGAAACACTGCCTTCAAATGAGGGAACAGAAGAAATTGTAGAAACACCTATTTTGACTTTTGAAAGCTGTGTTTCAAAGAGCTTTGGCTTTGTTTGAGACCGACAGAAATCCTTGGTTTATTTCAACAAGTAACAAACTCTGAATCTGTTTTTCTCCCACAATCAAGCGTTTGGCTAAACAAATATCATTAATCCCACCAGGATCTCCATAGCAGTCCTGTGAATGTTTGCTATGATCCCTCATAGTGGGACCTCATGAAACCATTCTTTTTCCAACTACAGCTTTATTACTATAAATGAGGAAAGTTAACCTGATCCAACGATGGGGTTTGTGCAATGCCATTCTGTAAGGTGCCATTGCCTAAGGAAGCTGGGGACAGTCCTGGAGAAGGGAAGCCCGCCCTGGGCTGCACAACAGCTAGAGTCAGCGTGCCCAGATTCCTGGCTGCCTGCTGTTTCCTCGTTTCCTCCCTGCCTCCAGGTGCCCAGGAGAGCTGCTGTCCAGCCTTGTTCTCAGCCAGGTGGGCTACCTCTTGCTGTGCTTCTGCATCTGCTGCCTTTTGGGGCTGCTGCAAAAGTCCAGGGGGACTTAAAGCCTGATACCAGTAAAACTATGCTACTGCCTGTATGAAGGGCAGTACACCATGTATCTTCAAAACATTTACATTTGTCAGATATCCAAATGTCATCAGTTCTAGGAAAGCATTGGTGTGTTTGTCCTCCGGGGGGCAGATGAAGAGCATCTAATCAGCATCACCCTGCTGCCTTGCTAGTCTAGCGGCAGTTAGCCCAAAATAAATAGGACTCTGCAGAAATTACCCACCATCTGATCCTGTGCACCTTGAAGCAAATTTGAGTATTGCCTTTTGTTATGTGGGAGAATTGGAACATTCAACCTTATTAATCATTCTTTAAAATAAATTTCTAGTGTCAGAAGGTCTTATGGTGGATAACAAAGAATTCAAAATTTAGACATTTCCAAGAAGAATAAAAACACGTGTTCAGACAGGACGAGAAGTGTTCAGACAAGTTGAGAAGTAGCATTTTTTATTACCCACTCCAGGAAATAATTCAGTGCAAACCACGAAGAGAACCCTTGAAATGTGTGTGCAGCCTTTACCCCACCGTAACTAATTGTTGCTTCAGGAGAGAGTATTTCTTGGATATCATTGTGAAAGAAAATCAATGCTGCTTTTTGTGACTGATGGATATAGGATGTATTGGGCCATATTCCAATTCTTCATTCTCTCTGAACAGTACTATTATCTTTTTACTCAATTGCTCTGCTTTCCCTCAAGTCCTCTGCATTGTAAAGTAAAGAGTTGTCCACCTGATTTTAAATTGTTTGTTTACAGGACTGGATTAATTGTGGAATATCAAGTTCTTCGCTTAAACTGCCAGCATCCCAAGAAGGCCATGAGGATAAGCGAGCTGTTGCAGGACCTTTCCTTTCTCAGTTCTTTCCTCTGTGTTTTCAGAAAGGGTACAACTCAGGCATTATTTTTCACCACCTCATTGCAGCAGACCCATGGGAAGAGGCCTGGCAGACGTGTGGCTGCAAGGGCATGTTTGCCAGACCCTGATGCGGGGAGGTTCAGATGTCTGCAGGTCAGATAACGCCTTGGTCGCCAGAGAGCAGCTCTATGGTTGCAAAAGGAGAGCTCTCGCCTTGCTCTCCTCTGTCCCAGCCAGTTCAGACACAGATGGGAATTTGACTGTAACATTTCAGAAATCCTTAGAAGCAGTTGGTCTTTCATTTTCTCATCAATTGCAACAGTTATTCTTGAACATACGGGCCAGTGCTATTGTAATGTTAACTCTTAAAAATTGATCATTTGACTTCATTGAATTCTTTGAATAGACAGCTCATTATAACAATACTTGTGTTATATTTTTAACATGACTATGGCCACACACCCTGCACAAAACATTGTGGTACTATTTTTATAAGCTCTTTCTTTTTTCACAGCCAAAGACATTGGCCCTGGTTTGCACTGATAGTTGCACAGGGCAGAGTGAAAGAAAAACCCTGCCAAGAATCTGCCTGTTTTAGCTCCAAATTTATTTTCATGCCTTGTAAAGCTAAGGATCATTTGAAGACTATATCCAAACTCCCAGGAGAGAGGAAAGTGCCTGGTGGCTGTAAATACAGCTTAATAAAATAGATAGATTTTTTTTTTTTTACACTCTGTAAACATGTGTACATTGTACTCAGTTTGCAAGCATGCAACTGCATACTCATTTTTATTTTTTTAAACACTGGTGCCCTTTTAGACTGGAATAAGGCTAAGCAGTCAGAAGATTTTCTATGTAGGCTGAAGTTTCTCCCAGAATCTGCTTTAAACCACATGGTACAATTCCAGTATATCTGACAGAACGGTACAGGCCATGTTGGCTGCAGCACTATGAGAGTAGGAAAGAATGAACTCAAGACCATCCTGATGATAACAAGGATAAAGCTTTATAACACTAACCATAAGAGCCACTGGATAAAGTGTAACTGGCTGTAACCTCAGGCCCATGTCATGTTACTATAGCCAGAAAATAAAGATCATTTTGTTCCTAGTACCTCTGTGTACCATAACATTATTAAAGACAGATTGACTTACTTAAAAAGCACAGTATCCCTAAAAATTTAGTGAACGGCAAGTCTTTTACCAGTGCGGTACTTGTCACTCACATGAGAGCTGCTTCTGACTTCCAGTGGAAAGCTCTGGGGCAGAGATGTCCTTGCCAGGCAATCACTGAACAATTGCTTCAGAGACCAAATCCATTTATTAAAAAAATTTCTTGCCCTACAGCAGTCTTTTCACTCTCAAAACCAGGTACTGCCAACAAACTCGGGGCTAACACAAAAGCCATCTCTGTGTTTCAGGCTGGCTTTCTGGACAAAGTGCTGTGCATGCCCGGTGCCCAGTTTGGTCAGCTGAAGAACAGACAAGCCTCATGCCTTGCAAATCTCAACGCTGAAGAAGACTTCTTCTCTGGACAAACTGTGCCTTTTCTATTAGTTTTTCACTATTCTATTCTTTGTCTGCCATGGCTACTCCTGGTTCAGACACAAGAACGTCACCAGGAACAAGATTTCTTGAATACCACCTGGAGAGATTTATTTCCACTCCAACTCTCCACAGGGTAATATCACATTTAACCACATCAGAAAACTCAGCATCTTTAAAAAACCTCACCAACCACATAAACAACGGGCTCCCAAAGCTGCTTTAATGTTAATTCAATAAGAACATAATAAGTGTCCCCACTTTGCAGCTATTTGTTGTTTCACTGTAAGTAGGACACGATGATACCCTTAGTTAAGACAACTTCATCTAATCTTAATTGGACAGTTACCCTGGTTTAGTGAGTGCCAGCATCCTTACTTCATTCATGACTTCTTACCAGTTCATGTGATTGTGCTTTGCTTGGCACTTGAGAAGGTTTGAAGGGCAAATTAATCTACTCTTCTACAACTTTTTCCTCCCTCTGAACTGACAAAATGGAGATCTGGAAAGCGAATTGTTATTTTCATGCAGTTGAAAACGAAGCATACAGAGGAAACAATTTCTGGGGAAACAGTAATAGGCAAAAACTATCTGAAAAAATGCACTGGACCCCCTCCTGTTTTAAGTTTTTCCAGATGTTGGCCAGGTGTCCTTATTCATACATCATTGAGTGGATTAAAGCTTGATTCTGCATACTAGATATCAAATCACTTGCAGATATCCTCTATATCATGCAGCGCTTCAACATTTACCTGGAAATTCCTCGCATGAGTGGGTCCGAGTGCTGTTCACTTCAAGTCCACACTAGCTTCTCACCCTTTGACCTTTCATTACTGTGTCCTTTCTTCAAGAATATCTTCGTGAAAATTCTGAAGAATTTTCCAAATGTGGATTTTTATCTGTCTTTCTCTCTCTTCCTCCAGAAGTCACTTCTTTTGTGTTTGGAGAAGATTTATATCTGAAGGAATGGGAGGAAAAATTTCTGCGAACATATTCAGAAGGCCTCTCTAGTATTGGACGTAGCACAAGGATAAAGCAGAGCAGAGTAATTCTGGAGAGAATTCAAAGCTTTATTCTTTTTCTGCTGTTTTGCAATCATCGCCACCATCTACAATGGAAGCACTGAAGCTCCAGAAAGAAAACGAGCATTTGCAGGAAGTGTTTGCAGGAAGCATAGTCGTCTCTGCTTTTAAAGTTTTTTAAAGTTTTTCCTTACTTATTCTGATCTTAAACTCTCTATAACAGCATATTATTGTAAAAAGGCATCATACTAACTTCACCAAAGCTCATCCATCACCACCAGGTCATTGTTTATCTTTCTCCCTTGTCCTGAACTTGGCTTCTTGCTATAGCCACTATTCCAGCTGGTTGAGTTTGAGTGTTGCTGAAATGTCCTTAATGTCTGTTTTGATTTCATATCTGTTATACACCACAGGGTACCCAAATATCATCTGTTTACAAAAAGTACTGCCTCACTTATTGCATCTCTAGGTTTGAATTAGCTGATGCGCCATTTGCTATTAAGTAACTTCTGCAAGTGTCTTCCAACAGAACACACTTAGTTTGAACAAAGTTGAGGGACAAAAAGAACAAAAATCTTCTTGTGGCTGTAATTTTACCTTTTGCCAAAACTTGAGTGGCAAGCTGTGAAAAGGTGTTATTCTTCCTGAGGAGAAAGTCCAGATTCAGATAGCCTAGAAAGGAACTGCCGTGAATCAATTCTGGTTAACTGGGGAAAAGTGGAAAATAATTGCTGATAAACAGCTAAAGACTGAGAAACTGATGAGAGAAATGAGAGAAAAACTGATTTAAAGAACGCTTTTTTAAAGACTTGATTATAAAGGCAAAAATGGCATGGAAAATTTGGAATTTTCCATGTTTTTCACAGATACGCTGCATACCTGTGAAACCCATACTTTTCTGGTTTGGTCACCATTATGATGAACCTCTCAAGAAATTTCAGCTGAGTTATTTCACCTGTACAAAAGTTTCCAGGACATTACAGGATGAGGCTCAGGTGCTCTACTATGTGTTCCTAGATTTATATGTTGATTACTTTTGCTTCATGTTCAAGACAAAAAGGGTACAAAAGTGTCCATTCACTGAAGTTAGAATGCAGAAAGTTACTGATTTCTTCATGCACAAAGAGCCATCAGGTACTCGCACTACAGATGATTTATTTTAGAGGGAAGGCAGCATGTAAGAAAGGACAAATGTCAAAGGCTCCAAGATGGAGTTCACTTCATATTTTTTTTTGGGACAGGCTGTCTTAGCTCTGTCTCCCAGCATACCCCAAACAAGCAGAATCCATATTTCATGTAAACAAAACAAAAGATGACCAATGATGAACAGAGCCCTACTCTGTAAGGTGTATCTTATACATTGAAAGAGATAAGAGATCTTGCCCCAAAGATCTTGCAGTCACAAAAGATGTATAGTGATGGAAGTCTCCTTGTAGCATAAAACATCAGATGCTTTTCCAACAGAAAGAAGCTTTTTTCCTCAAAAAAATATCCTGTCTATAATGAAGTTTTCGATGCAGATATTGTGTTAAAAAAAAAAAAGAAAAGAATGTAATCCAGACCTTGTGGAAGAAAATTCGATAAGGTGTTCAGCAGACAAAGAAACAATATTCTAGTTACAGAAGTGTTCTGGTATCTGTAAATCATCTCTGGCATGTTTTCCTCCTAGTTCTTTATGTTGTCGATTCAGCAGTAATGCCCTTATTCTGTCATTTTGTGAGATATGTTATTTCTTTCACAGCTTTGAACAATATGTTCTCATATGAAATGCCCTTATAGCAGTACTAAACAGGCCATGAAATACCTAAGTAGTCTCTTTTCAGATCAACTGTTTGTACACTTGATTTACCAATCCTCATAAATAGATAGACAGAGAGACAGACAGAAAGAGAAATAGATGGACAGAGCAACATTATTTAATCTCTGTTTTTGATTATTATCTTATTTTATTCTCACATGCTGTGGGACTTTAGGGACATATTTCAAGGTACTTCTCACTAATGAAGCAGTAATTCAAAATGCCACCCTGTCCCATAAAAGGATACTCAGCTCAAAAAAGTCACAGACATTTTATTCTCTGGATTAGAATTTTAAGTGAATGTGTTGTAGACTACACTAGTGCTGTTAAAGATTGAGGTCTCTTAGGTAAAAGCTTGCTTTAAAAAAGTATTTGGCACTGATTTGGACTTTATAAAAATATCTATCAAGTATTTAATGAAAGAATTCCACATAAATTTGGCTTCAGGTAATGGAAAATTTTCTAAAATGTCCAAAGTATCTGAAAATGAAAATCAGCAGTTCTTAAGTGGCCTATATTTCTATAGGATTTTACATCCTGGAAAATTCCAAAATAATTTTAGAAATTACGAGAAATTCTTGACTCTTTGGCCTGAGAACATTTTCACCAATGTTATTTAGCATTTAGTCTAGCCCATGTGAAAGCTGGCCATTTGTGAGGTGACACACTCCTCAAGATAATAAAAGAATATCATGTCCTGTTGAATAACTAGGAAGAATGCAACACTCCACACAATAGCCCATATAGAAATATGGGTAATACAAAATTATCAAATATATCAAAATTTCAAAATAATCCTGGCAACAGAAGTTCTTATTTTAAATGAAATTAGAAATGAAATTATAAATGCATAGATTCTGAAGGCATTGGCACTCACTTTGCTGAGTGTACAGGCTGGAAGATCGATTTAATCCTGTAGAGGTGGCCATTAGGTCACTCTCCAACATTTCATAGCACTGAGGTCAGCTAAAGAATGACACCCAAAGAAGTGGCAAATCAGTACAAACACTTCAGGTCCTGTTACAGCCAGCTGCGAATGCTGAGTGCTGAGATCCCATGTGGGATAATTAACCAAGAAGTTTACAAAATTTTCATTAAGCCAGAAAGAAACAAAAGACTGAACTTGAGCTTCTGAAAATATTTCTTGAAGAATTTTTTTTGAGTGCAGTTTTGTGACTACCAGGTAATTAAAATGAACTTGAACAACAGCAGCACTGCATCAACCAGTATCATGATGGAAAAGCAGTCAGGGTTTTCATTGGTCATGAGACAGTTCACTCTGCAAATCAACCAAATCACAGCCTGAACCTGATTAAATTTTAAAATGTAGAACACCAATTTGAAATTTTGCATGAAAGCAGCTGCAATCACCCTTATATCACTTCAGAATCCAACAAACAGCTTGTTTTCCTGTTCTTTCAAACAGGAATACTTAAAAAGGTTTTTATAAAGGTAAAACTTCATTTAACATTCAAAAACTGTTTTCTGTTAGGGAACTTGGTTTTCAAATTTAAGCATATTTTGAGAGTGTATTCCCAAGGCTAGTGCCAGCCATCCTGAATCCCCATCTCGGCCTCAGACTTTATTAGGTTCCAGCTACAAAACATCTTGGGAACTGCCTCCCTTCAATACAGTGCCACGGAAGCCAGACATCCTTCCCTCAATAACTCCATTTTCTGCCTCTTTCTGCCTCTATTCACTAAAGAATTTATATATATATATAACCATCCAATGAATGATATCTTTTAACCCATTATCAGATTCAGAGGTTCCTGAGATCCTCCCTGCAACCCTTAAAAGGGTATTTTTTAAAACTGAAGAGGGCCTCATGAGGCAGAGTCATAATACAGATACTGGAGCACAAGGGGTATTTTCTTTTGCTATGAAAGGTTCTGGCCCATGTACAAATACATGGGTACTGTATATTATTTTGTTGCTTTTCCTTTGCTTGTGAAACTCCATTCATTTTACAGCCATGCAAGCTGCAACAAAGCTCTGCTCATATAATAATCCAGCTGCATCCCACTATGACAGTAATCCAAAAATCTAAGACCTCAAAACTTCATCAGCCCTTGCCAGATTTTCCCTCGCCCTTCCTGGGTTAGTACTGCAGCCAGTTGAAACCACATTGAAATTACCTTTTAAACATGCCCTTAGGCACAGAGCTAAAGCAAAGGTTTGGCAAAGCTCATCCCATTCTTAATGCTCTAATGCTGTATTATTACTACTCACTGAAAAGCTTAATGCATTTAAACTCAACCATCATGCCAAAAAACACTGATGTTATTTAAGAGTTTGCCATATAATTTGAACTGATTGCATATTTATTGTAGAAGCAGTCACAAACCATAAAGCCTTTTGGTTTCCTCAGAAGCACTTCTCCCTCTCATGCTTTGATAGTGTGTTCCTCCACAATTGTTATTCACAGCAGGCTTCAGGGAATTCTTTATTTAATAGAGACTATTTACATTTCTTCTGCCTTCCATCACTAAAGTTTTAAATCTAGGGTTCAGAGATTTTTCTGCTAAAAAGTAAGAACTGCTGCAGCAAAAGATCTCAGATTCTTTTGTTTCAACACACTTCACCCCCAGCATACCCCAAGGAGCAAAGGTGCCTGTACAACTGCAATATTGGGATGTGTCTACACACGCATTGCTAAGAGATGATCCTCTTTCTTTCCGAAAGCTGTTAAGAACAGTGTGAGCTGCCACAAATACATTGCAGGGATACTACTTTAATCCTGATGCCATTTGTAATTTGAAAGATAGATACTGAGAGACTGGCTGTCAACGGCCAGCCATTCTTTAAAAAAACCTACAACTCAGACATCTGAAATAGAAAGCTGCATGTTCACACAAGATGAGAACATACAACAGAAGTCTTGGTATTTGTGTGAATAATTTTACTTTTTCACCATCTCACTTTAAATCCTTGTCCTCATTTTGATAAACATTTTGCACTTCTGAGGCAAATTCACAGTTGCTAGCAGAGTGCAGTCACAGAAACGCACACTTCTTGCAGAAATTATAATAAGATTAAATACTGATAAATACCAGCTACACCCTCAAATTACACTTGGGTAGCATCAAGTGACAGTAGATCCCTGCAAGCCATTCAGTAGCAACTTCTCAGTTGACCCAGTCACTGATAAAAATGCTCCCCTCTTCTCCCCTAATTTTTCCCTTTACTCTCTGAGATTCCTACATATACCCCAGAAAAATCCAAGCATTGCTAACTACCAGATGCCTTTCCCCTATCTACTTTCAGGAAATGCTTCCTTTCACTAAATTATGCTACTGGCTCATCTACTTGAAATACCCCAAAGTAACCTAACTTGAAATAACATCGAAACACAGCAGTGCCTTATATCATGCACATGAAAATAACTCTAGTACGGCAAAGACACAGACATGTCCAATAATATATCTTCTTCATTCGTTCAGAAGGGCCTCCACTTGGCAGTGTGTTGAAGGAGAGAGAGAGATGGTCTGCAGTCAGCAAGAACAAGATCAGGTCTCAAGTGCCCACTGTCAGTTCATGCAGAGGTAAATTGCAGAAGGGAAAAGTGTGCTTTGTTACGCTAAAGCTCTCCAGCTGGCCTCTGTGAAGGAAGACCAAAAGAAGCATTTGACCTTCTGTGTATTTAACAGGATCTGTGCCAGGAAAAAAAAAAAAAAAAAGAGCCCACACACAGTCCATAAATTTATCAAGTAAGTATCTTTCAAGAAGTTAGAAACAGTGAGTCTTTCTTGGGCGACAACCACGTCTGCATTGCAAATCATCTCTTCCACAATAAAATATGACAGAGAATTTGCATTTATTTTTAGTCTTCCTTTCCTTCCAGAAATGTAGTTCTGCTTGTGCCCTGCCAATGGCCAGCTCACAAACAGCCACAAAGTCACCAAATCAGGTTTTGGTAACTGAGATTATTTTTCTTTAAAACTACCAGTCAAGCAACTATACTAAGCATGCAAAGCTCTTCGTGATGTGTTTTGTGCAAAAGTGAGACTACAAAAGAGTTAAAAAATGAGACCTTTAATTTCTCTGGATATTCCATTAATGGTGAAGCAAAATATATCTACAGGCTAAACAGGAGGTACTTTCAGATTGGAAGAGGATAGCACCACTGAGGATATGGAAGGAACAGTCAGAAACCAAAATGTACTGAATCATGTTGGTCAATTAAAGAGTACAGCACTACCACCCAAATGGAGTGGAGCAGGAATCCACAAAACTCTCAGCTTCCACCACATCCAAACATGTGTAATTCACAATGAAAGCTTCTGTAAGGATCTGCAGTGAGTCTGGAGCCACCCACGTATCGGGTATTTTGCTTGTTTTAAACTGACATGCTCTTTTCCTGGACTGATAAATGAATGGAAGATGGAAGTGAAAGGAAATAAATAAATCTCACATGTAGAAATAAATACATTTTCACTCTTCATAGCATCAGGAAGAAAGCCTTTGCCAATCTCTGTGAAAAGTAGGATGGCAACTGTATGTCATTATATCATCTCTGAAGCTGATGGAGATGACGTTAATTGGAAAAATAGATCAACTTTGTCACAAAGTCTCTTTCAGTTTGATTTCTTGGCGCTATATTAACCAATACAAATGAATTTATGGTATCAATGTTTGAAAGTCAGAGGCCAAGAGCTACAAGAACAGCCAAGAGATAGTATTTCTTTAACATCTGGAACTAAGGAAATAGAGTTTTTCTTGAGTGGCTTTTATCAGACAGAATTGTTACTCGTGCCCCTCTTCCCACCCAGATGCCCCTCTCTGCTGAATGCCTCTAGTACTATACAGCTTTCTAATCTCCTCCTTCACATCCATGAAGGGCTCACATCTTCCTGCTCTCAACAAGGCAAGAGGTAGCTATTGAACCCTTAAAAGAGCCAGAGACCAGATGTGGTTAAAACCAAATGCTGGTGTGCAGTACTTGGGGAAAGAGAGTGGACAGGCAACTGGGAATCTCAGCATCTCCCATGCCTGGAAGGTGATTTTTACTGACTCATCAGTAACAAAACTGAGCCTAGTGAAAAGACATTGTCCAAACAGCAACAGCACACCATGGATGACTACTCCACATGGTAACAGAGTCCATCTCCCTGGAGCTTCTGCTCTCTGAGCTGGTTATCTCAGCCCTGGTAAACCTTCTGCTATGAGCTCAATAAATCCTGCATTTTCCTTAACAGAGAGAGAAAATGACATTGGACAAGCATGTTAGTACATCTTATTTTAAACGCCTTGTCTGGGCAAGGACCAAAGAAAAAAGATTATGGATTTGGCCCATTTTCATGATATTGTGATGATGACCTTATCATCATACTGTTTACTAGGCCATTTTCTGCACTTAATGTGATTAATAAATTCCTCCCTCGATGACTACCAACTCACATCCTATTTTTTAAGTTTCTTTTCCTTTGACAGATTTTCATTAAAAGCAAGTCATACCAACCTTTCCCTGAGATGATTTTTATTCCTATTTCTCGACCTTCAGAACACTCTACACAGTGTTTTGAGTTCGGTGAATCATAAGAAAAGGAAGGATGGGATCTGACATCTGGAAATGATTATGAAAACTTATTGTACTGCATAAATGCACTTCTTTTTTTCCCTACTAATTCTAACACAAAGCAGTGATATTGAAACAGATGCCAGACCAAACAGTGGAGAAAACAATGCAAACATGAACTTTGCCACCAGCAACCGAAGTACTCAGGTTGATCATAAAGCAAAGCACAAGCTGGTGCATATGAATATTCTGAAGTGGGTGAATGGTCTGCTAGGGAAAGCAAAGTGAAGTTTAGGTAGGGGGTTTTTTGTTAACATAAGCAAAATTTGATATCACTATCTGGACTTAAGCTGCTGAAGTGTGAAATCACAGCAGAAAGATTTAGTTTCTAAAAAAGCTCTAGGAAAACATGCATCTCTAGCACAGAGGAAGTCAGAAGGAAATCAGCTACAAAGAATGTCTGCTCTATTTCCTCTGAGACAAAGGTATTTCTATATCCAGAAAAGGGGAAACAATCACAGCTTGCCTTGGGCCCCAGCTCCCTCAGCCAGCTATTTTTTGGGTTTTGTAATTTTCCTTTTTGTTGTTGTTCGGTTTTGAGTGATCTGGCACCACTTCTTTTTAAAATATTTTTTTTTGTTCAAATAATCAGTGATTCTGCATTTAGCTGCTAATATGACATTGGATTGCTTAACCTTACTGAAAAATTTTATAGTGTCCTGCAAATTCAAGTATTATTTTGTGTGTATTTATCTGACTCATTCTTGACTCAATCAAAAACAAGTTATCAAGAATATCAACATCCTTCTAAAGTGGACCACACAGTGACCTGAAGCACAGACTGGGATTCATGGTATTTGGTACAAACAGATGCTCACTCTGTGGGGACAGAAAAGCTGTACTAAAGATCTACCTGGGGTACAAGCAGTTTACCAGGTAAGCAGTTAAAAGCACAGGCCTTTAAAACACTCCTTCCATTTGACATCTGATTTTTGTTCACACTAAATAAATGAATAGACCTTCACCTTACACTTTACTGTCTTACCTGTACGGAGATGTAGGCATAGCTGGAAAGCAGAAGGCTGGATATGTACTTCTGATTTTCCCTTCAGCCTCTTTCTCCTCAGCCTCTTCCTCCATCTCCAGATTCCTGACACTCTCATCCCAGTAACCCCAGGGGACTTGCTGATGCCCCAAAACTGTGGAGAGCCCTAGTAAAATAAATTTACCACTAATTATTATCTGGGGCTACACTTGTAGCTGCAGGACACCTCATTTTTAATGTTGCAATACTTCCATCATGATACCTGCCTCCTTAGCAGCAAAGCAAGGCTAAAGGGGGAAGACCAAGCAACAGGGTCCTGTCCTGTTCAGTACCTGGTCCCCAGCATCAGACCCCCTCCTCATGTGACAGCTACACAGCAGCCCTCTATCATCTCTTTTGCCTGTGCCCCACAGGAAAGCTGACATGCACAAAATCTCTAGGCTTTGTCCATGCCTTTCCCATAATCAGAAGCTGCACCTGCAATTCTACCCATTATATTTCATTTTATGCACTGACTGAGAAGTTATGACTGGTAGGCATAAAGTACTCTAAGATGATGTAAAAGCATCTATAGATCTCACGTATGAGAGTGTTGGGTATAGGTTATCTGGACATTAAAAGTATTGGTATAATATGTATGTTACAAATAACAGGTGGCTACGGACTTTATAAATCATAATTTATGCCTCAGCTATTTATCACCTGAAATCCCTAGAATGGGATGTTATTCAATTTGATTTTCTATGTTTCACTGAAATGCCAGAATGAGAGAATTCTCAGAAATGGTATAAAAAGACTATGAAAATACATTCTTGCTCCACTGCATTTGTCCAGTGTAGAAGGGAACACCTAAACTTTGGAAATTATTGTGGAAAGAGATGACACTGGTAAACAGGAATGAAACGGCTCAGGAAATTGCTTTGCTAGGAGAGGGCTACACACTGAAGTCGCAGAAGCTATACCCCAGACTGTCTTCGTTAGCCAAGTGTGGCCTCAATTCATCGTCCCGACCTGCCTTGAGTTCCTACTGGGCATGAATCAAGGTCAAGCTACTCCCCATGTGGGGCTTGATTCTTCCTGCCTGAGAAAACAGTTGATTTGCCTGCGGCCAAGCCGAAACATGAGCCAATAACAGGAAGCGAGGATGGTGGGAGAATTTGGATCCAAGCCACGAGCCAACATGTAATTAGGCACAAATAGCACCACGTCAGAACGCACTGCTGAAACCAACAAGTCAGCTCTGGCTGAAACCAACAGCCAGTTAGGTGTTATCAGGCAGTTATCTAGGCAGGTATTTTACCTGGAATCACATTATCATCTGACTTTCAAAGCTGCATAAGGAAGGGGGTGATTCCTTTTCCTTACAAATATTTGGATATGACTGAATGAGACCCAGAAATGAGCAGGTTCTCAGATGTTTGACCCTTAATATACTGACCCAAGCCAGAAGGAACAGCTTGGAGACAAGCGGCTTAATCTGGTCAGTCAAATATCTCCGAGTGCTGTATTGCTTTCATTTATCTGATCATAGAGAGGAGTTCAAGTGGGAATTTTCAACAATTAAGTGCTCCAAAAATATGTTTTAAAATTGCTACTCAGCCCCTTTAGAACATATTCCAGCAAAGTCCCTCAACTAGTCAATCACCAAAATTTTTGCACATATGATTTTCTATTCCTGATGGCTTTTGGATATGCATTCTGCTATCAGCATCCAGGTGCCCGGATGGCACACTGTCCAGTTAATGTCTTGGAACTAGAGAATATCTGGAGCTTCTGCCTTACAGGGGTGAATGAACTTACCAACAAGAGCAAACTAAGTACCTGACCCTGAACAAGGAGGATGAATAGGCTTAGACAGACTTCTCAGACTGAGCCCAGCAAATGCCATAGCCAAATGGGAAACACATCAGTAAGGAGAAAGAAAAAGAATTATGTACATTGAGCAATGTGTGAAAAAACGGAGAACTCCTCCTGAATCCTGCTGGTTCTGTTCAGTCCTAAAAAACCCTTGCTGAGCATATCAAGCATGTGCTTTGAGATATTTCAAGCATAAGTAGCAGGTCTGAAGTGTAGCCCAAAGTCTGTGGTCCCTTAGGAACAATTCTTTGTCTGCAAGCCTCTCTATCAGACACCTGCAGGGCTCTCCAACACAGGCAGTCCAAGCCCAGGCGGAAAGCTTTACTCCTACATACTGGCTTTTCAACATGTAAACATTATAGTTCAAGCCCAGAAAACTACTAGCAGCCTAGTCATAGCTGATACTACTATGAAGTGCAGAATACAGCAAACAAATTCCAGCTCCTTAAGGGTATCTTGATAAGAACAGTGGCACTACACATGCCTCTTCTCTGGGGTCTGTATATTCACTGCTTAGTAGAGGCAATTTCAAAAGCATGTTGACAAATTGGAGAGGCTGTAAATGTGATTCAAGTGCTGGGGAAAACACAACACAGAGAGAGCCATCAAGTTCAATCTATGCAGGTTATCGAACAAAAAAGTGACAGACAAATTGATTGTCACATAAAAACTTTCAAAAAAGACAACACTGGGAACTCAAGGAAGGGCTCTTCACTTTAAAGGACAGAATGACTGAGACCTGTATGCAGCCACTGGAGCCAGACAAAAATTAAATTAGATTGCAGGAGCACATTTTAATTCTGGTGGTGATTCTGTGGCAAAACTTCAAATGAAGTGGTGAGTTCTCCATCTCTTGCTATTTTAGGGGTAGCTGATTTTCTAGGGAAGATGATTTCAGTAGTAAACTAGAAGCACAGTGCAGGTTAGAGTGAAACTCTGCAGCTTGTGCTATACAAAACATCAAGCTAGATGATCTAATGGTCCCTTTTAGCCTTAAAAATCTGTCTGTGGATCTATGAATCCCTTCCCTCAGGTCCAGACACTCTGTGCATGAAGAAAAGAGAAGAGAAATTCCAGCTGCTGCTGAAACAGTACCAGTGTTTGCACAGTGGCACTACACCGCTGCTGTATCACTTGCACCCTGCATCCAGGGCAGCCATTAATGGTGTAAACTCTGCCTATAGTCCCCCTTTCCTACATAAAAGGGAGGACAAAACATAACAACACAGAATCATAGAATGGTCAGAGTTGGAAGGGACCTTAAAGATCATCTCATTCCAATCCCCCTGCCAGGGGCAGGGACACCCCCCCCGAGACCAGGTTGCTCAAAGACCCATCCAACCTGGCCTTAAACACTTCCAGGGATGGGGCATCCACAACTTCTCTGGGCAACCTGTTCCAGTGTCTCACTGTGAAAAACTTCTTACTGATATCTAATTTAAATCTACCCTCTTTTGGTTTGAAGCCATTACCCCTCATCACTACACTCCCTGATAAAGACTCCCTCCACATCTCTCCTGTAGCCCCTTTTTAGGTAGTCCTACTATAGAGTAGTCCTGCTATAAGGTCCCCCCAGAGCTTTCTCTTCTCCAGGCTGAACAACCCCAGTTCTCTCAGTCTGTCCTCACAGAAGAGGCGCTCCATCCCTCTGATCATCTTTGTGGCCCTTCGCTGGACCCGTTCCAACAGGTCCGTGTCCTTCCTGTGCTGAGGGCTCCAGAGCTGGACACAGCACTCCAGGTGGGGTCTCACTGGAGTAGAGGAGCAGAATCCCGTCCCTCGACCTGCTGGCTGGAAGCACACAGAAACCCTACAGCCCCCCTTTCCCCACACAAACCGGCAGGTCAGCACCTGGGGCAGGACCCAGCCATTAAACCAATCTCCGGGAGCCCTACAGCCAACGGGCCGCTCCCGCTTGCAGACCCACCGGTCGTTAAGCCACTCCACCGAGAGGGCTCGCCGGAGGAAAGCAATAACAAATATATACATTTACCTCCTCCGAACTCGCCTCCCCCCCAGCAGGGCGGGAGCGGGCGGCGGGGCCGGACCGGGCGAGGCCGCTAGGGGGCAGCGCCGCGCCGCGCGCACCGCGGCCGGGGCCTGGTCCTGAGGGGGCCGCGTCGGGGTAGGGGGGACGGCACCGTCGTTGTTCTTTCAGGAAGGGTTTTAAAACCTGAACCGCAAATTCCACCCAACAGCTGAAACCTGGGGGTTGTTTCTTTCACTGTGGAGGCAGTGGAAGGCGTTGGATAGGGGTAGCAGAAGTGAGGGAGGTGTCACTTGTGGCATTTTGGAGTGAAGGGAGACATGAAGGCGTGAGGCTCCTGAGGGGCCTCGTACGCCCAAGTCCAGGCCAGGAAAGGTTCCTGTGAGGAGAGCAGCCCTGACGCACACCAAGATTTATAGTAGCAGGAGGATATCCATGGGGAAACGAAAGTTGTAAATGTCTAATTCTTCGGCTTAGTAACTAGTGTGTTTTAGAAATTTACTGTCCTTGTAAACTGGGAGGATTTGAAGCTTTCATAAAACAACTGTGTGGTGAGCCAGACCTGCTGTCTGTTTCACACTGAATTTATGTGCTAAGCATCATTTCTGAGCCCATAAATGCCAGTTCCAAAGTGCTTGCAAAATTCTGTGACACGACAGTGGTTTTGCTCTGTTCACTCTGAACTCAGAAATCGTGCTATTTTAGTAGAATATCAAATTCGGCCTTTATTTTTAGCCCACGCTCATAACTAGAGAGACATACTGTAGCAATAAAAGTTTGAAGCAGAAACATCTATCACCTTCCGAAGCACTCGGTTGGTTTCCAGAATTTGTATTTGATATATGGCAACACTTCAGGACACAAGCGACAGGACACAAGAGGGATGGAAACATCCTGATAGCTCAGAAGATGAAGTCTGGCCCCTCTCTCTCTTTTTCCCCATGCTGTGACTTTTGTATTTATTAAGAAGAAACTATTAGGAAATTAATTTTAAATTTGAAATTATTGTGCAGTCAATAGCTATTACTGCAAAACCCAGTCATTAGATGTCTCACTGTTCCCTGGCTAGGCAAAGCCACATCCCTTTGCCATGACTATATTTCTTGTGTGGTCAAATCCACACTTTTCTCCCTAAATCATCCCTGGCTCTTATTCCTGCATTGGTAAAAAGCAGCAGGAGCATTGACTCAATTCTTTTTTCTTAGGGTGCTTTATTTTGTTCAAATACATTTTTTTTCTTCATCCAAAAGAAAAGATACCACAAGATTTGGACCAGGATCTTAAGGGGATAAGAATCAAGAGGTTTTGCTTCTTACTTTATTTTATTTTATAATATCATTAAATGCTAGTATTTTTTCTGGCAAGTCAATAATCAACAAAATAATTCCTTTTAGTGAATAATTCCTGATAGATGAGAAGTGACACTCCCTGTGCTTGAAAGGGAAATGACAATAATTATTTTTAGAAGATAAAGTTAACAGAGCTATACGTCAACACCACATGTAATTTTTTTTAGATTTGTTTGGTTAATTCCTTCTGACTGCAGTTTATGTAGAATAAAGGACTACATACAATAGTTTCTAACTTAGTGTCTGCTTTAATTTTTATGGTATCAGTTGCAGATCTGACATCAGAAATGAACAAAAGAACAAAACCCCCCACTTATTTTAAGCAGTCTGAAGGGCCCCTCAGTTACTTAACTGTTGCTGCTACCTACCCGTTGTTCTTTTGACACTGAAACAGTTAAAAATGTCTGAAATAGATTGACTGGGCCAAATTGCTCCCTGCTGCAATTCCACAGAGTATATCAGGGATGAATTTAGCACTATTTCATCAGCATTATAAAAGCTACATTCAGTCATTAGACAGTTGATAAATTATTCAGGAGATTTTCTTCCATGAGGCCCATTAGGGACAAAGAAAATCCTTTCTCAATCAGTCATTGTCTTGTCTTTATTTTTGGTACTAATTTAAGAAAACACACTGAGTTACAAAGTGATTAATGACAGAGGCAGGCAGTTGCTGGTGGAACCCTCGCTTCCCTGTGTGCGAGCTTAGGAGATGCATCTCGAGCCTGCCCCACATCCCATGTTCCACGTCCCATGTCCCACAGCAGACACGAGCAGCTCAGGGCTGGAAGTCACATGGGCCCAGTGGGTACCCTCGTTTGCCAGCTCTGCCTCACAGCAAAGTTTTGCCCCAGGAAAGCGGTGGAGTAGCCCTACGGTGCTCAGCTGCTGCACCTCGGACTGCTCGCTCAGCTCCAGCGTCCTCTTTGGGGCTGCCAAAGTGCTAATTAATGCCGTTCCTGATGGGGAGCTCTGGTGAGCACAGATGTCTGCGGCAGCAAATACGCACATGCCAAAAGCGATAACTTTCAGTTGCTGCTGACAGAGGCCAGGGCTCGAGACGTGCAGTGAAAACAAAAATGAAGCTTGTGTCACCGGGCATCCAGCTACCCCCCCAGCCTGTCACTATACTTTTTATTAGTGCTCATGACGAGCTTTTTCTATTACAGAGCTTGTGAAGGGAAGGGGCAGTGACTAGTGACATGGAGCATGGCACACCTGGTTTTGTCGATGGTGAGGAGTGTGTCATTGCCACAGAATAGCTACACTAGTCACTGTGGGCTGTGCCCGTTAAAAGCACTCAGACATGAGGCTTTGAGTTCAGGTGCCAAAGTCCCACATTGCTGATTCTCCTGCTTTCCAAACTGTACTAATGCCCATATTGTCTCCCCACCAGTTTCTGGATGCAATGTCCAACAGACATAGTACCCAAGGACTGATTCCTCAGCTTGTGGAAGGCCTGATAGACATCCAAATGGTTTGGGGATTTCCCACCAGGATAATTACGCCCGTTTCCTTGTTAGGCATGTTCTGAGACTAGCCAGTGAATACGATACACCTCCAGGAGAGAAAGAGAGTGTGTTTTCCCCATTCCTCCCTCCCCAGCCATCGGCTCTGGAATGACTACAGTGATCAACTAAGCTGTGGGAGACCTCACCTAAAGTCCCTCTTCCCCCAGGTCTTTCAGAACAGGATATCAAACTTAGATCTTCTAATTAAGAGAGAAATGCCTCTCCTTCTTGTCTGCATCAGAGATGAACTACTATTAAACTCTTTTCTCTATATTTTTTGGTTTGTTTCTTAGATACAAATTGGAAGATTGTCAGGGATTGAGGTCTCCCAGGTGAATATCCTGGACATGGAGCTACAGACTCATTCTCAGCCCTTCAATGTAAATAGTTAACTGTACTGAGGTTCTGCCATCAGATGTATCCTGAGCATCTGGGACAAGTAAGCAGCCAAGAGGGACAGAATTATTCGTTGTAGCCCAAAAACAGCAGGACAAAGCTTTATCTGTATCATTTAAAAACAGGTCTGATCTGTAAATCAATGTTGAATTGGTGATATAAAATCATACAATTTCTCTTTTCCTAACTTTTTTGTTTCATGGAGTGTCTAAAAAGGTATGGAACCTTTTCTATCTGCAGGGATGTTAGGAAAGTGATGCACAGAAAATTGAAAAAAATCAAACCTATTCTTGAGTTCAGAAGCACAGCAACTTGTATGTCAAATATTCACATTCACCTGACATTGTAGAGGACTTTTATAAAATGTGGGGTAGAATTACAGAAGTTTCTAGCAGGCACAGAGGAAAGTATGAACTGCACTAAAATTGTCTTTATAAGATTTAATTAGTTTTATCCCTACTTGCGTTGTGTAATTCTTTTCATAGAGTCTCACCACAAGATGAATACTTGGCCCATTCTCCATATAGGGAAAGAATAAGCAAACCCAACAGTTAGGATATGTCTGTGGTACCAGTTTGGGCTCATTGCGTCAGGGCTCAAAAGATAATGCCTCGCTCTGCAACAAAATACTTGCCGCTCTGTCCTGCAGGTGAAACTAAGTCACATTAAGAGATAGAGTTACACACTCATAAAGCTGATAACCATGCCAAAGCTTTGATGCATTATAGAAAAACTCAGTATCGCTTTTCACTCTCCTTCAATTTTGCCTCACTTAAAAAATTCCCCATTCAGATCAGTTATTTCCAATCCCATCCAACACAAATTCTTTGCAATATAAGCGAGCACAGAGCACAGTCCCCTCCAAAACCAGATGATATTTAAATTATCTTAATCTATTTGCTTATTTAAAGCAGCCTGACAGCAGGGATAGCTGAGCTCCACCTTGATGGTATAATAAACTTGAACTTAGTGATACAGGCAGGGGATTGATTTATGCTGTTGACAGATTCTAGGCTTCAACAATGAAATGTGTTAGAGGGGATGTAAATGCAAATGGCCACATGGTTTCCTGAAGACATGAGTGCTCCTACAGTCTTATACTAATCACTTCCACATTTGACTCTTACTTTTCTCTGTGTAAGCTCCCTGGTTTTCACAGGATGCTTATGACCATCCAAATGGTCATCAATGCAGTGAATGCATTGATTAACCAGCTCAAAGGTTTTCAGAATAATAAGCACCAATTCCGAAAAACAAAATAATTAAAAAAAAAACCCAACCAACCAAACCAAAATAAAAAAAATATTTCACTTTCAGAAATATCCCTTGAAGGTACTTTCTAATACATGTTAGAGCATAACCCTGACTAAATGTAAGCTGACATAGGGTAAAATCTGTGTAAGAAATGTCAACCTGTATTTCCTGTGTTGATACAGATGAATATATAATCTTTTTTCACCGTCTCCCAAAAACTTCAATCAGGAACACACATCTGTAATAGCAACCTAGATTGTTTTCCAAAAGCTAGTGCTGTTTTCCCTCCTTGTTTCACCAGCACTTGTCTCTCTCCCCTTCTCGAGAACCACAGAGCAACCTTCAGTGCTTTCTCTCTGACCGACTTCCAGAGTGTGGGTGTTTTGCTGCTGGCTTGCAGTGAGACAAAAAAGTCCCAGAGATGTTCTTACCTTTCCCCAGAATTATTGCCTTGCTTAAAACAAAACATAAATTTGGAGTTAGAGGGAACCTGTTAAAGGAAGTAGGAAGAGGGGAAATCCTGATGCCATAGTGTTGTTATGGCCCATTAAAATATGACTCAGTTTTTATCGAGTTTTTATCAGTTAGAGCAATGCTGACAGCGTGGTAGGAAACGCTTGGCTCCTCCAGCTTCCAAGAAGCGCCCCAGACGCCCACTTGACAGAGCGGTGCATGCTGCAGCGCACAGCCCCGTCCCACAGCCCCTCTCCTGTGGGCAGGCCTTAGCGTGGCTGGCCTTTTGAGGAAGGAAATGACCTTGCCTACGAGGGGGCGAGGTCACAGACAAACCAGCAGCTGCAGTTTCGCAGAGGAAGTATTGGGCATGCTGCTGGTGTTACCTTTCCTCTTCTTGATTCTTGCACTAGAGGGACCAGGAGCCAGACGAGTTTGGGGGAACATCTTGGCCTGCTGCAAAGTGGTTCTTCCAGTTCAAGTCTCTGCTACAGCTCCTGACAACTTAAATGAAATTATAAACACAAGGGGCTTGACTTTGCATGCAACTGGTGTATGGCATTTTAAGAAAAAAAACATAAGGGAAGGACAGACAGAGCTGTCCATCCAACTCCAGTTTGGCAGGCAGCAAATACACACCCTGCTAGCTGACACCAGCAAGCCAGTGGTGCCCACAGTTTCCAACGTGAGCTGATTTCCTCATCTATGTGTATTCAGGCAGCCATATCTCTCACCCCATCCTCATCCCTTGGGCTCTGGAGGGAGCAAATGCAAACACAAGGCTTTTCCCGATTTCCCTGCAAAATCAATAGTCAAATCAGTGCTGCAATTTGAGGGACTGTGGTTTGTCCAGGCTCTGTGTTTTGCTGTCAAAATTTAAAACACATCCTGGGCTCTGCTTGCTCTTGGTCTTGAAAATGTTGGTGTTATTTTCAACTTTCCCCTAAAGACATTTAAGCTATTCTGTTGTAGTAAAAGAAAGAGAGAAAGAAATTGAATGCTGAGGCTCCAGAAAATGAAGCTTTAAAGAAAAGAAAAAAATCACAACTTTCATAATATCCTTGATGAGACTGAGAGCACTGCCTACCATGCAGGAGCCTTGCAGTCTTTCCTAGGTTATCATGAGAAGACTCGCAGTAGAGTTGGTTTAGCAACACCCAAATTACAAAAAGCCAACCTTTCAAAGCAAAACAGGAAGCCAGCTCTCTGCACCGGCTCCCTGATGCACAGCAATGAAATCATTGGTAAAGAGCTGTTCAACACCCCAAAAAATAAGCCTTGTCACAAAAAATTATTATTTCCTTTTGTTCTTTTTGCATTATGTCTTGGTTTTATTATTTAGGACAGATTTACTTTCAAAGATTTTTATGGGCTATGGGGAAGTCTACTGAATCACTACATTACACTTCCTAGTTCTTACGCATGTTCCTTTATAATCCTGAAACCTCATGGTGTTTACAAAGCAGGCGTTTTCTCTCTGTTTTAGAGAGAGGGAAGTAAATCAGTTGCCCCAGCCAAGGCAGCTGAGGAGTCAAGTTGACTCAAGGACTCAACATCTGAGTCATGATTAGGACTCTGGACTTCTGTGTGTCGCTCAGCCCCAGGCAGGGATTGTCTTTGGTGGACAGTGGTCCATTGTGCCAGGCCTTGAGGGCAGCTTGTCAAGCTTTGGCTGGAGACTGCTGGGAAGGCACAGTTCTTTATGCAATTGGAAGAAAGGACCTAGGTTACTAACAGTTAAAGTAAAATCAAAGTTATAACACAAATGGAGAGTAAAATTGCAATTTCATTAACTTTGGCTGTTTCTGAAAGACAGAATCAGCTTAGTGCTAGTGAATAGCACAAGTTCAGTCACCTTAATAACGACCAAAGAATTCATAGCTTGGTCAGCTTTAGAATTTAAGGGACTGGGTTTTGTGCAAACTCTGTTCAGAAGTGTTTTGCTGTCAAAAGTTGGAAACTATTCTACAGACTGAAATTTCAGACACTGTGTTCATTTGTCCAGAGCACAGTCTTGGATACTGTGTGTGTGACCCATCTTTTTGAAGTAGCTTATGCATCACTCTGCCTGGAAAGCTAAGCAGAGTCATAAGAGGGCTGTGACAGTGTCATAGAGGGACCTGGACAGTGTCAGAAGGGTATGTAAACAACTAGGTGTTTAAATTGAAAGAGCCAGCAGGGCTGCTGTCCTATCAAGGAGCTCTTTACAACAGGAAAGAGAGATGAGTAAAATACTTCACTTTAGATTTCATTTAGCTCTGGCGTCTTTTCTTTTAACTCCAACAGCCTCATCAACACTCAAAACTGTGCATTCAGCTATTGTCACTATTGCAAAGTATCTCAAAATTGTGAATGCTTTGTATTAAGCCACTTCGCATAGTCTAATAATTCTTTGGTTAGAAAAAAAACCCACCTCCTTTTGTAGCATGTTGCATTCAACTTAAGTTGCATTCATCTAAACTCTCTTTCACTGCATCATTTTGTAATGGTGGAAAAGGCTGCAAAGAACCTCTCAGTATTTTGATTTCTCACCATCCTTACAGTAAATTTCCATGTAGACATCCTGGACCCCAGTACACTGAGTACTGTGTTTTAAAAAATATATACTCAAGAAGTTGCATGTGCTCTTGAAGGAAGATATGAGTTGAATACCCTTGCCTACAGGGCAATCACTTTCTAAAGCTTTTTGATTTTATTTGTGGCAATATCATCCAGCTTTAGCAATTAATTACCTTGCTCGGTGTGATGCAGCTGCTGTGTCTTAGCAGCTGTTCATTCGTATTCTGGTCACAGGGTAGAAACCCAAAACTGGTACCCTGGGAGAGACCGAGATTCCTAACCTGAACTGTAGGTGGCATTCTTCAGCTGTTCGTCTTGAGTTATTGCTCAAGAAAGAGACAAATGAGTAATTTTCATGTATCCTTGATTAATGTTATCGGCCCTCTCCTAAGTTTAATTAAATTGTACTTTCAGTTGGAAGGAATGTGGGTTCATAAAATCTGAAGTTGTGTAACTATGTTACCTGGGAAGATTAAAACAATTTTCTTCTGTTCTTGCCCTAGAAGCTGAGGAAATGACATGTGTTTGAGTGATCTGGAGTATTTCCAGAGAAATTCTTCCATCATGTGCTATGAAGAAGAAAAAGCTGTAATGCCCAAAGATTTACCCATGGTCTAGAGACAATTTTCAATTACCTTGCAGCAATAGAGAGTAAATCCAACTACATTTTAAATTATCAGTGTTATCTCTAGAGAAATCACAAATAATTTCCTTTACTGGAGGGATTTTGGCATGCCCAGAATTTCTCATGTGTACTTGGTTATCTGAGACAACTCTGCAGTCTTTCAGCAGATTTAGAAAGGTTACAAAGGGAAAAAAGAGAGGAAATTTTCTTCTTCAGCTTAGCGAAAAGTTTAGTGAGCTTGAAAAAGAGAACTAGTCATGCTTGGCTAGAAACAGACTGAACTACAAGAAAGCAAGTTATATTTGAGTATCTCATGCAGCTCTGAGTACATTTTGCTCTCTAAACTTTTCCAGCCCTGATCCTTCTTCTGATCTAATACCATCAGTGGTATCAGATTATGTGCAACCTTCACGATGCAGGCAAACGTCCACAGAGAAGTAGACTGAGGACATGGGGTTCATCTACACTTGTGACCTGGGAGGGTAGACAGCTTCTAATCCCGCGAATAAATCTTCCCAATGGAAATGCAATTCAATTAAATTATTCATTTCCCTTCTCAGCTTAATCAAAGATTAAACTACAAGAAATACATGCTTGTGCCAGATAACTGGAAACAGATGGCTAAGATTCATTTTGTTCATAAAAAAAATGGTAGGTCAAAGGCAACAAGTCCATCAAATAGCAGGCTTTCTTGTTTTTTTTAAAAAAATCTTACTTTATGGGTGACTAATTTTCTTTTAATATTTTTATTTCTGTTGTGACAGTGAGGTGCAGTCAAAATTGTTAAATGAACTGTTTATCCAAGGGGCTGAAAGGATTACAGGAAACATTTCACAGGGATGTATTAATTTTTCCACATTTTTTCTGTGTGAAATGTGTTATCAAAATATTAATTTCAGCCTTCTATATGACTGAGTTAAACAGAAATATTTCAGTCTTATCCAAGAGGGAATACTCAGATAAAGTCTAAATCAAATATTCTGGAAAGTTTCATTTATTTCAATGACAGTTTGGGGCCCAATGCAAACAAAACAAAATACTGAATTCAGCTGCAGAAGTGATATTATCTTTGACCAGTTCTAAATATTATTGCCTTCTACTTCTAGAGCACTTATCAGCAATAAACCTGAAAGAATATGAACTCTTTGATGCTTACCAAAGTTTAGCTGGATGGAAGTGCTATTGTATTTCCTTTGTAGAAAAGTGTTTGAAAGGTAAAAATGCTTTGGCAAAGCTCTTCCCAGGGGTCATGCCTAGATTTTACTTTACTTTACCTTGTGTGGATTTTCTGAAGACGGTGCAGGGACCATAGTTATCTCTTTCCCCTGCCTCCCATCATCACTGCTTGGGTTGATGTGCCTTCACTGTGAAGTGACAGAGAAGAAAATGTGATGAGCCTTGTCTGTTTTATTCACCATGTTGCCGGGTTCAGCCTTAGCTGATAAGAGCAGAAAAGTAGATCAGTCCTCACGAGAAAACTGCGAAAGCCATGAAAATCCTGTATTATGCTGGATAATACACTTAGATACACTTTTTTATTTATGAAAGTATAAATGAAAAGGTACGACTGTGCTTAGTTATGGTTTATTATTATTAAACATGCACAGAATGGTGTATTAGAATCTGTGAAAAAGGCATTAATTTATTGATTTTCCTGCTTGTTCATCTGCTAAGTAAAGTGTGATTGTATGAAAATTTAAGAGATGTGCCCATGAAGCCTGAGCCTTGATGGAGGTCACAAGAGGAACCACGTCCGCTGGCACCAATGAAGGGCTAGGCTGCTGTCTCTGGGAAATCACAGAATCACAGAATCACAGAATTGTGGTGGTTGGAAGGGACCTCAGAGATCATCGAGTCCAACCACAAAA
>JAOTQQ010000023.1:25604431-25641056 GCA_026546715.1 Gallinago undulata
AGCAGGACCTGCCCCTCGTGAACCCGTGCTGGCTGGGCCTCATCACCTGGGTGTCCTTCATGTGTTGCATGATGACATGCAACATGAAATACTGTGGAAGTGCAATGTAAGAGTAAAGGCTATTGAAGCCAGGTCTAGATTTGCTGCACATTAGCACAAAATGGCAAAACACTTCACAGAGTTCACTAATATCAACAGGATTTTACATCATTTAGCTCTAGTAGGTGGATAGGAAATGCATCACTAAAGCTGGCTCTGTGCATCTGTGAATACATTACAGTGCAAAATCCTGACCAGGTCAAAGCTCCAAACTTCAACATGGTCCCTAAAGAAGTCAAATGTAAACCAAAATTGGGCAGCCCGTTCTGCCTTAAACTCATGGATGATTTAAATCTCAGCCTTACTTACCTGAGTTTTGGAAAAGGTCAGCATAACAAGTTCTCATGTTTTGGGCTTTTGTTATTCAAATTAGACCAATGTCAATGAGGTCTTCAGTAGCACAGCTGATAAAGATGAACAACCATGTTCTGCCACACCAAGCTTACACACAATCATCTGCTAGTATGTTTTACGGCTCACTTTATGTTCTCAGATCTGGAAAATATGTTTCACAGCAACAGTTTAGCTAGGATACTGTGAAGCATGGAGCAGGTTTCTAGGTTTCATTTTGGGCAGAGACAAAAAAACAAAACAGCCTTCTTTTTTATAAACATTGGCCATTTTTGGTATTAACTAAATCTTGCAACTCAGTCTGTTTCAGATATAGGTGTCTTTGCAAAGAGCTCTGGAGTCAAGCAGCAGGTAAATTACTCCATCACCAGCACACTGCTGTTCAGAGACAGCAGATTGAAAATGCACATTCATGAGGATACATTCTATAGTGCAGTATTTTTATCACTTCAGTGAAGATTCACTTGATGTGGTGCTCCAGATGGTATTGTGTATGTTACAACTCTGCAGCAAAACAGGATAGCACCTATGTTGGTTGCCTGGGGTCATAAGCAGAAGAATCTGTAATTAATGGACAGCTTTGCAGCTATTTAGACTCTACCCTGATAGATATAAACTGCCCCGATGTCTTTACCGTGAGCTGTTACAAGGTCAAATTCATGTTCACATAAACATGAACAAGACCAAGGCAAAATCCAGATTTACTGGGTATAGTTAAATCCCACCTCAGTCATATCCCTTGAAGTTATGGTGAAGGATTCCCCAGGTAAGTCAAATGGTTGTAAAACCTCTCCATTCTGCACATGGTGAATTGGAGATGAGATGGTTGTAGTCCCTCTACAGCAGCCCAGGGACTGAACTAACGCATCAGCGCATCTGATTCTCACAGGTGACTGTGGGAATTAGTTTCACAAATCCCTTTTCTCAGATTTAATACAGATTTAATAAAGGGATTTGGGTAAACCAAAGATCACCATAGAATCTGGAGAGAAACGTTCAGAGGAGCTATCCTTATCACATTGTGGATTTAATAATCAGAAGTTTCAGGTCACCCACCCAGACCGCATCTTTGCAAACCTTGCAGTGATTTTTCCAAGTCCAATTCATTCAGCGCTTTGGAAGAGTGCCTTAGAAAATGAAGTCCATGATTCTTCTTGTATCGTGTGGACAGTGCGTAGGCATATTTTCCCATACCATAAGAACAGATAGCACATTTTCCCACTCCCTGAGAAGCTGAGTTAATGCAGAATGATTAATGCATCTGTTTGGACTGTCAAAACGCTCATTGTAAACGCAATGCATCATTTAGCCTAAGTACCTCGCAGCAAAGAATACAGTCCAAGGAACACAGTTTCTTTTCCCTTGATTAATAAAGGCTTGGAAATCATGCTTAAGAACATTCTGTGGTCCCTCAAGTTCAAGAAAAGATACAATACTCAGAAATTAGAAGTGGTTCGCTCTGAGGCATTAAGCAGTAATTTAGCTCACCCTACGTTGCTCAAAACTTTAAAAACTTCTGTGTGGCTTTATCTACCCTTCCCCTCTTTCTCCACAATGTTTTGGGTTAGTTTTGTTTCCGCATTAGGATGGGCAGTGCAGACCCTAGGGCTGCCCACTCAGTCTCCATGCCACGGGCAGTGGCTGTTTGGCAGAGCTGTTGGAGAGAAGCATGCACTTCATTCTTCTTTAAAGTGTCCACTCTGTGGGAAATATTGTGCAAACCCTGACAGAAATTAGGGCAACAACCCAAATTATTCGCCTTTTATATAGTTTTCTTGAGTTTGGAATTTGCTACCAGATAACGCAAGCTGGCTTCATAAGGTTGCTATAAAACATAAGGAAAGGCCAGGTTTTGTGGGAAGTACAAGGTCAGGTTTTGCAGGGGCTATATGCAGCATCAGCAAACATTTTCCTTGCAGACTCCTTCTCAGCGATTTATTTCCAAAATAAACTGCTTTGATTGTGTCAGTACTTAAACAATCATTCCCCTGACTCACCAGAGCTAACAAGCTTTCTAATGCACGACAAACAGGGGGTGTTGAGGCAAAACCAGTCCATGTTTTCTGTCATAACACTCCTGAGTAGCAGTGAAGAGAAAGAAAATATTTATGAAGAAAGACTACCAAACCAATGAACATCACTCAGGATCAACCCAACTGATAAAGGGGACAAAAGGTGGAGCAAGGAGCAGAACGCAGGACTCATAGGGACATGGGGCTGTACCCAACGGCACTGTCCAGAAGGCGAAAGCCCACTTGGCACCTTTGAAACTTACCCCTATGACACAGCTCAGTGAGGAACAGCACACCTGCAGAATTCAAAATTTTATACCTTCCTTATTCTGATTTGGGTTTTTTAGCCATTTTACAGAAAGACAGTGATAGTATGGTTCAACAATGTCTCCTATATGTTTGTTTTCCATAACATTTTATGTACAACTTATTAGTATAGTAAGTTTGAAGAACTTGGCTATAACTGTTTTCAAGATATTTCTTCAAACAGCGGCACAGTGAAAGCACTATTTTGTCTCTTGAGAAAAAGAAAAAAAGTCTTTCCATGGCTTATATAATATCTAGCACTGAATGTCTTGATTAATGAAACCCTGAGGGATATGGAATAGAACTCATATCACAGGAGCAATTCAAAGGCCCAGAAGCCTATTATTTTGTAAGAATTACTGTGGAAATACAAGCATTCATTGCAGCATGTTCATTAGGAGCATTTCTATTTTATCATCACTGGAATACTCTAATATCTGCTAGTCAGACCAGGAATGTGAGATTGCTACAGGATGGAACCAATTTTCAAAGGATGGAAAATGCTCATTCATCTATCTCAGGAGCCAGTCTGAACACATCAGGATAATATTGCTGTCTAGAAAGGAAGGTGCTTGGAGCCCTAGAGAAAAGGTGAATGTCAGGTTCAGTTTTGTCAACATGGCACTGTAAAATCATGTATTTCAAGTATTCTGAACAGAGACAAGCACTGGGTGTGTCAGTTACTCTCTGCTCATCAACAGAAGAATAAAAATTTAAGAAACAGGAGAAGTGTTTTCATTGTAGTTATGAATTTGAAAGACCTACTGACAACAGCTCCAGTATCTTTTTACTGCTCATTCAGCCTAAAAAGAAATGATAGCCACAGTTTTGTCATTAGAATAACAAACAGCTGTAACTGAGAAATAATAAGAAAAATAAATGACAAAAAAAAGACATTAATTTCAAATTGTGGCAGTTCACTCATTTCCAGTATTCATCTGTTGAAGCCTACAGTTATCCAATTATGTGCAACTGAATCAAAAATAAAGTAGAGGCAGGTAGCCTTTATGTGAAGAAAAAATATAGCTAGCTTTGTCCAAAAATTATAAGGACTGGCAACAGCAAAATGCTATGACCAAGGAAAGGAGAGCAAACTGAAATGTTCAAAAGTAAATAAAGCCTTAGTGAAAGTATGCAATGGAAAATAATATAGGAAATAAAAGTTCAGGAAAAATGCAGTACAGGGACATAGCTGAAACAAATGGGAAAGAAAAAAAAATAAACAAGGAAAATGCTGTTTAAAAAAAAACAGAGCATGAAATATAATATTCCACCTTCACTGAAAACAAATATAATGTCTACTTCTTTTATGTGCGAAACGGTAAACACTCTGAGTAAAACACGCTGGTTTCCCAACAGCTCTGCCAACACAAATACTGCCAGGAAACCCAAGCTGTGCGTAGTGCTTGCCCCGTAGTGAATTCTGTTGGTCTGACTTCTGCAGGCACAAGCCACGGGGCGCATTGTTTGGTAATGCTGCACCTGAACAGCCAGTGTTGAAGAAGATGCCGCTGGTGCCGTCTCAGTGCTTGGGGGGGCTGCTCGGCAAAGTGAGAGATAAGTCCACCACGTGGCTTCTTCGAGGTGCTCTGCAGGGCACTGGCTGCAAACCCACGGGCTCCCTCCTTGCCCCTCATTAAGCTGTTCAGGTAAGGTATCTTTCAAACTTGGCATTTCATCTTTAAAAAGCAGAAAACCTGCACCTTTTTTACAGAGCTAAGGACAGTCTCCTGGCTGCACCCTCAACAGCTGGAGTCTGCGCTCAGAGCTGCGCTAGCTGTGTGACCCTTTTCCACAGTGTCCGTCCACACATGGTTACAACAGACTGTCATCAAGCTTCCCTACTAATTTCAACAGTTAAACATAAAATACCAGAGTGTGAGAACCACTGGGAAGTGTGAGGAGTTTAAGCAGATCTTTCTCAGGTCAGGTAGAAGTGACATGGTTGCCAAAGGTGGTGCACTACATGGAAAACTTGCTCACAGGGGCATCAGCTGGGAGTGGACATAGAATCATAGAATGGTTAGAGTTGGAAGGGACCTTTAAGATCCTGGAGTTCCAACCCCCCTGTCGCCTTCTGAAGGCTTTCGGACTCTGTCGGTGTCCTTTTGCTTGGTGACTTCTGCCTTTGGCTGAGGGAGGAGATAGACTGATGAATAAATGGTTTTTACAGTTCATAAACTCTGCATAGGGTCCAGTCCACAATGTACACCCAGCGTACCACATACCTGTTCTTCCTGGGGCTGGCTTTGTTTGATGCTGTCATTGGTTTATTTGTCCTCACCTTGACGTCCAAGTGAGATGAAGTCTTTGCAGCTGAAGAAGACCCAGGTGGAGATAGTCCTCAACAAACCTTCCTGAGGCTGGCATATGCTTGGTGGTGACACTGTCCAGCAGCACCCACGAGCCAGTCCATGCCTAGCAGTACTGTTGGGGACAAGGTTAAGTACGTACAAGGTTGCTTTAGGTTTGGAATATCACTGAACCTGGGTAAAAGCCACATTTTTTTTTCCCTTTCTGAAGGCTTCTATGGCTTCTCCACACCCTTAAGACACTCAAAATTATAATTATTTGGGGAGGAAAAGATGAAATACTTTTATATCATATTTTCGTTGCTTTAAAGAAGACCTTACATGTTATGGCATTGCCTTGAATATTCTTCCTTTGATGTAGGAAAGAAAGATACCACCATATTTGAACTCTTTTCATAGATTAATGTAATATACACTGAATTTGTGTCAGGAACAAACATTTCTCCCCTTCTTTCTTGCCACACCAATTAATTATGCAATGAAATGACAAATTGTCCTTATTAAAATTTTTAAGTTTGCAGTACAGACTTTTTTACAACTAAAAATGTGAGTTAAAATAAACATATCTTGACTTGACTACTGTCTCCTATATATTTGAAAAGGTAGACCATGAAGATACTCGCTGAAAAATACATAATGAGCCATGGATCCCTCAAAGCTGTTTTTGCCATAGTCCAGAGTCTGGAAATTAGTCCAAACTAGGAAACACTTAGATACAGCATGTATATAGCTAATAAACACTACTGTCTGTAGTGACCTTTTAAGGTTCACATGCTGCCCAGTATTTTCTTACTCAAGAAGCAATGTCTCAGCTCTTGCAATGAGGTAGCAAATTTCTGTTGACAACTACAAGTGCAGTCGCAGCTCCAGTTTCCCTGAACTCCAAGCTTTGGCCCCACAAGACTGTCACAAGTAAATCAAGCAATTATTTGATGTTTAATGTATAAAGGCAGGTATTGGGATGTTTAAAAAATGCAAATGTGTTATTAAGTAACATAAAAGCATCAAGCAAAAACATAAAAGCATGTGTTTCAACTTATCATTTCACAGAAATAACGTTCTGCTAATGTTTAAAAAGTTATGCAAACATTGCACATTGATTGCCTTTTGAAGCAGAAAACTAGGGGTTTTGTTTGAGTAGAGAGCAGTGATTTTTATGGTAGAGAAGACAAGGAGAAAAACCTATCTCAAGTATCTCAGGAAAGGACTGACCACCCTGTTACTAAATAAATGTTTCCAGCATGGTAGAGTTATATTCTTGTTTTTCCCACATTCTATCTTGAGAATGAACAACAGGCAACAAGAATGACATTTTTAAAACTATGCAGTGCTGATGTTTTGAACATACCAAACTTCTGAATGTTAGAATTAAAATGCATGCATGCATGCATACATAGATGTTCTTAAGTGTAAAAATAGAGCACAGAATTAAAGCACGACACGCTATGCAGCCTCTGGGCAATTTGGAGAAGGAATAAACAAGATCCTTGACTTTTTTCCATTTATCCCAAAACATACAAACAACATTTTGTGATTTTTTTGCTCTGATTACTCAGTTATTGTTATCTTCTTTTACTACTTTTGTTTTCTTTTGCTACTTTCATGTTTCATTCATTAATGAGTTTTATTCTACATTTTGTTCCTTTTTAGGTTTTTTAGGCTAGGCAATGTAGACCGTTGTAAAAATAAGACCTATTTGAAAAGAAATATGCTCTTTTAGGTCAGAAATTCAAGATGGTTAGAGTAATGGTCTCCAGGTAGCAAATTCCAAATCTTTCTTCCTGCCCTCTGTGAAAACTTAGTTGTTGCTGCTTTCTCCTTTCCCAGCTGTCTGACAGTAGGAACTTAGAACAGTAAAAATGCATGCTAAATACTCCTGAGATTGCTTGACAGAAAAACAAGCCATGTCTCGAATGGAAAGCTTAAAAAGACATTTTTTAATGGCAGAGATTTTGCAAAAAGTTTACTTTTATAAGCCAATGGTTCAGTAGTGTTTTCAAGATCAGGAAATCCTTTCTCTACAATGGATACTTTGTTATGCCAACAGACAGATCCAAAATTGCCTTGTGACTCATTCATAAGGCATTCAAACATTTTTATTTTCTTCGAATGTCTGGAGTTTGAATCATCCAAATCTCCATCAAGAGAAGCAGCAAGCGAGCACTTTCTCCTTTCAGACGGGATGTTTTGAGAAGGGGGCCATGCCTTTCGCTGGCCAGTGCAGACACATGTGGCACCCGAGGTCGGTAACAGCAGTGACCGGTGTTTGTGGTATCCCGGGGGCTAAGGGGCTGCTTACCAACTTGTCTCTACAGATTTTTACCTCTAATAGAGCCTTTCAAAGAACAAAAGTACTTTGGCTGTGGTAAGGTATGTGTACATCATAATGACTTTGTACAAGCTACGTACTGTTGAAATTAATCTGTTTAGACAAGTTCCTCATCTGATTCACAGTTTAAGTAATATAACCTGAAAAGGTTTTCATGGGGTTTTATTAATTTCCTGTGTTGCTTCTATTCAAATATTGCTGATGTGAAATAGTTTGGATGAACACAGGAACAGCAAAGATCTTCATCACTGACATTCACAAAACTCCACAAGTTGCTTTCAAAAGGTATTTTATTCTCCAGTACACTTTATATTCTAGAAAGCACCAATAATGAGTTCACAGGGGGTTTAAAAAAATTAGTGACCAGATAGTTTAAGCCAGTGTTCACTTGTGAAATCTCACTAATAATGTGTGAGGATTTTTTTAATTCCTGAGAAATTCTATCGATCGGGTTTCTTTTGTTTCTCATTTTGAATATCTGCTGCACTGTTCATTACTGAGCACTTTTTGCTTGTGAGTAGTGAAAAATGGAGCCATGGGTGGAGAAAGATAATTTTGGTCTCGTCTTCTTTCTTTTTATTTTATCAGAGAGTGATAGGGTTTTGATTGTAAATTTAAGTAATTACTGCATAAAATTAATTTAAAATTAATTAATTTAAAATGGATATTAAAAGTACTGCACATGGTAAAGGATCAAAATTTTTGCCTTTTCAATCAAGTGCAAACCATACCGTGACAGCTGCTGATCGAGAACAGGGGCACCACATCACAGGGAAAAACTAGTTAGCTCACAGTTTGAACCAAATCAGTATTGAAGTGGATGGTAGAGTTATTGATGGCACATAGTTAATCAGTGATCCCTGAACTGTAGATAATACAACAGATCCACCCTGGTAGCAGGCATTTATGAAATGGTAATAAACACCTGAAAATGTCTGAACACATTTCTAGCATGGTTGTGGTTACTGCTGTTTCCACCCCAAGGCCCTTCTTCATAGACCGGCCACCTTCTCCAAAACTTATAACTATTAGTGATCAGGAACTGTGAAATATGTAAGTTCTTGCTTGTAAGTCAAGGTTGTTATAATCTATTCACTTAGCTGACACTGAAACAAAATTTAAGACTCTGATCCTACAGGATCCTACGAGCCTCTGTGGGACTGCATGGTTTTACCACGAGGAGGAGTTCCATTCGGTCACTGACACAAAGAGAATAATGAGAGTAAAGCAAACTTATGAATGCATACTAGATTGATACTTTGTGTTTTAAAAGTTGGTATATAGAAAAAAAAAGGTATTCAACAGGTTTATTTAAACTTTATTTTAATGATAATTCAGTATTTTGTTTCTTCAGTGCAATAGTGGGTTAGCAGCTGTTTGCTACAAGCTTTACAAACTATTTAAAATTATCTAGAATTACACCTTCAGGTTTTATTTTTATTTTTCAAAAAGTAGGTTGAATATTCAATTAGAGATAAGTCAGTTCACAAAGTTTTAATATGCCCACAATGTTTAGTCTCTAATGAGGAAATATTTTAAAACCCCTGGTTTTAAAAACCCCTAGCCTGGGAGCTAGGATTTTCAAACTCACCAGTGGTACAAAAAGGCGCACCTGAGATTCCAAGCCTCAGCTTTTCAAGATTTCCAAAGACTCCACCTTAAAAAGCCTTATGAATAGAAAGTACAGGCTCTCCACATCCTGAATACCTGCTTCTGACTTTTGCAGAGCAGACACTCAAATGCTGTGAAGATCGATATACACAACTGTTGGTTAATTGAACACATTGCCTGTATACGGTGCATCAGTCTGTGCATTTCCACAAATGGCATGTATCTGGCTGTAGCAAGATTTCTGAGCTGCTTAATATGTAATTCCATATTTTGCCATCTAAAATTAGAAACAACTTTTTGCTATTTCTGTTAATTATAATGGGCTTTTAAAAAAAAAATTAACCTCCTCACAGTAGTTCTACGAGATTTGTTTCACCATCAGCTAGAACTTTACAGAAAAACGCTCTACCTTTTCCTACATCAGGCTATTAATCCAGGAGAATTACCTTTTCAGATTTAGAGATATATATAATATTTTCAGTCTTTGTTCACCTCTGTTCGGAGCTGGAACAGATCTATGTAAGAACTGCCAACTGGAAAAACACTGGTAGGACAACAGATTTTCCAAGGGCTGGATTACACCATGCAACCATAAAACCCCCAGGAGCATGTTTTAACCACTCTTTCTGGAACAATTTTTCCTTGTCTACTGTAGCAAGTCTTATTAAATATGGAGCTATTTCAACAGCAGCTTTTACTGACTCTCACCAGGAGCAGTAAGTGACATTTTAAGGTAGATCATGACTGTGGGCAAAATCCTGACCTCAGTCTCTCTCTCTGGGACACCATTGACTCCAGTGGACAAAAGGCAAAAGATGGCTTGAATCTAATTGCTAGTTTTGGGAAAAAATATGTATTTTGGAACTATTAAATGGCAAAGTGGATTGACACTTTTGCTCTAGATGCTGGTGTCAACCGGCATTGGGCAGCATTTTAACTTTCAAATCAAAGTTACAGGCAATAAAAGTCATAACCACCTGCCCCCAACTTGCAGAGAAAACTGGCCATTTCTACAGTATCATGTGGAAATGATACTGCCTTTAGGGCGGATGGTTTCCTTGTGTGCACTTGCAGCCTGGACTGTTGTGAATAATGCACGCAACAGTGGATTGAAGCCTGACTCATTGAATTGAACTGTAAAACGCAAACTTCCCTGGAACAGGATATCCATTAATATGCCAGTCCACCTTAGACATGACATAAATGGCTGTCATGGCACAATAAAGTTATTTAGAACAAAAAACAATTAACTTCTAAATACTGCTCCAGTGGAAACTAACCATGAAGTCTACATAATAGTAAAGCAAACAAACAGAAGCTACTGGGAAGGAGCTTAGGCTATCACAGTAAGCCATGTCACATATTTTCCTTGCTATCAGCCCTGTGGAGCCATGAAAAAGAAAGAAAACATGATTAATGCCTCTCTGCAGTCCACCAGTCTCTAAGTACCAGGCTGTCCTTCTGGGCATGTTGGCTGCTGGTACAGGCTGAAGCCGAAGTTGGGATTATCTCAGCTATACCAACCATCCCACTGGAGGAAGGAAAACTGCAGTCCTCACTGTCTCTGCTCATCATCCCCTGATCCTGATATCTTAGTCAAGAAAAGTTTAATACTAGCAGAGTATGCGACACTGAATAATGTTTTTTTCCATTTGAAGCAAAACGTCTGATGAATATACCTAAGTATAGTTCAAGACAAAGAAAGAGCCCAGGAGTACTGCTGCTTCTCCTCCAAGGGGTCAGATGGGATTCTGCTGTTCTAAAATCAGTTACAGATAACATGAAGCCCCATGTGGTAACAACCAGGAAGCTAAGTAAGAGACTAACTTTTTCAAGCTTTTTGCTCAGTAGTAAATGCTTAATGCAACACATTTACATTGCCTACTTTGCTGCTAATGATAGTGGGCTCTCTCCTGGAAGAAGATGTTGGCAGCTTCTTTGGCCAAAAGACACGTGCCAGCAATTGTCTTCAAGTGCTCCAGACGGCACAGTGGTACCCATTGACCTGCCAGTCCTCCCATCTTCAGTGCTACTCAAAACAGACTTCACCAGGGATGCAGAATGGGAGACAGGGTGTGAGTGTCTGTCCAGAGCCAGCGCAAACCATCTCTTCTGAGCTCAGATACCAGCATGGGCTACTGGCAAAAGGTTTCCTCGTTTAGAGAGAGAAAGAAGAGAACCAGAGGAGTAAGAAAAATCAAAAGCATTTACTCATAAAACCGTAATCAGTCATTTATGGAATGAGGTAGTCATGGAAAAAGTTACCTTTTACTGTTCTCCTGTCATGCGCTTTGACCAAACTTTTATTTTAGAAGTCCTGTCAGACTATTTCAGAAATAAGCATGACATGAAGAGCAGTTCTGGCTCCTACCTCCACGTGCTCAGCCTGGGTAATACAGTGGTGCCAGAAACACCCAAAGGCTGCTAAAGCCTTTGTACCTGCGCACACATCTATGTCCATTACAACACCCAGCACTGCTTTCCTTTTGGGAAAGCAAAAAATACTCCGGTGAGCATACTTAAGTCAGGAGAGAGGAGTTAGAACGTTTCAAACCTCAGTTATTTTCCGGGTGACCTCTGCTGGTTACTAGTGGCTTTGGGCCATCCCAAACCAACACAGAGTTTCAAATGGAGTCATCTTATTCTCAGGCGCAAGGCAACAGGTTAACAACAGCCATATGAGGGGCAGTGATGAAACTTCTTCAGAAACAGCCCTCCTTAGAAAAAAACATGCTTTTTCACTCATTCTTTCTTTGTACCTTACTATGAGTGCTAAAACTCTCTGTACTGGGAGCATCAGTAATTGCGAAGCAAACATAATCATGCTCTACAGCTCTGTTTCCTCCCTGTATCTCAACGTACTTTACAAAGGAAGAGAAATATTGCCATTCCTATTTGAAGCGGATGGTTCCTTTTTCACAGATGTAGTTACCATACCAGACAGTCCCCTCAGGCAGCTGTAAGGCTTCCTCAGGGCAGCTCTAACTATAAAGAGAATCAGCCCAGTGATGCACAGTGATGCACCAACACCCACAAGAGAAACAAACACATGGCTTGAAGCATTTTATTTCAAAGTCTGTATCTCTAGAGGAGATGTGAAGATTAGAGAAGATCTTTCTCTCAGACACACAAACCCAAACACCTGTATGTTCTTTTGGGTTTATCATATATAATGATTTTTCTTTCCATTCTGTCTTACCAGCATATCTTCCTGACAAATGGAAATGGTTAGAAAACAGCAGGAAAACGGGGGTGGGAGGGAAGCAGGAGACAAAGAGAATATTTACGTGCTGCTTTAAATATTTTCCAGATTTGAGGTTTCAGGGTGGGGGAGGAAAAGGAGAGGCCTGTTTTTCTAAAAAGCATGGGAATCCAAAAGTCAAAATCTTTAAATTTCCAATTGCCAAAATTCAATGGCATTAAGTCAAAACAGATGTTTCATTTTGGTTTTGCATTTTAAAGATGGATGTAAGTTTGAATATTGTCATTTCATAACAAAAAGAACTGTTTTCAAAAGTGCTATAAGGAACTATTTTCCTTTTACTTGGGTTTTTTTTGAAAGAGAGATTTCCCCAGAGAAGTTTCAAAGGAAAAAAGAAGGGGTGTTCTGACCTCCTCTAACTCCAAGCTGGACTGTAATCTGCAATGAAAACAGCTCACCTCAAGGTCTTTATTAGGCTGCGCTCAGAAAAAGATGACCGAAGAAGGTGTTAGAATATTCCCTATTGGGCATTTTATGATGATATAATGAATTATGGGCATTGCAGACACTACCTTTTACCACTTATAATTTATGAGGGAACAGTACGATATAAAACTGTTAAAGAAGAGGGTACATTTTTCATTTTGAAATGTGGAAATTGTGTATTTCTTACAATTTTATAGCTCTGGGTTTTTTTAATTTGTATTATTTTTCCTGACAAGTTTGTTATGAAGCCTAATATACTTTTTATGATCAATACTTAACATTTTGCATTTTAGTTGTAATTTTTTGAAAGATGGTATTATACTCACTTGAAAGAACCTTAAAGCAGTCCCTGCAAATCTACATATTTAGTATATGCAAATATACATACCTCTGTGTTTTCATTTTTAATCTATTTTAATACAGCATGCCTTTAATACGAAGGAGGAAAAAGAATTCTAAAGAGTGATTTTCCTTGGCTTAACTCTTTCCTCTATTGAAATGCTGCTTTGTGAATAATATAGTTGACATATTTGCAATGAGATGCAAAATCTTTTATAGATTTTGAAACTAATCACCTTGCCTCTGCAGTCCCATTCCCTTGGAAAGATTCCTGCACCACCGCAGTAACATTTATGCAAATATGCCCACCGAGATGAAACCGAAAGACTGGAGAGCAGTTAAAGGGATTTTTTTGGTGCAAGAGATAAGAATAATCTGAGAGGAAGAAAAATGCAGTTGCAAAACATGGAGTTAATGGTGTGGATCCCATGCAGGGGGAAAGAGCGGGGAAGCAGAGAACGGAACAAGTGCCTGAGGATTCAAGCTAAGAAATACTAGAATTTGCAAAAGGCAGAAATAGCTCCTGTGCTAATTTCATCTTTTGCACAGAGTCAAAATAGCACACTAGAGCCCAGGGTCAGATTTTTTTAAAGCACAAAGGAAGTGGATAAGACACTTCAGGTGCAGAGAAAAAAAAATTGTGTCGTCTGGCATCTAACTCTCACTGCAAATCTAGAGGTGAGTGACACGTTTTACCTTTAAAAAGTCAGCCCCCTCCTCGTGCAGACAAACTGTGTATGAGCGAGTAGCATTTCCTCATTCGAATGTTTCTCCATAACCCTTCAAACAGTGATAGAGCACGAGAGCTCTTTGGCAGAGCAGAGAGTGCAGCAGGAACGCTGCAGTACGTCACTGTTTTTCACTATTAAATCTGCACTCTCAGCTGTCCCTTTATAATACTGTGCAAGGAAATACATCCGTTATGTTGGGTTCCTTTACAGCTGGGCTGAGCCTGCGATTTCACAGGCAAGAAGAAAGAACTCAGCTTTCTGAAAGAGAGATTTTTTGCTCCCTCCCTCTGGTGCTCAGCCACGCACCCTCTGCAGAGCTGGGGCAACCTTTTATTCTTCCATGAATTACCAAGAATCAGACTTCAAAGCCTGGTGGGGTTCGTTTACCCAGAGCAGCATTTCCGGGGGGTGAGGAGGTGGCCCTCGGAGTGGGTGAGCTGCAAAACTCAGCTCCTCTGGGGAGCCCACGCTTGCTCTTCCGTCCTGGAGAAGCTGTGATGTGTCGCGGGTGGCGGGGAGGGGATGCAGCAAGTGTGGGAGCTCCCCACGCTCTGGGCTCCATCCCAGGCTGTCAGTGTGGGGGCCCATCACAGAACGTCGTTATGTTTACAATTAAATGTATTAGCAGTGCTGTCCCTGTGCTGGCTCTTGATGCAGCTTGCTGTCTACAGGACGAGTGGATGGGAGCGTGCAGCTCATGTGCACGAGGTTGCTTTTCGCTTGAGATGGGGCAAAGCGCTTCTGTGCTTGGAAAAGGGTCAAAGCAGAACAGCAGCTGTGGCCCAAAAAGCTCTCTCCTTTTGCTTCCATCGGGATATTTTCTGTTATTATGCAACTTTAAGAGTAATCAAAACCAAAGGATTCCAAGCAGCAGCTAAATGAGTTAAGGAAGAAGTTAATATAAACTACGCAGAAAGATACAGATCACACAGAGGAGTTTTCAGTATAAGCAGACAAGAAGGGTGAGACATAAGGAGAGCATGTCTCTCAGTCAGCGTTGCACAGGCGGCTGGTGAGAGCAGTACAGCTTTCTGAAGTCAAACTTGAATCTCAATCTATTTCTCTAGCTGTAAGGCCATGTGCCACTGTCCCACAGGCCGCTCTTCAGTGGCTCCGGAGTGAGTCTTCAGTTCACAAACAGCCATTCTCCATCTTAGCTTTTACTGTTTGGATCAGACTTTCCCCTCCTTAATTGTGTGGTAAGGTAGGTATTTCTGATTCATTAAACACAGTATGTTCGTATGACTGTTTCAGCACCAGTCTGAGTTCAGTGTTTACTAATATTTACAGAGCACTATTTATACTTCTCTCAACAATTACAAATTTGTTGTTGCTCAAAATGGTTGCTTTTTCCCTCAGATTCGGCACTTTGAGTTCTTTTTATCCTTTCTCCTCAGGCTGTTCGCATTGTCTTTACTTTCCAAGCCCATCGTGTTTTCTCTTAGGCGATTTACAAAGAAAGCCACTGACCTACCACAGTTCGACCCTCGTGTGCACTGCTCGCAGAGCTTGACGACATCGATACACACCATTAGCTGCCCAGGAATTATGCAGGTTATATCACTGTGTTCTCAAGAAATTATTACTTCTCGACAGTCCCTTTGTTTTGACGTTAGCCTCTATTTTACTGTAAGTGGGTGATTGAAGTATTTCTTGCAGCATTTCATCATTACTCGGAGCTGAACAAGTGCAGCCAGCGATTAATACCACATTCATTGGATACCTGGTGATCTGCATCACGGCCGCTCAGTTCCCAACATCTGCTACATTCAGAAAACATTGTGAAGAATGGGGCCTTTGTAATGTTTTGCTGAAGGTTTTTAAACATGTTTGCTTGCAGTGTGTTTACAGTAATCATGTCTATTATTCCTGTGCTGGTGGAGCTTGTGAGCCCTGAGCTATGTCTTGGCACCTGCACGCAGACATTGTATAAATATATACATAGCAGATTTTGAGGCTGCTCAGGACTGGACTAGCTATTGCTTCCTGGCAATAACTTAGCAAGCAAGTTTATTGGCACAAATACTAATTAGCTAAAACAAGTCTGAAGTGGCTCTTATAGAAGTCTTATTTTGAACTGGTATCGTGCAAAATCTCGGTAGGAGCCCAGTTCCCTGAGGTATAGACATCTGATCGAGGAATGTGCTGGAACACTCGCATCCAGCAAACACACGCTCAGCTTCAAGTTTTTGTATGATAATAAATACTTGCAGAGAACTGATATTTTGTAGCGCCACTCCCCATCCTAAAATTCCTTGTGCTCCCATTACAGCACTCTCCCTAGTGGGCTTTCCGTCAGCCAAGTCCCCAACAGGAAAAAACTCCCCCCCCAAAATACCTCACAAGAAGGGATGCCGGTGTCTCCGCTGCCGGGGATGTCTGGGGTGGAACTGATGGACTGTAGCCCCAGTGAGGAGCTTCTCTCAGTCCCTGCCAGGGGAGCAGACACGCTCAGCCGCAGCCTGGTCCACATCTGGTTGGCTGTTCCCGCTTTTGGCACCGAACCTGCATGGATATTTGCAGTCTGTCGAGTGGTTTGATGAACATGTCAATACGATGGTCAAGCACGTCAGTTTTCATTTCACGTAGCGTTGCCAAAGTATGTTTTTATTTAAAGTAAGGCTATTTTGTAACTCCCTTTCATTCTTCTGTGATGTCTCACAGATTACTGAAACTCGGTTTTGGAAGGCTGAAGTGGCCTTTAATCTCCATTCTTCCTGGGCTGCTCAGGGAATCTGCATGCTCTTCCTTGCCCTGAACTCCACCACAGGCAGGTAGAATGGCTTTCAACTTTACGCTGTGCAAGTACAAAAAAATCCCAGCAATGTTCACATTTTTCAGTGTTGATACATAACTCCAGAACAGGCTTTCTCCTTGTTGGAAGAGGCTGGGCAGAATCTGAACAATATAAGATCTGTCCCACAATGGTGGGGTCTGCTTCAAGCAAAAATAGTACACAAGGAAGAAGGAAAAAAATAAATCTGTTTGAATGAGCCTTTCTGTACACAAGGGTTAAAATCTACTCCCTTTCTTCCTCGCTCCTGTCAAATTCCCCACTGAATCATGCTTCTCCAGCAAATGCTTCCCTAGGAGTGATTCGTGCTTCCTTTCTACTCCTGAACCGTTACAGTTGGCCTTATTTCCACCGTATCAGTGTTTAGAACAAGGGTTATCTGCAAGGACAAACAAACCGCGCATTACAGGAAGGCTAAAGAGGGGGGGCTTCAGAAAAAACAAAGGGGAAAACAGTGAAGCCATGATACTGGGGGAAGGTTTTCATAAAAAGAGCTGTATGAGGGGCCCACTTCTCTGTCTGTAAGGTCCCAAGGAGATGCCAGATCTGCCCTTGTTCCTTGAGGTGGGTGCTTGAGGGGGCTCAACCAGCATCACCTGCCAGTCACTATGCTGTATAGAGTCTTACTCGGGGGCAGAATCTCACCAACTTCAGAGAAAAGCAGAGTATCAGCCCAAATAGTTACACAGTCACTACAGGAAAACCATTATTTAAGTTCAGGCTAACCTCCAAGAGGTCTGTGTGCTTCTATAAGTGGGGACACCCAAGAAAGTTAATCCTTTTTAGTCTTTAAAGCAGATTAGTTGAACTAAATTAAACTCCTATACAAAGATGCTTTTATTCTTCCATGGAGAATAAGCACTGGCAACCACAATGGCATCTTTAATGGTGTCTAAAGGGCAGTTTAATGCAATTTAATTAATTAATTTTGGAATTAATTCCTTTTATTAAATTCAAGTCACTTTCTAAATGTATGATTTGTTGACAAGCCCTAAAACAATAGCCCTTCAAACAAGGTTGTCTTTTCTGCTAACCAAAACATGGGAAAAATAATCCTAGGACACCAGTGTTGCTTAAGAGGAAGGAGCTGCAAGAGCAGCTCGTACAAGAGAGTGCTTGGCTTTGTTTTAAGTTACAAACCTTTCTATGACATTTCATATCACTTTTCTGTTCCTACTTCAGGTTTCTAAGGAAGAGTTTAAGATGCAATTAAATGATAACAGTATCTTTTGGTTTGGTAAGGAATCATCCAGTTTCTGTAGATCTGTAATGACTTGAAACATCAAAAGCAAGACCAAGCACATTCCCTGTGTTACAAATGGACCCTGCTTGTCCCGAGGCTCCATCCGAGGTACCAAGAATGGACAAAGGTAATATATTCATTTTACACAAAGAAACACCAGCACTTGTGGTGCTTTTGGTTCAGTGAGCTAAAAAACTCAGAGAGATCCAAGATTTCTTGGGTGACTGGGTGACTACAGCTTTCAGGAAAAAGAAAAATAAACTGATAACATAGTGTGACTAATGACTAGTGCGTTTATGGTATAGCTATTTGCAGTCTGACCTCCCAACCTGTGGTATTTTCAGGATACACAAATACATTGGTGCATAATAACCTTCCAAATTCTTATTAAAAGGCAGATGCTGTGTGGAAAACTTCACTTTCTTGAATTGCTGTTTATTATCTGAGAAACTTTGGGCAGCTACAATACAGCTCTCCAAGGGTTTATTAGACATTATCTTAATCCAACGAAGCACTTAAGCAAGCAAGATTAAGAGGTTTTCTGGATCTTTAAGCCAGAAAGCTCTGCAGCACCTTGGTTATCAAGTCCCACGTGAAAGCTACTCAGTGAGGAACAGGAAAATAAAGTGCTTCCAGCTCACTAAGAGTTAAAAGTGCAGCTGCAGCATTCCAGTAATAACATCCGGGAAACATCAGCTCCCATAAGATCACATTGACCACAAAAACCTCTCAAGCTTAAATACTCAGAAAATTGATTACTGCTACTTTTTTAAAAAGCCCTCTCTAGTGGCAGCAGGTTTATTAAGTAGATTTGTAGCCACGGTTATGGCCAATATCAAGTAGATTTCCTCTGTAGAGTGAGAGAAGGATAGCAGAAGACCCTATTCTCCAAAGGTCTAAGAAAATAAAACCTTGAGGGACTGCTCAAAGACTTTTCTCTCAAGCCCTCAAGAAGAGGGAAGGTGGTCATCACTTTCCAAGTTATGCAAGCTGCAGTTCTCAAACACCCCCCCAGCATGAAGCCAATTTCCAGACTCAGGTACCAACCTAGCAGTGCTGTAACTACGTCTCATTCAACAGCCGAGTGTTTCATTCAGTCAGGTGGCTGGGTCATCAGTTTGACAGTAACGATACAGTATGGGTGTGTAGATTTACTAGAAGCATAAGTGGCCCCAGATGCATGAAGTACCTGTGAGTAATCTGGAAATTATTGGTGAAGATGCTGATGGGTTTTGGTGTGCACACCCAGGGTGCTATGGGTGCTACTGAGCTTTGCTAAATGTATGGCTGCTGCCTCAGCTTTTCCTCTCTGAAAACGTATTTCCTGGGGTTGATTTGTCCCAAGTTTCCCTTTCAAAGAAAGGAAGAGTCTGAGCTCACAATTTAGGTCACATTTCTCTCTCTATCCACAGATTTTCTATGGATTACCCTAATGGTCTTCAGGGACTCTACAGAGGGCTTTCCTGTCTGGAGGGCAATGAAGTGCTGACTCTTATGAGGACAGTTTTACCTCATTGCTTGGGGTCTCTCCACAACTCTTTTGATACTGTCTTCTATCCCATGTGGTCAGATGTCTACTATATCCCTTCAGCCCCCACTTTACCCCTTACTTCAACGGAAACAGCTTATGAGCCAACACCACCTCCTTCTCCAGTTTATACCTCAAGAAGTAAATTCATGAAAACACATGTGGCGGATGCCCAGCTTCTGACCTCTCCAGAAACCTCCCCCCATGCTCCAGCATCAGGGACTCTCTGGTTCCCATCACAGCTCTTTTCCCTTGGGTATTCCCTACCCAGTGAAGCCCAGCACACGCTGGCCTGGTCCCACTATTGCACTCTGCATCCAGCCTGCATGCCTGCACTTGCTGCAGACATGAGCAGGGAGGAGAAACACATTGACACTGCACGTTCAGTTCTGAGCTTTGTTTTCTGTCCCAGGTCAGTGCTGTCCCCTCCAGGGAGGCAGAGAGAAACGTTGGGTGAGTGGTGGCCCAGCTGACAGCACCACTGCAGTAAAGGTGATGCTGAACTGCAGAAGAGGGAAGAGAGGATTAACACATGGGATAAGATCTATAGCAGGTGGATAACACCAGGTGGATCTAAGAGGCTGAGCAAGGTGGAATCCCCCTGCAGCCCAAATTTGCGTGAAACCTGCTTCTGATCCAGGCTAAAAATGAAATGTAAATGGGTAGATCAAGCCTAACTTCGTTTTAAGCATCAGAACACCAAAACTCATGATCTTAGAGACAATGCTGTAGCACTTGTAGACTAATGAGGAATGAATTTTTCTGCTCCGGGACTATTACTTAGGTTGATTGTCCTCAGCAGGAGGTGACTTGTGCATCCATGTGGAGATGTGGAGGGTGGAGAACTTGCCATGAGACATCTGTAAGATGGGAAGCTGTTCCTTCCTGGGTGGTATTGATTTCAGCATTTGGCCTTACTGATACGTCCATGGCACCTTGACAAAATTCAGATTTATCTGCACATCTGGCATTAAGTACTTCAAAAACACATGCATGTGCCAAGACCAGCCTGAAAAAAATCTGTGTGATCTGAAAACTGTACATTTTTTTTCTACTTTTTGAAGTAGCTTAGCTCCATTTTTAACAGTTACAGCCTCAAATGGCCATGACATTAACAGAGAACAGAATGTGGTATTTAAAGAGCTGCAATTATGCAGCAGTTGAAGGAAAGTCTGTAAGCAGAAGCAATACATTTTGTTAGACTTGCTGTTGTTACAGAAAGAAACAAATAAACTCTGGCCTTCTGTGCACTGAACAGCTGAATATCTTTTGTTTACTGTTCCCTTTCTACAAATCATGTCTTTCTTATGTCTAACATAATTGAGGAAGGTTAAAGAAACAATAGGTATAAATAAGAAGACAAAGTTCGTTCCATCAGAAATAAAAAATATATATATACCATTTTTCAAATGTTAAGATGTTAAGTTAAATCCTGGATTCAAGCACATCAGTTTACGACAGGTCTTACCATTTGAAATATGGCCCAGCCCATATTTCTAACTGATTTTTCATTTTTATCAAAATGAAGTAACCCAGAAACTCCTTGCCAACCTAGGTATATGTGCCACACATGCAAAAAGCAGATCCTTTTTCTCTTGTTCTATTTTTTTTTTCTAAACACATCTTATGTCATTGTTTAAATCTTGTTAAAGATCTATTCTCTGAAGCAGCACATTAAAATTGCAATCACAAATGTGAAATATTTAGATTCTTGCTTGGGATTAGCCTCTAAGTTTAAATGATTTCTCTAGTTCTATTTCTGAAACATACGCAAGCACAGATGTAAAAGGAGACAAATGATTTCAATTATTTATTGTACCAAAACTCAGTGGTAAATGAATCTGACATGATTTCTCTCAATTTTGGCCAAAACCTTTGCCTCTGCTAATACCAAGGAAACCTGAAGGACGCAGCAAAATAATAAATGGAAATTCTTGCCTGGCAATTGCTTATTTAAAAGCCAGTTCACTACTGCATAATAATAAGAAGAATAAGCTGGGGTAGGTGAGGAAGGCACAGCCTTACCCTCTTGAAAGAGCAGCTGAAGGCACTTCAGACAAATACAGAGATCACTGAGCTGTAATTTAAAGCTTGATCTAAAACTTTCCACAAGCAAAACCACAGCGGGAGAATCAGAGCTTTTGCTGGGGGTACCATCACTATTCACAAGGGAAAATGTCTCAATCCGGCAGTGAGCCAGAGCCTCACACCCTCAGCAGCAGCGGGGACGCGGACACAGAGACGGGCACCCACCAGCATGGGTGGTGACCCAGGTCCTGGTTGCGAAGGTCAGAGGCGGTGAAGCTCTGGGACATTGCTGGTTGAAAGATGGGGCTATCAGCTCTCCCTCCAAAGTTTCTGGAGGTGTGACGGGAGGCTGACTCAGAGGAGAACATGCCACCTACCAACTCTTGCAGCACCCAGGATTTTCCCTGAAAACTCCTCTTCAAAAATTCAGACGGATCTTCACAGATTTACGGGTAAGGGGCCAAGCAAGGCAAAGAGTCATCACACCGAATGAGAAACTGGATCTGCTTACTGGACTTTCTCTCTTCGCTTTATACAGTTTAGACTTCAGTTTTTACTCAGCTAAGCTACCGTAGATGACAGAGAAAAATTTGCCTGAGAGGAACTTGTATGGTGCTTCTCTGCAATACTGTGCAAAAAAACTTGCTATCTTCCAGTGAAAAAATGTTAGTTTTAGGTTTATGGGATCATTCTGCTAATGGCTATTCCCACAAATAGAGCCTCTGTGATTTGGATATATTAGCTTCAGTAGAATTCTTCCCCAGATTTATCGTAGTCTAGAGTCAGCTTTCTTCCATACATATTGTAGAAGCTTTACATCACTAAATGGCCCGTAATGGTGAAGAGTGAAAGAGTTCTAAAAACGGATTATTTTTTTTATCCTGTTCTTTTAGCTCTTTGTCTGTAGAGGGAAATTACTGTATCTCTTTTTTTGTGCCAAATTTTGCTCTTGTTTACATTAGTGTCATTTTTTTAAAAGCCTATTTATTTTATGTGCATTATTATTTGTATTGCTTACAGCAGAAACTGGAAGCCTTTTTTTGGACAGCTGGCAAGCCAAATTGTACTTTATTACATGACCATGCACCTAAATGAACGCTTTCCAAAATCCACTGCATTTAGTGGAGATAGCATTCTGTCTCACAGTTTTCATTAGTGATTCCAAAGTCTTATTTCCTTCGCATGAGATAACAAATCTCATTTAGATCAACTTTAAAGAGTCTTTTCTTGAGAAGACAAAGTGTCAGAGCCACTGTACCCATTTACAAGCTAATTAAACAGCACAGTGGCACTATGCTTGCTGTTTCTGAAGCTGTGATTTAAAAAAAAAGGTTCTTTTTTTGCTGATTGTGGTCCCAAGTATTTTTCCAGATGCTTTTGTGGCTGTTTAATTACAAATTCAAATTTTATATTTCAGAGGATTTAAACAAATATATAGGTGGGTAAAAAGCTGGGCCTATGTTGCCTGGCCTGGCTTTCTAATAAGATGCCACCTGTTTTTTCCACAGGACAGAAACACCCAGAAAAGAGCTCTGTGTAAGCCCCTGCTGTGGAGAAGGTGAGTATGCTGGATTTAGATTTAATCACATTCTGATGCGTGCTCATTCATGTAGCAATTTTTCTTTTCGCATCAGGAATAAAATATACAAGCTCTCAGTTGAAAACATGCATTTTCCCTTCTGCTTCTGTTATTCTTTCATTGGCAGGCCCCAAAGTCCATATTCCAAAATGAATTTCCAGAGTTAAGGTATGTTTTCTTTTGGCAGATCAGATTTCAAGGCTTTTCTTCTACACGTGTGAGATCAGAGGCTGCCTGAGCCTCGTTGCCTTAAAAATGGGGCTACAAAGGGGGCATAAGTAAACCTGGAGGAGTCTGTCAGAAGAAATGGGTCAAATACCCAGAAAGAGCATGGTATCTATTAAAAAGGGTTTTCATGATATCTCATGTTCAGAGCCTATTTTTAGTTGCAAAAAATGATCAGTAGTGAGAGGATTTTTTTGTTGTCTAGACTTCCTTTCACTTTCAGGCATCTCTGATGATCTTCTGCCAAAACCAAGTGAAGTCAAGTGGCCAGAAAGATCACCCGCTACTGATGTAGGGCTTGGCAGAACCAGGTCCTTGGTATCGGCGGCAGCACTTCATGGCTACCCCTTCCCTGGAAGCGATGAAAGGCCTGAAGGACAGCACAGCACAGAGGTACCAATGGCACCTTATCTGACCCTGCATCTGGGCAAATGTGCTTCTTCATTGAGCATGAAAAGGCTGAAAGTTTGTGAGAGTAAATTTAGAGAAATGTTGAACACAGAGAGGGAGATAATACAGAGGAGAAGACCACCCTCTGAGCAATTCATTTGCTCAGTCTCCTGATAACATCCAGTATCTTCCTTATGCAACACAATCTCTCACCCTGTGAGTCCTTATTTCTGCTCTTTGTCCTGTCTCCTGTGAGTGCTACATGCTCCTGCTCCAGTAATTTGGAGTTGCCTCCCCCCACAGCCTGTTGAGCAACTGCGGCTCCCCTCAGAAAAATTAACACCACTTCTGGCTGCACCAAAAAGCTGGTAAATTGATTCTTCAAGTGTCTACCAGAACATAGGGTTACTTCCCATTTTTGTCAGCATTCAGCCTTCTGGCCATATTCTCAGTCTCTGTCTTTCTCCCTTCCAGCCAGCATTTTGTTTCCTGCCACTCCAATCCCAGCTCCTCCCTGCACCCCTTATTGAGGAGGGAAAAGATGAAATAAAACTATCCTAATATCCTTTCACAAATGCATGAAAAATAAACTTATCTGGAAAAATACTCACATGTATGACATATCTCTATTTGCAGGCTGAGCAGCAATGTATATTATCTCAGGGAAAAGTCAGAAAGAAGGGAGCTTTTTGCAACATTTGCATTTCCTCCTATATATTATTATTGGGTGGGTTTTTTTCCTGCAGGGAAACTTACTGCAATCAATATCTAAAACAGCGTCATTCTTCTTTGATCTACAACCATACCGATATTTTAGCAGAAAAAAAGGAAAAAAGATGACAATTTCCTAAGAGCCACAGGGAAAGGAAAAAAAAAAAAAAAAGATTGCCTTGTAAGTAGCGCCAGTGTTGATGAAAACAGATTGTGGTGACTTGACATTCGCGTTGCCTGTTGCTCATTACAGTCGTGCCGGTTGCAGTTGAGACTGTCGAGATTTCCATCCTGTGCCATTGATCAGACGCATTTGCTCTGAGCTGAAATGTAGCATGCTGGGCATGGGGCATCTTTTATTAACCAAATGGCGGTAACAACCAAGTGGTAGCAAGCTCTCAGCCAGCACTGAGTTTCACACACCCCTGAGCCCGAGCAAACTACTACTAACAGCAAGAGAACAGTCTCCTGCAGCAGCAAAGCCCTCTTGGAGCAGGCGCTCTCAAATAATGCCACATTTTTCATCACAATAACTTCTCTCAATAGCAGATGGTTATCGCTATGGATATAAGCAAGGCAAGACTTCTAGGGAAAGACATTTTCTTTCATTAGACTCTCTGGCATATTTGGAAGAAACGCACAAGCTTTGAGGAACACGAACTCCTCTTCAAGGCACTATGTGAAACCCTTTTCAGGCTGTTCTTTCCCCAGTCACTCCTCACTCCTCAGAGGGGACTTTTTGTTGTTCAGGGAAGTTTAGCAGGTCATTAAACAAGTTACCCTCTCACTGGATTTTGATCTGGCAGGTTGAATTTACACCACAAAATTATTTGTATCATGTAGCTATGATGTGTCCTGGTGCAGGAATCAGAGGGACTTTCTAAGACGTAACTCCAGAGGAAACCCATGGTGAAAGTTTTGGTATAAAAAGACATCAAATATCTAATTTCCTGGTTATAGTGATTTGTTAAAAGATTATTATTATTGTATTAGCTATACATATTAGGATGAACACTGTAGGTGAGAGGATGAGAGCTTGGAGGGAAATTTAACTCCTTCGGGCCCCTGCAACACGTAAAGTCCTCATCACACATCTGTGGACCCATCACACGTCTGCAAGGCTGCTGCAGGGTGACCACATATTGCAGGAATGCCAGGTAGGCTGTGCTGGCTTACGGCTGCCAGCTCCATGATGGGAAAGAGTGCTTCCTTAAGGATAAAAGCCCCAACCATTTGCAGCATTGGAAGAGCTCCCTTCATTGCAGCAATGCACGTGCCTTGTATTTGTCAAGAGGAGTGGAGGACACATGTGACAATGGCAGTGGGTCACAGCCCGGGGCAGATGCCACCATGCCAGAAGGACTTAGCATCACTCCCAGCCCTGCTCCCCAGCAGCTCCCAGTGAACAAAGCCACTGCTGACCCAGCATGGGAGGGAAGAGGCCATTTGGCAAGCTGTCACACCGCAGCCTGCACGCGTGCTCCTCATTCGAGAGCTGGCAGCCACCTTCAGCAGACTGTGCACCACTCTACCTACGCCTTTAATAGTCCTCACCTTCTCTTAAATAACTTCTTGGTTTAAGTGCCAGGCTCGTGTTGCAACCACCTCCCAGAATCTTTCGGGTACCCTTTTCCTGAATGCTGAATCTTCACAAATTAAGCGTGTCAAAGCTTGTATGCAATTTTCTCCCTCTACTTCCCCTCCTGAGGTCTGACCATACAGACAGGTTAGTTTGCATAATGTTATTAGAAGCTCACGCATTTTGTCATTTTCCCAGGATCCCAGCTCTTGGCACACAGCAAGGGTTTGGCTTTCTCTTTTATTAAGTACAGTTCTAGCCCTTATGGAAGTAGGAGGTTTGAAAATGAAATGTTGTCAGTCCAGAAAATAAAGGGCAACCAAAACCGGAATCCACAGTTATTATTTTAAAAATACATGATGTCAGACCCTATCAAGATTTCTGAAGGCTTGGGGTTGACAATACAAAACCTGCCTCTAATTCCTTGAGTCTGGAGGGAGCTGTATCTGTATTGCAAAAGCACAGCAATAGAGATTTCATTCTCATCCTATTATCGTCCATCATCACTCTGCCAGGCACAGACACACACACACCCCATTTCAAGCAGTCTGGGCCACATCCTTATTTAGAGAATAGTCTCAGCTTCTTCGTACTTTTGCTCAGTGCCCACTCATGCCATGCAGCACATTAACATAACAGCTGACAGAATTAATCAGCCGTAATAAAAGCACTTGCATGACCTGACCCGTATAATCTATTTGAGGACATCTCTCTCTTCCCTGCTCTTTCACTCACGCTTTGCTTTTATATCTAGCTCACTTATTTTTACCCATCATCTGCAGAGCAATTTAAACACGCAGCAGCACTAGTGTGATTAATGAGCCACAAAGCAGAAGTTGAATTTGGCAGTGGCTGTCGGACAAAGCGGGTCAAATATAGTTGTAAATCTGGTTTTGGGCAGCCATTTCTTTTTCTTTTTTTTTTTTTTCTTTCTCTAAATGAAGATATGAAGACTTGTATTGAAAAAATGGAATTTGATGTGGGACAAAAAAATGCACAAAAAATAAATTCAATTAAGTTTTGAAAAAATATTAAGAAGAGTCAAAGTAAAAAGTGAAAAAGGGAAATAAAGGGAAAGAAACACTATTTCTTGGAAATGATCACAAGAGCTATTATACATGACAGGAGATGTCACTCTTTTGCCCTGGTGTGTTATCGTTGTTAATGAAGTACATTTAATTTAATTAAAGGACAAAAGGGAAATGTTCAGGCTACGGTGATTAAATTGTTTACAGACCCGTGGGCCTTTCTTAGGGGAAGAGATGAAAATGCCTGATTTTATTTCACGTGCAAAGAAGTAAAGGATGAGGACATGAGTAATTCAATAAAGCCAATAGAAAGGACCATTCAAAAAGAAATCAGGGAACAATTACAATTTCAGCTATAATCCAGGTAGAAAGATGACTCCCTCCCTGTACTGATGGTGGAGGTGAGGCAACTCAAGCAGCAGGAAATTTCTCCTCATGAAGCTACACATATGCATGTTTTTCCCTAGGAATACTGTTTTGTGTTACGTCCTGAGAGCTTATTCCAGGAGATTTGCTCAGTGGCATCATCTGAGGAGTGATGCTCCACACCGACCACCCTGCATGGCACCAGCTGAGATGCTGTGAGAGCAGGTCTCCGGCACTGGGCTGCTCATCCTGCTCCCATGGGATGTGCTAGAAGAGTCTGAAACTGCGACTCACAAGGAAAATGATGCTTTTCTCCTCTACCTTCTCATGCACAGGGTGTCACTGTCTAACCCATATCAAGAAAGCTAAAGTACAAGACAGGCACAGTTCCCCATGCTGTTTTAAAAATTGAAAGTATGCAAATACACATGCAAACAAGGCATGGCCCAGGGTACAGCTGCAAATTTGAGGGGGTTCCTGGATTAGAAAATTGCATGACTACTCCCCTCAAATAAGCTAATGATTATAAGATACATTTTGTATCTTACATACATTGTATATAAGATATACACATGTAATGCATGTGTAAGGTATATATATATATTTCCCTTCCTTCATTCCATATTGTTGTGATAGACCCCACCTGCACAATTTTTCCCTTTAACAGTATCACAGGGAGACAGGTGAAGGTGAATAAATTATACTGTTACTTATTAAAGATACTTCATGCTTGTTTAGCCTATACACTATCCATTTCCAGATGTTAGTTTTTCCAACTGTGTTTTAATGATAAATTTACTCCGTATCTCTCTGATTTCATACTTGTTGCAATGCCTGTAGAGGTGCCAGGATAGAGTTTTGAGGGCAGCACAGAAGGCATCATTTCTGTTTGCTGGTTCTAGGAGATGGTTAAGCTTCAAAAGAAAATGAGCATGATGAGGTCAGGTTCATTTCTTTGAAATATACAAATCTTAACACTGGTAAATCTTCACCGTTAGTGAGTTGCAAAAAGCAAACCTGGAAATAGAATTTTTTGATTGTTTATTTACTGAGCCCATATAAAGGGAAAGGATTTTTGGTACTGATAAACAAATTTGGAGTAGATGGCAAAGGGCTGGTTTTGCTTTTGAACTTTTCCTGTGAACCTCCTCCCGACAGCCCTCAATGACAAATCTCTCCTGAGACTTACAGTTATTGATCATAATTCGATTAGTTAGAACTAACCACTATTTCGGATAGGCACTCTGTTGGCTCATTTAATGTTTCACCATTCACTAAGTGAAGAGGTCCTGCAGTAGGTGAGTAGCTGAGCTCTGGACTATCTGCCCTGCACACCATGCGTATATCATCAATTACCTAGCAAATGTTTGAGGCTTCATGAACAGGCATCTATATTTACACATGCTTCTCACTGGTTTGACTTGCAGATCCCGACACTCAGGATGCTGGTGTTTCTCTGTCTGTCTGTCTGCCTTTTAGTGAAACAATAGAGCTCAGGAGGGAAACCACGCATAAAACTGAATTGACTGGCAAATTCTATGTAGCCCTTCTCTACATAAGTCTTTCACACAGTGCCTGGCTGAGCTGTGGAACTCCTCATCACAGCACACTGCAGTTCCTAAAGGATGACATGATTCCATAAAGTGAGTGGATTATGATTATAAGAAAAGCATTTGGGGGATGTAAAAAGCAAAGCCACTATATCTAGGACAGCAAGATGGCAAGCCATGCTTTTCTGGGTTTGGAGGAGATACTCTGGGAAGTTCTTCATCTTCTCCCCAGGATCTGCTATTGGCCACTGTCTGTGGGAGGACAGAGAGTGGGGCTATACAACCTTTGATTACCCCTTGTCCTCTTTTCTTATCAATGGATGCAAAAAATAAGAAGGTTCTACAGAGGTTTTAATTTGCTTTGAATTTCCTTAAGAGACCTTTATATGAAGTCATACAATGACCAGTAACAGTGCTTTTGGCCTGTCTTGTTTTCTTCCCTGAAGCCAGTTCTTGACAGTTCTGCTGATCCTGTTGAGTGTGGATCCACAGGAAAGCTCCAACACTACCCGAGACCAATGTGAAACTGAAGTGGTCTCGACCACAGGTATTAAGAAAGCATCATTACCTTCAGTTCAATGTAGAAAGAACTGGCCAACAAGAAATCATCAGGGACGCTTGACCATTTACATCTAGGACATGGAAGAGGAAGAGTCTACTCTTCATATGGCAGATGGCACAAAACAGCCAGCAAGCCATGACCATGCAAAGAAAATAAAAGAAAAGAACTGGCTAAAATTCTGCATAGCTGGAAGACTCAAGCAGCATCAGTAGCACAGAGAATGCAGAAAGCAGCCTTGACATTGTCAAAATAGCAAGTGGAAGGAAAAAATAATTTTAAGATAAAAATATGCATCAGAAATGCATTTTACAAAGCATTGTAAAAACTAGAAAAGGGAAGAAAAAAAATTAAGGCCAGCGCAGCTAAAAACAGTAAGAAGAGATCCTTAAAAAATTAGGAGTGAAAGCACTAAGTTGTTTAGTGCATTTGTTGGATCGAATGGTCAACTTTGAGAAAATGGCCAAATTTTCAACAGTAATAAACAACTGCCCAATAGTAGTGGGAAGGCTTGCACAATTGCTGTGCAAGAATTTTACAAGAACTGGCTGAGGACTTTTCTGAACTCCCTCCTTGAGTCATTTTTGGTTGTGGGTTTTTGTGTTTTTCTTCAGCAGCTCTTGGAATGTAGGGGAAAACCTAGGAAGAGAGATGAAAATCATTTAGGATTTTGCCAATATTTAAAACAGGTAGGTAAGATGAAAACTATTACATGGGTGCTCATCTCTTAATCTTGAAGGATATATCCATATATCTGTCATCAGTCTTAAAGAGTATATCTATATTGCACAGTGCAGCTCATTGCTGAGATACTATCTTGGTTTCAGGAACAATATAACTGTATCAGTGCAAGTTCTGCCCTATTTTAATTAGCCCAGGCATACCACTGTGCTGATGCAGCTTAACTGTTCCCAGCTCTGGAATTGGTTCAGTTGGAGTTATGTCAGGTATTGAAGCAAATTTTGGTATTGTACCATAAAGACAGAAAGGCTAGACTCTGTATGTCTGGCCATATAGTGTATTTCTCAATGGACGGGTCATATTCTACCAGTAAAGAGAACTTCCTATTGGAAGAACACGCAACAATACAACATAAATCTCACCAGCTATCCTTCCAGCAGGGTAATTCATACTTGTCTCCAGCAATCATGCACTTACAGCATTGCAAACAATGATATATGAGCATTCATGTGAAATATGGTTCAGATGTTGCCACCATATCATGTACTGCTTTGCACGAGACTTCTAAGTGTAGATGAGGTCAACAAGAAGGTGCCAGCCATAATGATTTATGCACACAGAACTAAAAAGAAAAAAAAAAAGTTGAGATAAACCTCTTGATTAGAAGGGGAATGAAAAATACTGAAGACATAAAAAATCATCACATATTCTAGCAAATGGATTTCTGAAGAATACAAAATGGGATCTCTCATCTGTGTATCATTTTGGTTTTCTTTTCTGTAGTTGGAATTTTTTAATGATTCCTCTTGGAGTCTTATGGGACTTCTTCCACAGTAAATGCCCTGGAAGCTATTATCCTAATTGCACAGATAATTTGTGCAACCCACAGGCTAGTACTTGGACTTGGCTTTCCCTGCTGCCAACTTTTCTTTTTCCCCAGCAGATTTTCTTCCTTGGTTAGTGCCACACTCCTCATCTTTCTCTTTTCCTCCCTGCTGTGAAAATATGTTTCTTTTCTGCTCTCTCTAAACGTCCTCTTGCCTGAGCAGGAGATCTGGGATCCTGCAGAGCCATCCACAGGCTGCTCATAAATGGGAAAACTGTGGCTGCAGTGGCCCCTTGCAGGGTCTGAGGGCTGCCTGGGCCAGTACCCTCCCAAGTTACCTCCAGTAAAGCCCTTCTAGCTGAGAAGCACCACCAGTTGCTCCTGGAGGAGGAAATACATGGCTGTCCTGCTCCGCAAAGCCTGCAATTTCCTGCTCCCACATACTCTCATGATACCCAGTGAGCGAGGCTTGGTGCCATCAGCTGGCTGTGATGTGGCTCAGGCTCTGGTGTAGCTGGCACAGGTTTGGTTGTGTCCCACAGAGGTGCCCACAGGCTCAGAGAAAAACCTCAGCTCTATATGTGTATGGCCCCTTTGCTTTGAAGAACATCAGCACCCTGACTTGAATGTAATTAATTGCTTTTGTCATTACAATGGCAAGCAGGTAGGATTGGTGGGAGCGTGGAATAGAGGGAAGCCCGCCTGGGCACAACAACTGGCCCTTCCTTCTATCCTCCAAAACAATGGAGATTACAGACTCCCACCAATATGTGCCCTGCTGTTGCTTGTGCTGAATCCTCAGCATTCATGAGCTTTCACCCCTAGCTACAAAGCATACCTCCAACGCCCTGAATGTGCATGTAAAATGTTAAGAACAAAGCTGGAGGAAGAAAGAATGAGAAAGAAAAAAATACTGTCTGCATCTATGGTTCCTTCAATGAAAGGGGAAGAGTGAGGTAAAGTACTAAGGGAAGCCCAAGACTGTTTCGTGGTGGCAGTAAGGCTTTCCTTCCCAAGCTTACACCCAATCTGCTTCACCGTAAGATTAGGGAAGAAAGGAATATGTTCTCCATGATTATTTCCAGAATTTGCAGCGAGATGCTTAGGTCTCCTCTTGTAGAAGGGGTTTTGTATGTATGTGTATGCTTTTTAAAGTATTTGGCAACCTCCCATCACTACAATAGATTCACTGCAAACATATGCATTGTATTAGTAAGTTATATTGTCCTTCTTTACCTTCCCTCATCATGTCAGCAGTATCAAGCTCTGGAATTAATTTGATGTCCTCTTTCTCCTTTCTAATTGTAATAAACCAGTCCTTCCCAGCTACTCATGTAATATTTCGAGTGCAATATTTCTAACTCTTACCATTTGAGGGTTTGTTTGGGTGGTTTTTTTAACTCTGGTTTCTAGAGTTCTATAGGTTTCATTTAAAAATTAATTTGCCCCTGGGATTGCAGAGGAAATTGAAATTAAACTTCTAACAATCCAAAGCAAATGAAAAGAATTGCACAGCTTCAATTTTTGTATCTTATGATTTTCAGACCAATCAAGTGATTTTTGTGATCTGCCTTTCAACTTTTGAATGCTTAGGGCCCGTACATCTGCTTCAGTCCCTGTTGCTCTGGTGGGGCATGCTGTTCACATGCTGAAATTCTGGCACTTCTTAGGGAATAAACCTCTTCTTGGGGGGTAACTTTGCCATTTAGTTTGGGATGCTGCCTCTGTCTTGTTAAGAAAGGATCTAATACTGGGCAACAGCAGGTCCAGCTGAAGCAGGGGAGATGCTCTCTTTTCCATCAGTAATTAAAGGTGGATTTCTGATTATTAATTTTCTGCCTCTGCTACTTGTGATTTCTCAGGCATTGCCTCCCAGCAGACACCCACATGCCGAGGTGTGCTGCCTTTGCTCTGCGAAAAGCGTGAACAGGGCAGACATGAGTTTTCACTCATCAGACAAGGACAGCCCATTTCTTCAATTTAGATTTTAACCTCACTGGACAAAAAAAAATCTTACTCCTGATTTACATCTTTACGAAGTAGGAATGAATCAGGTTTATGACATCCTATGTTTCTCCTGAGTTTTTTCAACAAGTGAGGTCTTCTTACAATTCTGTAGGCGCAGACCAGGGTTTGTCAGTGCTAACTGCTCATTTATCTGTCCTGTGGACACCCGCATTCTGCCAAGTCTCAGCTCTAAGCCAGTTCCCAGTACACACGCTGTACTATGCAGCCCAGTACATATGTATAGTTGAAGTAAAAGAAGTCTTTTCATGCATTCTCTGCACGTATTGTGTATCTCTAAGTTTCATACAGCTCTGGTAGAAGTTATTCCAAAAATGAAGGTGCTAAAAATATCCAGGCTTCAGAACTGAAAAAGCATGCACATAGTGCAGCTTTTTCTCCTCTAGGTAGAAGTCCTTCTTATCAAGAAATGTTAATAAGACTCCTGCACACAGCCATATTAAAAACAGAACAGTACCACTCATCCTTTTTGTAGTGTTATATTTTTTAACAGCATATACACAGACAGCTGGCTCATAATCACTGGAAGACATGGCACAATACTAACCAGTTCTTGCATTTGTACAAAATACTGAACCAAAAGGAATCTAGAAGACTTTTCCTCTTGTCTTTTACTTTCATAAATTAAATACACAACATGCCCCTTCTGGAAAAAGCACACCACATTTCCAATGTGTAGTCATAATGAAAACCAGAAGGCCACAGTCTGGCTGCTCTGAAGCGTGTGAGCACAGCGGGGAGAAGGAATAAGGACCATTTCCTCTGTTCTCATGTCTCTTGTGGGGAGCTGAAGTCTCTGCAAAGAGGCTGCATGTTCCATGTCCTAAAGGTCCAGCCCTGAGACCCCTGTAACTGCATGGGGTCTCAGCTGATGTTTCAGCCCAGACTGACATCAGAGATGGAGGGGAAGAAAATGCTTTGGAATGGAGGGGTGGGACGTGCTCTTCTCATCTCAACTTCTTCTTGACACCAGGATCCTCAGGCACACATTTTGGCCCCAGAGCCCAAGGGCTTTGGTGGTGATGGGCATGGGGACAGCACCAGTTGGCACCTGGGACAGCCTTGCCATGACCCACCTGTTCCATGAAGATGAGCAATGTGAGGGCACCTGGGGAAACAGAAGAGAGCCCCTGGCTCTGCAGAGTCTCCAGCAGAGGGGAGCCCTCCTGCCCTGTGGGGACTCTCCACTGCCACCACCACCTCTGCCTCCACAGGCAGTGACAGGAAGGGGGACTTCCTGCCTGAGGCAAAATTCAGCCACCCAAGACGTGCTGAGGAAGTGGCAGTTATGGTCCACAGAGGGCTTTTGAAATATTTTTTTTCAATTGGATAGGAATGTATCATACTTTTAGCTAATGTACCTAAGGGTCAGCTGAAGGCACTGGCCAAATCCTTTTCTCTCTCTGTAAATACATATGATTTCTCTCCGTCTGTGCACAGCACAGCCACAAACTGTAGCAAAATGTACTTTCCAAACAGTAATCAAATTTGTTTAATTTATATTCACATCCTTTTGGATCCTATTCCTGAAAACATCCTGCTAAAAGCATCTCTTTTCAAGACTGCTTGTCCTGAAAAAGCAAATGTTGTATAAATTCATAAAGAGACCAAGTGGGGTTTGTAATGTCGGATTTGCAGAGACCAGGGGGTAGGCTGAGACAAATCGGTGTCCTGGGTCAGGAGTCAGGCTGGCACTGCTAAAAAGGTACCAGCAGGAGTACCAGCTGGTGTCCCTCTCTGAGGGGGGCTCCTGCACCTGCAGCGAGCTGAAAACACTAGATGACTGGATGGAAAATGAAGAAAGGCTGAGCCTGAACATGAATAAATAATTCCATTGCCTCTCAGGGACTCTAACAGCCCTTTCAGGCTACAAGTAATACCATTAGAGACCATGACTGGCAAAAGAGGTATTTCGTGGTGAGAGAAGGATTTGTTACCTCCTCTGCATCACAAGTAGAAAACTATAAGGAGGGGAGAGCACTCAATTGTGTGTGCAATCTGCTTGAGGAACATTTTGGAGACATGGAAAGTCAAAGGTAATGTACTGTTGACAAGCAGAGCACAGGAAAAGGAAAACACTGTCGTGCTAAACACATTACGCTGCTCTCCAAGGGCTCTCAGGAGAGAACACTGAATTCTCCAAAGGATGCCAGCATGGAAGCAAGCAGGACTGAAGTTTCTTTTCTAGGAAGCTCACCAAAACCAAACATTAGACTTTAAAACTGTAATAAAGGGACAATTTAAAAGACCATCAGAATAAAAAATAATTCCAAGAATTGTACCTAATGTATCATGAAACAGAAATAAATGTTGTGGCCGGTGCATCCAGATCAAAATTCCAGATCACATTGTTTGAATAATCACTGTAGCTATTTTGCTAGCATAGAAATAGTTCTTGCAAAATATGTTCTTCACAGATAATTAGAGCAAACCATACATTCACAGTCTATGGGGAAAATGAGAAGTACATCGCAAGTACAAATAAACACATAGCTTTGGTTTGACGCTATGTGCTGCTGAAGTATGCCTAGATTTGCATGCACCAGGGGTGGATCCAAGTTCCAGTGATTTTTAATGCTACTCGATGTTAACTGGTGCAGCAGATCTGATTGTGTTCCCATTTGGAGCAAGCCCAAGGAATCTATTGTTCAGCCACACTGTCTGCAATGGATTCGGAATAAAGATCAGGTTGCTGGAAGGGTGGCTCTTGCAGGGAATCCATTGATGTGATTAAGGCATTACAATGGCAAAAGAGGAAGAGAGATTTTTATCTAATCATTCTCTTCCCAGCTTTTTCTCCCAGGTAACATTTTTGTGTGCCAGGTAACATTATCTCTTTGTATCTTCGTAACAGCATAGCACTTTTTTCATCATAGATAGACCTGCCTTTATATGAAATTAAGGATAACAGCTTTAGGAGGATTTGGAATAAATCTATATGTAAAAGGAAAACTTGGGAATGGAGCTTTAGGGAAATGTTAAATATATAAGATATGGCCAAGAAAAAAAGCTGTTATTGTATCAAGACAGAGGATTTAATAATGAAAAATGCTTAAGGAGATGTAGGGCCTCACTACAAAGGGAGGATATGGTGCAGTAATGGAGCATGTGAATTTATAGCGCCCCAATTATCCAGCACTAGCTTCCTGCCTGGACACCCCTAATGTATAATGGATGTGAGGTACCTCATTCCATTTCTTAAAGTAAAAGTGTAGCTTTCCTATGAATACATAAAGACAAGACTTTGTCTTCCATGACAGAGTGATGGTCTGGGGAAAAGAGGTAGTTTGCAGAGAAATGCCTGTTACTAAACTGCTATCTCACCCTATGTCCTAGATGAAAACAAGGCATCCAGAGTATTCACAGCAGGTACTGAGGAGGGTTCAGTATGACACCACGCATCTGTGCTTACACTCTCCAACAGTAAACACCCAGTGCTGTAACACCATTTTATTTTCAAAACGAGAGAGCTAATGTGCAATAAAAAGAGACCAGAGCTTCATCTCTAGTGTTAGAAAGGCATATTGTTACTGTGTGCTTGATTTGCCTTCAATAACTTCTGTGGGGGCAAAGCTCTGAAAATATACTGCAAGGGTGAAAGAGGTAAGGTTAAACATTAGTAGATATTCTGCTGGCTTGTTATCATAGAATCATAGAGTGGTTAGAGTTGGAAGGGACCTTAAAGATCATTGAGTCCCAACCCCCCTGCCATGAGCAGGGACACCTCCCACCAGA
>JAOTQQ010000023.1:25641156-25712539 GCA_026546715.1 Gallinago undulata
TGTCCTTGATCCCCTCCTGGGTTGGGGCATCCACAGCTTCTCTGGTCATTGTGTTCCAGTGTCTCACCACCCTCACCTTAAAGAATGTCTTGTATAAAAAAAAAAAAAAAAAACAAAAAACACACAAAAAAAAACCCACAAAAAACCACAAAAAAAAAACAAAAAAAAACAGTTGTTGCCTTTTCTTCACTGATACTTTACAGTGTTATAACAACCCCACACTGAAAAAACTATCCTTAGGGCAGTGAAGAGAAAGGAGAAGGTGAACTAGTAGGAACATAAAGTCCTAGAATATGAAATGTGACAGAGTTTTTCCAGAGACTAGTAAAATTTGAAAACTTCTTAATTCAGTTAGTCCAGTAATCACTTTCAGCAGTCATACATGTGTCGTCTTTATGCAACTTCTTGCCCTAGCTCAACACTATTCCCAATAAAAAATTGTCCCATTGAAACTAAACACTATGGGGTTTAAAAATATATCTTAGATTTTGACTGATAGTGCTTGGTGAGGAATAAAGTACTCCTTTAAAAGAAGATAGGAAAAATTTATTTGACAGCCACCACAGAAAGAGAAATACTCTTCTTCTCAGAATAATAACACCAAAAGGACTGCAAGATTTACTGTGCATATAGATAAAAACCAACAGGCACTGGAAATTTATACCTGGTATTTATTTGTGAGAAACAAATTAAGCTAACACATAAGAAGGTGAATGTTAGAATCTTTGCCTGTTTGTCACTTGTGGTTTTTTTGTTGTTTTTTTGTTTTTTTTTTTCATGTTCCCAACACTCAGTGCCTTAAAGGTGAAATTCCATCTGTGTTGACCAGCCTCAGATTCCGATCATCTTGACAACTGATGACCATCTCAGCGTTACTCTGGCAGATTCAGGAAGAAAAAAAAAAAAAAAAAAGAGCTGATATTAAACAGTGAAAGTAAAAAATAAAATAATTTCATTAAGACATACAACGTCCTAGGAAGCTTTATTAAGTTTTTCTCTCTTCTGTAGGCAAGCAAACATGACTGTACAGACTTTGAAATCTCTTTTAAACAATAATGGGGAAACATTAGTCATTACATACGTGAAAATGTAATTACATAAATTGTACTGAATTCCCGGTGAAAGGTTATCTTTGCAATTAACACCATTAATACTTATATAAAATTGAAGTTTTCTCATTGACTTCAGAGAAATCAGGATTTCATCCTTAATTACATTTTTCAAGTGAAATTAGGGCAAAACTTTCTGAAGCTAACAACAAAAGACTGTGGTAGGAGTAGGTGGTAATTTAACAACATATAAAGGAACTACCAAAAATATGCAAGAATACTTTCTGAATATTCTAGAATGTATTTTTCAAATTCCATACACCGTATTCATTATTCAGATATATATCAGTAAACGTTGGTGAAATGAAAGGAGTACTTTAAAGTTGGAACCTACTGCTGTTGGAGTCAATGAAGGTTTGTCTCTCATTTTTATTGGAAGCAGCCCTAGTCCTTTTCAGAGCATCAAAGCAGAGCAGATCATGAAATGAATAGGCAACACAGTATTGCTGAGGCAGGTTTTTTTAATGATAATTACTTGTGTGCCTAGTGTCTGCTAGGAACAAACCTTGCTTCTTTCTTATGTAATTTATAACAGAATTTCCTTATTTCTGAAATGATTATTGATAAATAACGTTAAGCCAAATTTCATTAATCACTCAACTGACAGTTTTAATCAGTCTAAGAAAGGTTGGAAAAGCCCATTCATGGGTGTGGTAGAGGGCGTTGTAGCAGGTTTGGTATCTTTTCTTGCTCTTACTATGCAAATTTTTCCTTTTCAAAGAGGCGATGACGAGTCACCTGTATTTATTCCAAATGAGACCCAAACTCAGCAGCCAGCCTACAGTTCTTCCTCACACTGGATGTCCCTGACTTCCCTGGGAGTCCCTCAGGCAAGGCCATGTGCTGGGGATGGTGTCCATATCAATCACAGCCAATTCTTCCTCATATGGCAATGCTGCTGTGGTGCAACTGATAAATAACAGGTGGCTAGCGCAAAGGAATGCAGGCACATAACAAAGGCTGTGTAGGGTTAAAACATTGGGATTTTGCCTGCAGCTGTCCACAATAAATATGCATAAGTTCATTTTTTGCTTAGTTATGGATTCATCCACCTGTTTTTCTGAGAGTGCCAGACATTTTGTACTCTAATTATTGCCGGGTCCTATCCAAAGTCCATTTAGGTTAACATAAAAGAAGTTGCCAGTGATCTCAGGAAACTGGGATCAAGTCATAGGGAGCAGTTTCACCAGCATATTTACATTACAGGTTCTCAGTTTTGACCTTTCAAGAACAGGGCCTAGACCCAAAAAACCACATGCATTCTTTTTGCAAGGCACTTACAGATTCTGTGCTGTTCTTATTTCCAGGTAGTTTTTTTTAAAAATAAACTTGTGCTGCTGTTGTGTTGTTCTGACAGATATCTCTGAAGAACCGCAAAGTCAATGGAGGATTCAGAGCTGCAGCCCCAGTCAGCAGAGACTGATGTTGCTCTGATGATGATTCCCACCTCACCTCAGGCTTCACACCTCCCCAGGTCAGCCCTCACACTTCCTCCAGAGCTGCTACATCTGCAGCACAACGTTGCCCGTACAGCAGACAAAGTGTTGCTGCCTCAGAAATGAGCACTCCTCCTTCAGACCACCTTATGACCCTTCTTCTTTTCTACCCGCTCTTCTCTTGGACTCTCACCTTAACAGTTTACATCTGGTGGTTTCATCTCTAATGCTTTTGTGCCCGAGCAAGGCCACGGGGTAACCTACAGGCTTAGTTAATTGGGAAATCCACAGACAGAACAACAGCTCTCAGAAATATAAACTTATCAGGAAAATACCTGTAATCTGTGAAAGCTCCAGAAACCTTCACATACGGAGGTCAAGATTTGAAAAAGAAAAAAGGAATACCTCAAGGTAAGTTCCCACGGGCGTCATTCAACAACTTGATAGATAACCAGGTGTACAAAGTATTAAGTATTACCAGTTTCCAGTGAGTTTCAGGATCCATTTTATAAATCTGGAACTACATCACATAATATACTATATATCACTTAATAATACGTTTATGGATGTAAACCATCATATCGTGCAACTTGGTCATCTCTATACTTCATTTTCTCTCTTAGTGAAACAATCAGTGAAGCAATTTCTTGAACTCGACATTGCGTGGCTACCCAGAATCACTAAATGTCATGCCTTATTTTACAACAAAACCTCTAGTTAATCAACATCAGACTTATCTGTTTTTATTACTGTCTGGAATTTACATTGAAGATGCTGGCTAGTCTTGAAACTGAGGCAGTAGAAATATGGTTTGCATTTAAAAAATGAACCCATGTCCACTGACACCTCTCTGTGTAATTATTTTCTGGTGTGAGTCCCTTGGGATGGAGATCCTCATCAGCAAGGTTTTGGGAGGTTTGTGGATATGATTAGGTGACGTTATCCCAAGTGGCTAGAGAGCACAAAACATCATGAATCAGTCTTCCAGTCTTGGCCAGTAAATGGAAGAAGAGCTGGCCTAGACTTTCTTCTTTTATGTGTTTTTACTTGTTTAATATTTTTCTTTCCTACTTCATACTTACATTAGCATGCTAAGATAAAATTTTACAAATAGTTTTCCTCTCTGTAATATTGTCATTTGCAGTAGCTGTTAGTGTAGACCTGTGATGTGACTCATCAGTAGCAGTCAATGGCTTGGAGCTGGAAAAAAAATAGTGAGGAAGATTATTTCTCTGAATCTGTTTGCTTTTTAAAGGCTGGAACAGAAAATTTGAAATATCTTCTCTTAATATCACTCTGGTGAATCAATTTGCTTGCTGCTGACTACTCTCATGACTATTTGAGTAAGAAGGGCACCAGGACCCCCTTGATCCCATATGAGATAGGAATCCCTCTGTTTGATCTGGACGTGGAACAGCAGAGGTCCTTGCTCAGGGTCCCCCAGGAGAGGCTGAGGAGAACTTAGCTCTTCACAGTCCAGGTTAGTGCTTACCCAACTGATCCACACCCTCTCTTGATAAAAGCTGTGCAAGAAAATCTAAGATCAGATCTATTTCCTTGATAGATGCATTTTTTGAAAATATTTGGGTTGCACTGCCCCAACAATACTCATTTCGCTATGATTATTTCAGCACAGAAATTCTGTACAGCACTTTCTGCTTCTGAAAATTGTTGCAGCTCTGTGGATGTCTAATGATTTAGTCACCATTTTTCTGAGATGGACATCAACTTTTCATAAAAGACTATAGAGCCTAATTACAGATTTTAATTGCAATATATTGTATTAAAATAGAATGTGTCATAGAATATACATTGCATTAAAATACAAGTCAATGCATCATCATCTATGTATCATATCATTATTCTTGTCATAAACTATTAATATTATAAAATTGATAATGATATGAAAAGTCTTTTCTGAAGTCCTGAAAGCATGAAATCTGATTACAAGAGATTTTCAGGTATTAGTTAAAAGCAATTTCCATATCCCCCGGTGTGAATAAAGTTCAAAAACCTAAGCTGAATGCAAACCCAACAGACCAAAAGACAAGAAAAATATGCATATTTATTAAAGCTTTCCATAAGCTGATTTCATTCTGTGAGCAGAAGTCTGGTAAAAGCTGATTAGATACCTGATTAAAAATAGTAAAAATTGCTAGTAACCAAGAACTGAAATAATTCTTTGCACAAGTGTCTTGGCTGTTAGTGAGCTTGGGGCCTGAATGCTTTCCAGCCTTCTCTGGTAAGGCTGAGAAATTTTAAAAGCCACATTTTCCTTTGAATCTAATATTCAAAAGAAAAAAAAAAATTGGACTTCCAGAAGATGATCTCCTTGGAGCTGAATAATGCTTTTCACTGGAGTTTGCTGCAGCAAGTCAGTTTGCTGGGAATTAAGGAGGTAATTAAGCAAAAAAAATAGTTAGAGATGCCTAACCAGGTGAACCTGTGCAGATCCAATGCAATCCACAAAGACTGCCAAGACAGGATGAAGACAGAGTTAAGACTTTTTTTTTTGTATTTTCCTTTGATAAACAAATACACTTGCACAAGATTAAAGCTACAGTTTTAGTAAAATCATATCACTGTAATACCTGATGCAAAATATCACTCAGCTTTAGGGCCCTGACCCACATCATAAACCTTATGTTTGAGAAGTTAATAATTGATTTGGCTCTGTATTCAAGACAAAACCTTATTTCTCAGAAGCATCAGCCTGTGTTGTAAAGGGACTTCAAGTTTATGGGAAAAACATGCATGCTGATTTTACTGTAAATGATCTGCTTCAGGAAAAAAGTTCTGCAAAGAAATACCCCTGAACTTAATAAAAATATAAAGTTCTTATTCCTAGTAACTCTTCATTTTTTCTGGTGAGATAATCCCATACAATAAATTTGGCAAGAATCACCCCTTAAAAAATTAACTGGTCTTACCAAGCATCACTAATAATGTATTTTAAATCTAAGACATATATGCAAAGAGACATTAACTTAGCAAAAGAATTCTGAATTGTGCAGCAGATGAGCATACGGAATCATTTCAGTATGAATGGACATCAATAACAGAATACTTCATGGATACTAAGCCAAACTTTATTCTTGGTTTTCACAATACGTCATGTGTAATGAAGCTAAGAATCTAGAACAGAATAAACTACATAATACTAATGCTAGAAAACCAAGTTCTTTTTTATCTGGTTAATTGTTGCATGTGTGGATGCTGGTATTTTAAATAATAATTTGAAAATATATATTTGGAACACTTTTACGATATAAGCGTTCTGTTACTAATGACTTCAAAGCCCTTTAAAGAAATCTAATCAATTGTGGTAAATCTAGTTTAACATTACAAATCTAGATGGTCTGTTTTAATACTGTATTTGATATTTCTGTGTGCCCTGAGACATCACGAAAATATTTTGATACTCAGAATCTGAAGAAGTAAATAATTAAGGACACTTCTGCTAGCCGATCAATCCACTATTCACTGGTGCTGATTCTTCATAATTTTGCATCTGGTCTAGTCATTTAGAGATGCGCAGAGTCAGAGCAAAACATTACAAAATTCAAATCACATAGTTCCAAATCCCTTTATGAAGGTGGACAAAATGCAAAGCAGGAAACTGGAAAGTCACTTCCAGTGTCCTGTGGAATTTCTGCTGATACTGGGCTGGATTCTATTTTTATTCAAGTGAATTCTTCAGATCCGACCCTTTTTACCCTTAATTCACAGGCAAAAATGAGATTTACGGACCTGGACTCATGAGTGCTCTCACGTACGCTGTGGTTTCTTTGAAGAAAGGGTAACCAGCAGTAAACAGGGGCAGACCCTCAATCAGTCTCCCTCGGGTTTTTTAAGGCATTTACTAGAATTCATACAGCAAGAGTCTGCTCTGTGCATTTTGCTGGACAAAATATGCACAAAAATATTTTCAAACTAAATGCAGCTGGTTCTAATCCTCTGATAATTCAATCTACATACATCCCTAGCTTTAACATGAACCAAGCCATCTGTAAACTGTTAGTTACATTAGGAGACACAAATCTAGCTTTTGACCAGACCTGAGCCAATCAATATGACTTTCTTTCTTTGATCTTTGTATGTTCTGGAATAATGGCAAGAAACCAAACAAAAGTCAACACAAAATCAATCCAACCCATAATGCAGTCTTAAAACTACTAGGCACTCTTTTTGATGAGGGGCTTCGCTGCTGATAGAGTTTCTCTGCTCACCACATGCATTCCAGTGGTGATTCAAATTCTTCTGCTGAAATGAACTTAGAGGACAAACTGTACTTGCAATCAAATAACAAGCAGTAGGAATACGGAAAAGAAAACATTCATTTTCTCTTAAAAAGCATATATGGCCCTCCTTGCTCTTTTCAGATGAAACCCAGACCAAATTTGTTTAAGTAACCAGTATAGACAACACAGGAACTGAACACAGGAGGAATGCTGAGAAAAAATAAGAAGCAGCCAATTCCAAGTACATTGAGAGTATTTTATTCATATTGTGCGTTAACATTACATTCAAACTGTGCTTATTCCATTCTCTCACAATCCAGCATAATGTGGTTTTTGTAACATTTAAAGTTCGGATTTTTAAAAAGTGGCCTTATGAAAAGAAAACGAGTTCTGATGACAAATACCAGTTTTCAGTGACAGTCCCTTTATGCATCATGAGAGATGCATATTCTTGAGTCAGTATTTTCACCACTCCACAGTTATTTAAGTGAGAACTAGTTCAGTAGAAATGGGCACAAAGCACTGCTGCTGGAGCAGGGTGGGGTTTTGATTTTTCTTGGTACAATTGTCCATGCAATGGACAGATGAGCGAGCAGGAAACTGGTGCCTGGCCACCAACTCCTCTCTGCATCTTGGGGATAGACAGTAGCCCTTAATATGCCCTCAAGTCATTGTTTTGGCCACACACAAAGATGATTTAAATGTAGCTTTTCCTTTGCTGCCTGAAGTACACTGCATGCTTTCAGCAGTATTCCTCCTGTGAACTTACACCTGTCGGGCACAGAAAACAAGAAAAAGATGACTCAGTTGACTCCAGGTCTGCTAAAGAAAACTGCTCCATCCCTTCCATTATCAGGCATACTTTATAAGTTCTCTTCCACGGTTCTCTTTCCAGTTGCTGCAGTCTTGTATTTTTCTTGCCATTTTATTCATATTTATTAGCATTAATTTACAGGTTTTTGCAGTCCTCAATACAAATCACTCTTTTCTACTGATGTGGAACCAGCTAGAATACTTCAAAAGCCCTTCCAAACGCCTGTCATTACAACCAAACATTTACTGCTTCATTTACCTGAAATCCTTGATAGCCTAAATAGTGATACTTTCATTTGGACTACTAACTAAGGTAAGGCACCTGATGGTGCCTTTTCCACTTAGCTGTTATCTTTACAGTCTCCTCATGAACCAGAGGACTGGTTGCTCATCCCTTTCTTCCATGTTGGTAAAAGATTTGTGCAGACTCCTTCGTTTCATCCACTCTTACTGTTGTGGTGTTCCACAGCAGAATAGGTGGAAATTGTCTTATCCGGGTTGAGGATCAGTACAGGTAACCCATCTGGTACTCCCAGCCCTGAAGGATGCTGGAAGCCTGACGGAGGCAGGGCGGGACATGAAAAGAAAACATTCAGTGCAGATCTCTTGGGCTTTACATTTAGCACAAAATATAGTAGCAATCATATTGAAGTAAGAAAAAGGAGAGAAATAAATCAATTCTCCCTTTCCTATGCTGCCACCTGTCCTCTCTCAGCAAGATTCTGGTTTGACAGTCTTTGTAGAAAGAACATTTAAAACAGATTTTTATCTCCATAAATTGGAACAGCTGGAACAGCAAAATATAAACCAGCTCACAATGGCTTTCCATATGAAGAAACGCTGGAGACATCTCCAAATCCTTTGATTTGGCAGAGAAAAATAGTATGCATAGCCAACATAGTCTGTCTGGTGTATCTTTTATCCAGAAAGAAAATGCCATTCATTATCATGCATACTTCAACCAAAGCATGCAGAGATACAGAGAGAGAAGGAAACCTTAAAAAGACTCACATAAGAAAATGAAGAGCACTGTAGCTTTGAAATCACTAGGCGACCCTAAGAAATTTTCTTATTTAAATCCAAAACAAAGAACTTTCAGAAAATCACTATCAGTTGTGAACTGGGACTGGAAAAGGCAGGCAACCTGGCAGGACTACTTGAGTCAAAAAAACCTCTTATATCCCACAGTCGAAAAGAATATGGTGAAAGAATTAGCAGATTAAAGAGAGAAATATTTATAAATATACGGCTCTGAAGAGGACTGGGTTGCCTCACCTGAAATGTGGTAAAGGAATCTACAGAACATGACACATCTGCGTAGCCAGCATATAATGTGCAGGAAGAGGAAGAAAAAATGAATGTCTGTCAAAACAATGGAATCAGGGAACTTGCTAAAAAAAAAAATAAAATTCACAGGAATGGTTGACTTACAACATTTTCTCTAAATTTGACTCTGTACTGTCCCAATGGACTTGCTTTCCTCAGCTATGAAGCCCTAAAGGAAACTTGCCGTTCCCACAGTTAAAGCTTTATTTCCTTAAAACATGTTATACCTCTGCAGAGATGATGGAGCTGCAGAACCCAATGTTGATGCCCTGAACTGTGAAATTCAATCTCACCTCCTGGCTGCTGTTTAAAGGATGAATTCATGAGCACCTGGATATTAAATGAAATTTCTTGTCTTACAACTTCAGCAATATTAGGTTCTGAATTATTTTTTTTCTTTCTCCTTTGAAAAGCACTGCCTTTGTCTGTGACTCCATTCATTCGTCACGTGATGCTCAGGCAGAAATTTTCTCTTATCTTGTCTCCAGTCAAATACATTCTCTAATCCAGCAGTAAACCCTGGGAGTTGTGGCCCTGACACATGAAAGATTTTGTGTGATAAGCATGTTTCAGAAGGAGAAACGTTCCTATTACCAATATTATATTTAAAACAAAATAAAAAGCTTGAGCGCTCTGGGCACTCACCTTTGCCTCAAGCATGATAAACCACATAAAAGGACAAAAGATAGACGTCAGTTCCAGGCCAGAACCAAGAAATACCTTTCTAGGATGAACATCACAGATACTGAGATCACATGCCTAAATCAAAAAGGAATTTTCAACTTTCTTATATTGTCATGACATTTTTTCAGAAGAGCCAAAGCCAAGGTGGCAAACTCCAGGTTTGGTTGCACGCTGTCTCTCTTGCTGCCATCTGCTGTTTCTGTGTGGAAGCATGGAAAATGTCAAATGCTACACCGTGATTTTTTCCCCTACCTACTGCATTAACCCTACCTACCCTTTGGCAAAATTTCACGGACCAGGTGGGGAGGTATCGTTCATGCTGAACTTTCCAGAAAACAGTGAGCACAGATCGCTCATTGGCAGTTACTGAGAGTGGCTGCTGTTACTGAAGATGCCGGGCTTGGATCAGCTCTGCTCATAAGCACCAGCAAGTAAACCCACATGAGGAAAGGCTAACACACCTGAAATGCTCTGCAGAAGCTGCTCTGTTCCCCCTTTGGGAGCAGAAGGGCACCGGGGCTGCGCTTCTCGGCACTTCTCGGAACAGAGGAGCTGGCAATGTTGTTGTGCATGTTACTCTGATCTGACAAGAAACTCTTCATGGGTGCTGCATGAAAATTATTCCAGTGCTTAATAAGAAGAGTATGCCAGAAAGCTTTTGGAAGCCATTTTTCATGTATCTTTGTTTGGAAAGTGCCTGGTAAATTTTGGTGATTAGTTTTAAAAGGAAAACCTGGACTGATTCGTGATGCTATTACTGAATGACTTGCTTTCTCCAAGATATGGGCCGTCCTGTGACTGAAGCAGCTCAGTCCTGTGATGTTTTTCAAGAGACGGATCAGTATTTTGTAGGATCAGACCATGGTTTTTTTCAATTTTTAAGTGCAAACATATAAGCAAAATTAAAGGAAAAGCTTTCATTTTCCCAATTCTTTATTTATGAACTATAATTTACTCATTTGATTTGAAAAATCTTCCTTTGCTTTTTTTGCCTATTTCAGTAGGTTTTTTTGACATGAATTCCCTTTAGGGGCAAAGTGGAAGGTTGGTCACTTCTGCTGAAAAGCAAATAAAGCAGATTAATAGGGGAAATAATGTATTCATTGTGGTGTATTATATACTTTCTATGAGTAAATTTTAATTGGACAACTTGCATAAATGGAATGTAAATGTGTCTACAGCACAGCATGGGTCTTGTGCTTTAAATGCCAAAGTTCAACTCCTGATGTCATTAATCAGGAACTATAATTTGTAAATGCAGGGTAGGTAATGGAAATTAAAACAAATGTGCTTTATTAACTAATTCTTCAGGCACAGGTAAATCTATTTGAAAATGAGTTCATTCACCCCAGCTAGGCACTGCATGCTTAAGACAGCCTTATTATGAATAAGTTAATAATCTACTGCCTTTGACTACAGAAAATCTAACTCCCCTGATTGCATTTGTTAGGAACTCGCATCCAGGAATCATGGTACAAGACAGGTTTGAAGCTTTATCTTTGAGTCTTTACAGATGTTGTCCAAAAAAAAAAACCATCACCCCCATCACACTATCTGCCTAAATGAATTTGAAGGCCCTTTGAAAGCAGGAGATACTAAATGAGACATATGTTTTGATGAGCATTAAGAAACCAAGATTAGAAATTTTATTTTCTTGATTGATACTGACGTTCCTGATATTATTCATCCAGCAAAGATGCAATCAGATACCTCATTAGACTCTGCAAGGGATATACCATTTCTGTATGACCCATCCTGCAAATGCAGTCATGGTGTAAGTGTATCCAAGGACCTGGCAGAAGCCTCCTTCCTAGATCTAAATTTTCTCATGGAGTAGTAAAGTAAATGTCTGTTACTGCAGACATGGAAGATATCAATGCCTAAAATCTCAGTTGTGCACTGCTGGTATACAGAGAGCAGGCTTGCCCTTAATCCAAATTATCTATATATAGATATTATTGCAGGATTAATATTTTTTAATCGGAATAGAGTTTCTTCCCACTTTATTTTAGTTTAGCCTATGCTGACCTAGTTTTAGTCTTCATTCTCCAGCCTATGGTCTTACATTAACATCCTTGTTTGTGTTCTCAGTCTGTAAAACAGAGGATGATCGCTGTGCTCACTAAATTTGGGTGCTAACATTATCCTTTCTAAAAGAAAACATTGCACACCTGCCCTGCTAGTTAATAACCAGGCAATAGGATGGTTGTCACGGCTTAAAAATGTAGAAATGGAAATGGGAAAGAATCCCAAAGTCCCAGGGGGGGAAAGGCCAAATATAAGAGAGAAATTTATTGCTGAGTATGGCATAGCTGAAAGACAATAAAAGATTCCTTAAACTGGGCATAACAACAGGACAAAAGAAAAACAAAACCTCCAAAACCATGTCTGTTCCTTTTTATTATGGGGTTGGCTGCAGACTGCCAGCCTGTTTTAAAATCAACACTTCACAGCAAGAAACTATATAGTAATGTATCACTTCTCTGCAGGCACTTCCTTCCACTGACAAATGGTTCAAGCGAAGTAATGGCTTAAACAGAGTTGCACAGAGGGGTGAACGGCATTGATGAAGAGGGGTCCGTATAAGTGTATTTATTTACAGATACACACACATGCACACAGGCTATTGTGTGGACCAGCTTCTTAGTGTGGATAATGATCTTTATAAAATGCAGAGCTACAGGAGGTGCTTTAACTCTCAGGGGAAAAAATATAAACTCCACATGTAACACTAATTTATTCTGTCCCCAGGGGGAATCCCCATAAGTTCATCAGTCTAAAAATCAGCTCCTCTTCCAGCAGTTTTAATGTTTACTAGGTAGTACCCCTAGTTAATGTTGCTAATCTGTTAGCTTTACCTTTCCCTATTTTTTTTCAAGTAGGAGGAACAGAAGAGGGATTTCTCCAAAACTCATAGTGCTCCCAAGTACAAGCTGAAGCACATTTTTTCCTGAGGCAGAGAATAAACTGCACCCTAATGTAAATGGCTGATACAAAGCCAATGCACCAATTTATGCTTCAGCTAAATCCTTAACTTAGCACTTATGTAAGACATTAGACTTTTATAGGGTTTGGACCAAGGTATGAATTTCATGAGGAGCTCACTAATTTGAGAAAACGACTGAGTGTGCTCTTTAGTATGACAAACCAGACCACTTATCCATTAGGGAGAGATGAAGGACGATAAGATTCTATTTTTCCAGCTTTGTGAAATGTTTTTCAGATTTCCTCATTTAATACAAGCTTGATATCAACAAAGTTTCAGAATAAGATTTTTAACCTGCTCCCTAGTTAAAATGCTAAGCCTTTCCCCTCATGAGAAAAAAAATAAATATGCACACAGTTTCAACTATCTCCGCTCAAATTCTGCCAATTTTCAAATGCTTAGAAATCACACTGAATCTGCTCATTCCCCACCAGGGCTGGTGAACGAATTAGCACTAAAGCTCTGCTATTTTTCTCTTACTTGGTAGTCACATTTCTAGGAGTCTGTCATTTTCTAAACACATTAATGATCTGAAATTTAGCTTAAGCTAACAGGGCCTTGTAGGTTCTACACTTGAACCAAAATGTACATTTAATGAGGACCCCAGGAAATTATGCAATTCTTGCCAAAGTTTCATTAATGGCTTGGAATTACAATTTTGGGATAATCAATAAAAAGTAGCAAGCTGTAAGCTTGATTCTTCAGGAAGCATGTGCTCAGACGTCCTCAAAATAAAACCATCTCTATTGAGTCTTCATTATGGAGGCCCTCACAAATTATTAGTATTTTTAAAAAATGTACTTTTTTTTCCCTGCCAGTAAATTATATTTATCATATTAATTGAAAACACTTCTGAACATTTGAAAATAACTTTTCAAACTGTGATCAAAATCTGTTTAGAACAAACTGGGAAACTAAACATGCAGAAGCTGAAAATCAATGATATATAGCTGAAAACGTCAACCCTGACTTTATGAGGTTTTTTCTCGTTAATCAAGAATTAACTAGTAGCATTATAGAAATTAGACTGTGATCCATCCTACTACAAAAAAGTCCACCTAACCAGAGTTTAGCCACTTGAAATGTTCTGGCAAACTTTGGTATTTTTGGGGGGGAAGACAATTTTCTGTTCCTTCTTTATATGATGATGGAGGAAGACCAGGAGATGCTTAGGTATACCTTAACCTCAGACCTCTGGGAATAATTTACAAAAACTGAGAGAAGCAGTACACAGCAACATCAAGAAAACTGGCTTCTAACGTATTATATAGTAGCAGCTAGGTGTCTTTAGCCAAACTAATGACAGACACAGCAGTTAACAAATTCAGTTCCATTTTGAAAACCCTATGTCATGTTTTAGTTAAACACATAATTAAAAGCTTTAATTGAAGCTCTCTAGTTCTCCTCTAGTCCCTGGCAAGAATCCTAGTGCCTTCAGCCCATTCAGCCTTACAGGTGCTGATTCATGCCGTTGGGTAATTTAGAGGGACTAAACTTTAGACTGCTACAGTGGGGAGTCAAAATCCCAGCCCAGAAAGAGAAGGTTCAGAGCTCTGTGTTGAAGGCAAGAGGAGTACCTTTTATAAGTCAGGAAGGGGTAATTTAATCTACCTCTAGGTCAGGCATCAATTTTTTTCCCTTACATCAGTGACCTCTGGAAACTTCTTATAACTCGAGCCTCGCTTGGGAAAACTAACAATACCCCATGCCTCACGGCAAATCAATAAAGCTGTTCCTCTTCAAAACAAGGCACCATAAAGAACCCCAGGTATCTGCAAAGGGACAACATCTCAAACGAGCACCACCACAGCACTGGGAGTGATCCTACACTGATTATACCACCAGCTGTGGGGCACAGCTGGTTACAAATAACAGCACCTCCTCCCTCCTTCCCAGGTTTGCAGGTGGGAGCAGGGGAAAGGCAGGATCAGACCTGTGGGGCTGGGGCTCCCTGGCTGCTCCTTGCCACAAGTCCAGGCTCTTACCCTGAAGAGGTGCTTCAGAAAAACTGCAGGATGGAGAAGATTTCTTTCAGATGTTCCTGTTTTGGTCCAGGAAACTAGACACCATTGTAAGTAACAGGAGATGAGTACTGTGGGAAACACAATGCTTTTTCTAACGGGTAAGATGAAGTGGCTCAGAGATTCAGGCTCCCTACTTCACATACAAGAATCTCAGCAATTTCATTTTCAGTTGTTAATCATTTTTATGTTTCCTCAGTGAAAAAATGCTTAAATATAATTTACATTCAAGCCACCAAAAATTTATAAACAATTCCCAGGCTGAAAGTTGCCAAACTATGTCAATTAAAAAAAACAAACAAAAACAAAACAAAACAAACGTATTCTTGTGAGAAGTACTGCTCAAAAACCTGCACTCTGAGGAAAACGTACCAGAGAAATGAAACAATGGGGGAAATATAGCCTATTTCCTTCAAGGGCTGGGTAAAAATCTCTGGAATGTGTGTAGCCTCCACTGTGTATTTCAGGGTGACTTCTTTCTGTGGTTTGTATTTTCCACCATTTTTTTCTAGTAAGAGGGAGACTCTATGGGTATGTCCAGGTCCTCAGCTGGGGTACATCAGCCTTGTTTGGTGAAGTCCATATGACCAGACTGATTTACAGCAGCTGAGGCATTGGCTCCTTGCTCACCAGCTACTCTGAGCAGTGTGACCTGGATTTTGCCCTGCCCCAGCACCGGTTCAGCCATGGACCATCAGTGGGATTTGCAAAGGATCAGGCTGTGCTGCAGAGGGAGGGAAGGAAGGAAGGCTGCAGAAAAGGATTTGTGCTTCCTGAACTGTGGATCTGTCAAACTGATGTAAAACTCTTGACCTCTGGTATCACAGTTGTCTTTCTCTATTTACCACCTATACATGCAATAAAGCACTGGATGTTTAGCTGATTTGAGAGCTGAGGTGAGACATTCTCTGTTTACTCCAACCCTGAATAATGTAATCTTTTTTCAGCATCAAAATGTAAACTAAAAGGAGACAATCACTGAGTTTGTTAAAACTTTGTAACAACTCTTTGGTTCATGTTTTTGAATCATTGTCAACATTGAAACAGCAGTTAAACCCCTTAAAGCATTATACAACTCCCCTTTCTCCCACGTTAAACACAAGGTACTATACCATGGTAAGAAATCACCTTGTCCTCAGGGTTTGCACCTGGAACAGTCATACTGTTTATCAGTCTACAGGCTATATTAAGTAATTTGCCAGTACCTGTCTGAAACATACATAAACAAAAGTACTTTTTGCTTTAATGGTAAGTTATTCTGCTCACCAGCCAAGTAAAATTGTTGAAGATGATAAATACACACCCATATATGTATTTATTGCAGATTTTTTTTGGCTGAAACTCTGCTTGTGTATTTGCTATGCCGTAATTAAATCTGTTGTCTACAACACAAACAAAACCAATAAATAAATTAACACTCCAATCAAAACTCTACCTAAATTTAGTTAGCATTCAGAACTTGGCTTAGAGTGAAGAAGTTAACATAAGAATTTAAAAGCTGGAGTTTGACATGTTTCGTTAAGTTCTGCATAGTGTTTGCTCTTCAGAAATTCCCAATTAAGAAGTCACACAGAGGTAAGCTTCCTTGCTTTCTAAACTCTTTAGTATTGTTCAGTTCCTTATCTCTGCAGTGATACAGCCTTGTTTTTAAAATGTTAGAACCCCAAACTTTGGGGGTTCGACAGTACTTGAACAATATGCTTTGCAGCTCTTAAAACTTTTTATGCAGTTTTGTGCAAGTTCTGCAGGACCCAGGTAATTAAAGGTATTAATTCACCCTCCTAACTGATTTCAGCAGGAATTGAACATCTAGGTAAGGATCCATGCTGTTGTCTTCACCTTTCAGCCTCAGTTTCCAGTCTATGAAACAGGGGCAACACTTCTTTACTTACAAACCCCAGGATGTTTGCGACAACTCGCTCTCTGGTGTGTCTGCAGGATGGTCTTGCTGAGAGATCAAGGCAGCAGCTGGGCATGCTTTTTGTTTGGTTGGGGTTTTTTTGTTCGTTTAACAAAACAGCGTACTGAAGCACACAAGTCCCACCTGAAGACTTTACATAAAGCTGCTCTACCTCAGAGGAAAGGGGCCCCTTTTGAAGGAAACTGTCCACAGGCTCTGAATTCTCTGGACACTTGTCCTAGCTAGAGGAGATTTCTCTCTCTGTACTCCCAGTGCTTTAAGCATGTTGAAGACCTGGCCCGAGGCAGGTAATAAATGGGGGGTGGGGAGATGGGACTGGAGCTGTAGTGCCTTGTTCTTCTTGCTTTTGATTGTAGAACAAAGCATTTCTGAGGGACTTTTTGCTGGAGTGACTGCAGCCCTCTTTTGCCATGGCTAAAAGACCAGGGAGGTATACAGAGCCATTCTACAGCAACAGACTCCATGAGCAGGCAGGAAGTATAATACCTGCCAGTAATTGAGACCAGAAAGAATAAGAACCAAGAAACTCAGTGTCTAATGATGTCACATTTATAGCCGATCGACTGAAAGGCGTTTTTTGCAACAAGACTAGAGGATGTACAAAGACAGATTGCAGGCAGCCACTCTCAAATTCATTGCTGTGACAGCTGTTCAGTAAAATTTGCTGGAAAATCTGGTGGTTAGGTTTTGATGAAAAATTTCAAGGCATTTTCCTCTAATATGAGCAAGCATAAACCTCTCAGGTTTATTTTATATTGCGGATCAGCAAGATAACTACGCTTTCGCCTAAGTGGATGGAAGGTGCCAGGGAAATGTATGCTCCTACCACCACAGGTCTGGGCAGCTCTCCAGCACCAAGTTTATCCCCAGTCCTGTTCAACAACATCCAGAGACTGTCAGAGGACATGGCTGCAAGCGCCAGGGCTGCGCTCAGGAGGCGATTATCCATTTCTCTGTTCCTGTTACAACTGCAGGACTAGCACTTCAGTGCATTAAAGGGAAAACACTTACAGGAAAACAGGATGTTGCAATGGGTACGTAGCTTTTCCTGACCGAGGAGAAAGCAACGCAGCACTCGATGATGTTGCTTAACACACGAAACGCAGTTGGCTAAGCGATGAGGTGATGTGCGGCATGGCTAACTTGAATTTCTGGTTCTACTTTCTACTTTCCCTCCTCACCAAGCGCATGGCTGGAAGTTACCGGAGACAGCCAGGAGCGTGGCAGAGGGAGAGACCGCCCATGCACAGCTTTACAGTTATGTATATATGTAAGGTTACGGCAATGACAGTTTCTCTGGCTTAATACCCGGTGAGGAAAAACTTCCCTATAGCAGTTTGAATCAGCGTTTTTAAACTTAATCTGAGTAAACCGCTGCCTTACATGGCATCGCCCAATTAACAAACCGCCCGACAGCGCGCGCTTCTGAACGTCAATCGGCTCCTAAACGGGCTTATCGCGGAGAAGGCGTCCTGGCAGAGACCGGGGCCCGCCACCGGCACCCCCGGCCCACTGCATCGCCTCCCCCTCCCGCGGGCTGGCCCGGCGGGCGAGCGGCAGCCGCCGCCGCGGCTCTCCCGGGGGCAGCGGGAGCCGCAGCCCGGAGGCGTCTCGGGGGCCGCCCGCCGGCGGGGGCCGGGTCCGGGCGCGTCCCGCCCGCAGGGGAAGCGGCGGGTGCCAGGGCGGGCGGAGTCGGAAGCACGACAGCACGGGGCGCTGGGGCGGCGCTGGCGGCGGCGGGAGGAGCTCGGCACTTGCTGCCGTGCTGGGGTCGCGGCGCAGGGACGGAGCCGGGCAGCGCCGCCGCCGGCCCCGCAGCAGCAGCAGCAGCAGCAGGAGGAGGAGGAGGAGGAGCAGGAGCAGGAGCGGGAGCAGGAGCCGCCTCCCGCCGCCGAGCGCGGGGAGACGCCGGAGCCGCTGCCCCCCGGGCGGCTGATGAGCCCCGGGCTGCGGCGCCGCCGCTGCCGCCGCCTGCCGCCGCTCCGCGGGTGAATGAACCTGTCCCGACCGGCGACGGCGGCTTCGCCTTGGGCTGCGGCACCGGCCTCACCCCCCCTCCGCACAAAATGGACGGTTTCGCCGGGAGTTTGGGTGAGCGGCGACGGGAAGCGTGAGGGAGAGGGCGGGACGGGACGGGGCGAGCCTTGCCGGCGGCCGCCCGCCCGCCCTACCGCCGGGCCGGGGGCGAGCACCTGCGGCCGGTCGGGGGGAAAGGGGGGACGCCGGCCCTGCCGGCTGGGGCTGCGCGGAGCTCGGCGGGCGGCGGGGACCGGCCCGGGGAGGGAGGGGGCGAAGGACGCGGGGCCGGGGCGGCCAAACAGCGCCCGTGCGGTGGCGGGGAGGGAGGAGAGGGGATGCCAGCGCGAAATCTGGTCAGCTTCAAACCATCTGTTGCGAGAGGCTCCGGCTGCACTTGCCTCCTTTGTTCTTCCCTCGCCGCGGGCTTGCGCTGCCCCGGAGTTAGTGCCTTGGCTTTGGGCTGTCCTTGGGGTTTTTAATTTTTTTTAATTTTTTTAAATGTTATTATTTTATTTTTCGTCTCTCCCTTTTGCACGGCGGTGCTGGCTCGCGCGCCTGAAAAGTTGGTGTCGGTGGCGGCGGGTGCGTGTGTGTGTGTCCGCACATCCCTCCGTGCCCCCGGGGGAGCGCCGGTCCCCCCTGCCCGGGGGCGCTGGTGTGAGCGGGAACAATCCAGATATGCCCAGAAATCTACGGGGCTTGCGTCCTCTTCGGGTCTGTGACGGCTGCGGCGAATTGTCACCCCCTCCTTTAAGAGAAAATACTTCGCCCCCTTTCTGAATGACTTGGAGGACACATGGCGTGCGGGGCCGAGTCGTCCTGACGAGAAGCGCGGGCTGGAAATGTGTCCAAACCTAAGAATTACGAAGCGTGCGCGTTCCCCTGTATTTTCCTGCAAATTCTGAGGGTGCCGTAGGTGGGACCCCTGCCTTTGCGTTACGCGCCGTGCCTTACCTGCGCTGCTGCTGCTGCATCTCTTGCAGGCGTTTCGCGATGGAGCGGGCTCCATCTTTTGTGGCATGATAACTCTGTGCCTCTGAAAATTTGATTGATTTATTTTTTACGGCGCTCCCGTGAAATCTGTAGTAGTAGCGACTAGTTCTCGATTTTTCTGGGAAGGAAAAAAAAAAATTGACTCATTTAACTACTTCTGAGCGTGATCAGGTTTTTGAAATGTCAACTCAGGCGTTTTGGGCATCTGGCCAAACCAAACTGGTGCACCGTAATTACCAGTACACTTGGGTAGTTTGGCTCACTTGCACGGTCATTTCGTATCTGGCCGTCAGAAACCGGCGCACGGAGAAACTGAACGGGTTCCGTTCCCGGTTTTCAGACGGAAGATTGTGCCTGTGGGTGACATATGCAAATGTGCCGTCGTTAATATTTATGATCCTCCTTACCCAGTTGTGGAACTGATCACCATATCAAAGGGCACCGGTATTGCTTTTAACTCGTGGAGTTCTGGCCCCGCTGAGGTCGGTATTTAGAAATAACTGGTTTGTGCTATAAGTGGAAAAAAATCCCAATTATTTGGAAATAATGAAGCGTCATTTTCCCGCGTGGAGGCTGCTGGCAGAGGAATGGGGCGGCTCGTTGGGTGGCCCGGCACCTTGCACGGGGCTGGAGCGGTGGTGGCTCCTCAGAGCATCCTGCTTGCCTCATTAGGGGAGGCTCCAGATGGACCTTCAATTTGTTTCACTGTTTGGTCACGAAGGCACTGTGATTTTATTAGAATTTAATGAGGATTAAGCTTAGCTCAGCCTTTTAAACTGCGTATCATGATACTCACTGTTAGTTGGCCTTTGATTTTGCTTTCATGGCAAGCACTGACGCACGGTGCTGGACCTGGGCTGAGGAGAGGGCAATTCCCAGAATCTCTAGCTTTGGAGCATGAAACTATGGGACTTTCTTGTTTTCAGGTTCAAATCACGCTGCTTAGTGCTTCTCTGTATTTGTAATCACTTGTTGGTTGCTTTAGCTGCTAATGAGCATGTAGTGTTCACAAAAAAGTGTGAATTGTTCCGAGATATTTTTAAAAAAAACAACAACACACTTCTCTAATTAAAATCTAATGGCTTGAATTTAATTAGCTGTCTGCTAAATGTCTTTTAGGAAGGCCATAAATTAATGTAATTTAGAATGAAATGTAAAAATTAATTAACATCATTGCTGGCATAACTGTGCTATCTATGTATATGCGTGCTTAACCAGTCAAGCGAGCATATTAGAGAGCAAGTTGTCCTTTTAATGCCTCCTGTCATTATCTGGAAGGCAAAATGTTAATACAGATTGTGCCCTCCAGCACAGGCAGAAATACCTTCTTACGTGTCTCTTGCAGTTGAAAATACTTTATGCAGCTGTTTTCTTTTGTTTTCCACATTTGAAATTTTTATGAGAATAAACAGATGAAAGAAAACATTTTATATGTAATTTAGAAAATTGTTTTGGTTATTGGTTTAGTAAATGCTTATGTAGCATTCTCCTTACAAGCATACAGTTACTGTCTAAAGTATACAAAAATAATCTCTGTATTGTGAGTTAACTTGCACAGCTGAAATGGGTATTGATTTACTCTTTTGATAAAACACTGAGTTATTTCACATTTACTGGGACTTGAGTATGTTTTGGATATCACCAGTAGCAAAGTGATTATTGAATCCCTCCCAAGTAGGAGAGTCATACCTTACATTTAAGTATTTCCAACATGATGGTTGTCAGAGGGCTCAATGGATTTTGGCCATCTGCTTTTTCAGATGCATCCCTTGAAGTGAAAGAACGTGTTTCTGAATGGGAACAGAGAAGTCAAGGAACTTGGAGCGAGTGCCTGGGCTTCTGCCTCCTGCCTGTGCCGAGACAGGAGCACAGCATGGGTGTCTGGCTCTGCCAAGTTCTCTTGTATCTTAGGGTCCTGACCAAAACAACCCGAAGACAGCATCTTCAGGGAAAAGAAAGTGCTGTTAATTCCACCAGTAGAATTAAACAAGAGGGTTCTACCAAAATAAAAGAAGCTCTTTGTGCTGCAAGCTACCGCCTTGTATCTCCTCCATTCTCACACCAGTGCCTATGAGCCCGTGGTGAACTGGTTCAGAGAGGTCTAGCAGAGGGTTGCAGGGCTGTAGAAAGCTGACAGTTTTGCCAACGTTACTTTTAACTTTTACATATCACCATGAATTATATTCACTTATGGCTCTCCTGCTTGGCCCCAGCTGTTCTGGTGGGTTTCTGCCTAAATTGGCTTGTTAGAGAGCACAAGTCCAACAGGTGGTGGGAGGGAAGTGGTAGGAGCCTTCAGCTGGGGCTTGGTGGGACATGGTCGCACTGTGTAGTTGGCAGCTCTTTGGTTGGCTTTGCTGTATTGTGAAATTGCTGCAGCCATGGAGGGGAGTGCCTTTCTTGGGCCTAAAACGTATCTTTCTGGTGCAGCTAATACCCACCTTCAGTGGAAAGATGTCTCAGAGTGCCGTCTTAATATGAAGCATTTGTCACTGTGTCACTTCTTTGTGGCACCTCTTAAGCTGTTCATTTAGCTTACTTTTTGTAGGGTTAATTGGCTAAGGTATGAGATCTTTTTGATTGTACTAGATTTAGGCTTGTGAAAAGTAAGCCACGACCAGCTGCCTGGGGCTGGTGAGAGGTGCTCTTTGGTGCAGTTTTCCATTGCTTTTAGCTGTTGCATTGTTTTCCCTTCTGAGGAAGCTTCTGCTAATTGAGCTCTGTAACAATAACTCATTGTAAACAAAGATATGGAAGCATTCATCAGATTATGTTAAAAAAATGATTACAACCACTTCCAAGTTTGTCACCAGCACATGATAACAGCATGGTATAAAGCATTTCAGTAGGACTCTCTCCAGTGATGAGGTCTGTGACAGAGTAGTAACTCATAAAAATAAACGTAGGAGTCTCAACTTCTGAATCCTAACTGTGGTTTTTGTGCAGCTGTACAAGTCATCCTGAAGCTTAAAAATAGTCTTTACTGAAAAAGTCTCTATGATTGAAAGGAGTTTCATAGAGAAATTAAAATCAGTCCTCTCTTGAAGTCTCAGGCAAGCAGAATAATTTAGAATTTTTAAAAGAAAGTTGTTGAGCTTATGCGTTTTTTTTTCCCAGAGAAATAGGCAAAGGAGACCTATAATGACCGAGTGGAGACCAGCGTTTTGCTCTGCTGTTGATGTTATTGGAGGGAGAACTGGAGAAATAATAAGAAAGATTCACTTTTTCGTTTTATGTAGGATCTACATATTCTTCTGTCACTGTATGTGTACTGCTACTAACTGCAGTGTATGTACCAACTGCTTGCTGGAGGGGGTGTCTGTAGATCAGTTCCTAATTATTTTTTTTCCCCATTTGTTATACTGGATATTATATAAAAATTACTGGAAAACATTCCTGTTTCCTAAGTGTGTCAGGTCTGCATCAGATAGCTATTGAGCCAGTGTCACACGATATGTGCTGCTGTTCTGTACTTGAGGAGCCACCAGAGTCTGCTGTTGAAGCCGTGGTTTTGCTAGAACACGGTAATTCTTCTCCAAAGCCCCCAGTGATGGGCTGGCAGGGATGGTGGAGGGGTCAGGAGAACTCCAGCAGAGAGGATCTTGTGGTGGCTGGTGCTCTGAGCCTGGGGAGCCTGCGTGCATCATGATTCATCTTTGGCTGGGTTCAGTACTGAGAAAAATGAGCGAGTGGAATGACTAGCTGCAGCACATCGGGGTATTTATCATTTATTTGGGCTAGAATGTGAAGTTTTACGGTTGCCAGTCTAGACTGCAAAAGCGGCCGTGGTGCTGCGGTGCAATTGCTCCCAGTGACAGCGAGCTCAGCTGGACTCAGGGGGCTCTGTTCCTGGGATGGCGGTGTGCTATTGTCAGTGTGCTCATCTTCTTTAAAAATAAAAGCTTTGGCAGGACATCAGTCTGTCCTGCTGGAGGAGGATGGCCCTGGTTGGTGCCGGGGTGACTACGCGGCAGCAGCAGCAAGGAATGGGCAGCGAAGAGGAACCCTGTGCTCCTTAGCCAGCTGGGAAGCAAAGGATCTTGTGTTTAAAAAACAATCCTTTTTTTTTTTTTTTTTTTCACAGAGCAATTGGCAATATTTGGCCTGGTTGTGAATAACACTCTCGCTTTTAAAAACAAAAAAGAAACAGAATTCCAAACACAGGAGTCTCTATTAGAAAGACTCTTCTCTCTCCTTTAGAAAGGCTTTTATGCCTGGGATGCTGAAAGGAATTTTTTGGCCTCACAGTATGTTCTCCATACTCTTTAATTGAATATTTTTGATATGGTTAGTACAGTTGTCTGACCAGAGTTTATCTTGCCTGAAGAATCTATCTGAAAGGAAATTTATTTCTGTGCTTTATATCATGAGGTGTGTAAGAGGGGAAAAAATTGGTCAAGAGCAGTGCTCTTACAAATCCTCTGAAGCATTGTTTTGTTTTGTAAGCAGCATTACGCTGCTAATTGTGCTGTTAGTAATGTACAGGGAGATCTTTGTTACTCTCTGTTCTTTGGGGTAGCTGCTTCCCTTCTTGGTGTTGTTTCTATCAGTTATTGAGGTTCATTTTTTCCCTTCTCTCTTTAGGTCCATGATAAATCTCATCCTTAATGAATTCAGTTTTAAGGTTAAGAATGTTGTTCCTGTTTTACCCATACATAATGAAATAGGAAGGGTGTCACAGGGTATTTAATTTTGTAGCACATGGCATGTATGATGACAGTGCAAGTCTCTCTGCTCTTGCTGGTGCTGAGTGTTTCTCATAGGGGCATTCTTCTGTTTAGGAGATGAGGATCACCTGATAAACAACTTTTTATAAGCTTCACTAACTTCCTTTTCAAGAAATCTTTCTATAGTTACTTACGAGCTCAGGTGGAGCCACTGTTTGCTTCATTTTTCCTTTCTATAAACAAGTGAGCAAAGGCACCAACAGTTTAAAGAGGGATTGTTAACCTTTTTTTCTTTCATCTGCTTGTTGAAATGGATGCAGGACTTTGCTCTTCTAGGGTTTTCTTTCATGGTGTGCTGGAGAATGGACACCTGCAAACACCACAGGGTGATGTGCAAGCTCTTCTGAGAGTTTTGAGTCATCTTTAGGAAACACACATACGTGCACTGAGATTTGAAGAGGTTGTGTTCATGGGCAAGCTTGCAGTCTGAGCTGATAATTCAGTCAGTGGCAGTAAATGGGTGGTGCTGCTGGAGGGGTGGGATGTGAAGAGAGACACCAGAGACATTGAAGGCCTGAGTTTATTGCTAAATCTTGGAACGTGCAAAATGTTTTTCTCTTTTGGATTTGCTCTTTTTTTTTTTTTTTCTTCCTTTCTGGTTTTTATTTTTCCTCCTTCCCATTCCCTTTTTTTTTTTCCTTTTTGCTCCATGCTGTAACTGCTTATGCTACATGCCATCGGTAAATATTACAATATTCTTCCTAAGCTTTCTGCCCTAAGACTTCTTACTGAGTTGAATGAACTAGTTTTTTTTTGTTGTTTTGCCTCTCAGTGGGTTGACTCTTCTACTTATCCTCAATAGTTTCACCCGTCTTGTTTACTAAATATAGCTGTGTCTTTAACTATTGTTTTCCCAACTGCTCTCCTGACTTTTTACTACCTGGACCACTCTCCATCGTGTGACAGTGGTGTTCATTGGGAAGGACATTTATTTATTTATTTAACAAGTGTTGGAGAATCAAGTTTCTTTCTTTGACTCACTGCCTTTCAGCCCTGTCTAATGAGGATTGCATGCTCTTGCACCTATTAGGCAAGATAATTTTGAGTGCAAATCTGTCTTACTGTAGATGTAGACTTCCTGTATTTAAACACGTTTTGCTTACCTTTCTGGAGCTGCTTATGCATGGGAGTGACTCTTATGCATGATCAAAACTGTAATGGAAGCAGCAAGCTCTGCTCTATAAACAGTTACAATAGATTTTGGAGAGGTACAACTGCCTTGGATTTTGGATGTTCTTCTATTAAATTAAAGAAAAATACTCACTGCTGTCTATAGCCTGATTCTCTCTTGTTTCACTAAAACTCAGCTTGTAGCTGTGAATGCACTGCTGCAGCCTGAAGTTGGTTCCCATTTCTCCTGCCAGTTTCTTTGGGCTTAAAAAAAAAAAAAAAATTAAAAAAAAAAAGAAAAAGGGTGGGAGAGAGGGGCTGAAACCAAACTGTTTTATGTTTGAATGTATTTTGGACTTGCGTAAACAGTTTTAATGCATCAAGCTAAATTGGCAGGCTTTCATAATCCTCTGGGAAAATTGGGAGTTTGAAACCCAGTGGATAAATTAAAGTCACAAATGCTTCTAAGCCCCAGATTTGGCTCCCTAAAGGGATGCTGTAAATTCGTTAGGCCTAAACCACATTTCTTGTGGTTTAGTTAAAGTAAATGAAAATACTTTTTCATGAGAACTTAATAATTTTAAAGACAAAAGAGTTGGATTTCTTTATTCTGAGTTGAGGACACAAAAGCAAGAAAATGGCTGTTAACAAGAGAAGTTTATATTTGCTGTCCAAACACAAGAGGTAATGATTTCACCACTTTTTAGGGTTTTTAATGAAATTATGATGTAAGGGCAATAGAAATTGTTTTAAAATGCATAAGTTCAGTCAACTGCTTAGGTAAGCAAATGCTCATAAGCATAACTGAATTAGCATTCCCAAATATACTTAAAATGAATGGCAGAACTATTAGATTGCTTACAGCTTACTGCATGGTACTTTTTTTTTTTTTTCTCCTTTTTTGAGAACAAAAGCAAAGCGTCGCTTTTACGTCCTGACAAGCTTTGGACCCATCGCTGCACAAACCAACAGCAGGAGGGTGGGCTGTGGTTTGTTTCCTTCCCTCTTATTCAGGGTCACAGGGAAACCTCGTCGTTTTCTTAAGAGGTTTCCTGTTGTGTGCCTTATGTGGATCTTCAGTTGATTAGGCCACTGAGTTTCATTGGCAAGTTCTGCTTAAAAATGGCAGAATAAAGCCAAAGACTTTCTCTTGCATGTTCAGTTTTTGAGGTTGGATGTCCCCTCTGGAAACTAACCATGTTTTTTGGACTATTATATATCTTACAGCACTTCTGGCTTTTATAACTAATAGAGAAATTTTGGAGTGGCTTGGAATTGTAAGCATTTAGGTAGGGCACAGCTGACCTAATTCCTTTCCAGGACCAGTAGAATTGGAAACCTGACCACGTGGAATAGAAGGAAAGGTGTTGCTGTTGGAGATGAGTGAGAAAATCTCTGGTTTGATGTAGCTGTGGTAAAATCATGCATTGAGTTGGAGCAGTTCTGAGATGATGGCTACATACGTACGTCTGGGCTTCTCTGGGAGAAAGGTCCACTTCAGATGCATTAATATGCGTTACAACTGTTATGGTTTAGGTTTTTTTGGGGTGCAATTTGATTGAATGGCATTTCAGGAGAGCATTCCTAAAAACGTGCTGCTCTGTTTTCAGAGAGAGGTGTGGAAAGGAGAAACCTTCAGCGGTAGGAACCATAAATTAAACTCTTTCAGCTGTAAGGTTCAGAGACGTGGCAATTCTCACATCTGCATAGTATCACTTAGTTTTTTTTTTTTTAGACAAGAGCTCTCACAAGGAGAAAATTACAACTTTGTTTAGTTATGAAGTTCTGCGTCAAACTGCTATAGCCTCCTCTCCCGATGTGTACTGTGCAAATGCCATCAGAGAGATCTAGCAGGAAATTGGTGGTTTGGGTGGCTGTAATACTTGCTTTCTGAACTCTAAACATGTCCATTGAAGTCATGAGGCGAGGGGGACAACAATAACAAGCAGTCTAAACTTTTTGCCTGTTTGTTTGTTGTTTTTTTTTTTTTTTTTGCATAGGATAAGCATGAAAGAGCTCCGAGTTCTTATTGATAGGTTTGCAGTAGCTGTAATGATCGCTGCTTTAAGATCCCTCTTGGTTTTAGACTCACCTGGATTGGGATGAGAGAGGATTTCTGCATGTCTGTTTTCTAAACACTTAACGTGTGGGATGGCACTTTTCTGTGTAGATGAAATGTCTTGTTGGTAGTCCTGTTCTTCAGGTCTGGATTTTGTGTTCTGTTTCCAATGATCTGTGACCACAGTATTTTTTGAAAGGTGCTTTTAAAGGGTTGAAGGGTAGGTTTAGTGTGGACAAAGCAGCAGCTCTTGGACTGAATCCTTGTTAGAGGAGTCAATGTATATAATTAATGGGAATATATAAGTTGCTTTTGGAGGTAGGCACGGGGAAATGCTTAGGAGCATGTTTTCTTTGAGTTTATTCTTTACGCTAAAGCACTGTGGTAACAAGCCATTTATTTAGCTAGTGCAGAGTTGATGGTGATATTCCTGTTGTAAATGTGATTTTTTTTTTCTTTTTTCAAATATTATTTTTTCAATTAAAAATGTGTTAGTTGAGAGAGATGCTGTCTCTCGCACTTTTTAGATTTTAACTTCTTTTTAATCGGCTTGATCTGCAGAAACTTCTGTAGCTTGGGCAAGTATGTAGCATGAAGCTAAGACACACCTGAAATTTTGTTCTGAGTTTGGTACGTGCCTTTGTCTTCCAAAAAAGGTCTTTTCTGCAGCATCTTCACCTGGGTTGTTTTCCTTTTAGATATTTACAGCATTGATGAGGTCCCCTGCTCAGTCCTCTCTTCTCCAGGCTAAACAGACCCAGGTCTTTCAGCCTTTCCTTGTATGAGAGATTTTCCTTGATCATCTTTGTAGTCCTCTGCTAGAATCTCTCCAGTAGTTCTTTGTCTGTTTTGAACTGGACACAGTATTCCAGATGTGGCCTCCCCAGGGAAGAGTAGAGGGGGAGGCTGACCTCCCTCAGCCTGCTGGCCGTGCTTTTTTTTAATGAACCCCAGTAGACCATTGGCCTTCTCTACCACAAGGGCACATTCCTGCCTCATGGTCAACTTGTCCATCAGGATTCCCAGGTCCTTCTCTACAGAGCTGCTTTCCAGCAGATCAGCCCCCAACCTATACTGGTGCATGGAGTTATTCCTCCCTAGGTGCAGGACCGTACACTTGCCCTTGTTGAACTTCATTAGGTTTCTCTCCACCCAACTGTAGCCTGTCCATGTTTTGCTGAATGGCAGCACAGCCTTCTGGTGTGTCAGCCACCCCTCCCAGTTTTGTATCACCAGCAAACTTGCTGAGGGTGCACTCTGTCCCCTCATCCAGGTCACTGATGAATATCAACAGAACAAGACTGGACCCAGTACTGAACCCTGGGGAACACCACTAGCTGCAGGCCTCCAGCTAGACTGCGAGTGGTCAGGTACAAGCATTAAATAGGCGTGCTTCCATATCCATTACTGCTTAAATGCCAGTGAGGGCACTGGAGGTTCCCTCGTCAATTCTGGAGGTGAATGTGTTTGCCAAGCGGTATGGGTACAGCCAGGTGACCGGGATGCTCCGTGGATTGTAAGCCAAGGACTGTCAGCGATATGCCTTCTCCATGTGCCACCATACCACAGAGGAACGCAGATAGAGACATGAATCATCTCAGATATCCTGTATGCATGTGCAAGCGAGTTGGGAGCTGTTGTGTCAGGAGCTCTGTCCTCATCCTGTGGTGGGTTTGGGATGAAGCAATTGCTGACCCCCAAGTGCAGAAGGTTCTCAGATGGTGCATGTCCAAGATCTACCCAGCACATTACTCAGTGTGTATTACAAACTGATAGGTGTTTTTATGATTCAATTTGAAAACTTTCAAGTGCAGAGAATACAATTAATTTCTGTGTGAGATTAACATCTGGCCTCAAGGTTTTCCATGCTAGCTGGTTTAGATGCAAAGAAAATAGATCTAAGCTTGCAATCTGCAAATTTATAAACTCTGATGTTTAGAACTACTGCAGCCAAGAACTGAAAAACAGTCCAACTTTATTCATGATGTGGAAAAATTTATACTAGATGTTATTGTTTAATGACAAATTTAATTCTAAAATAGACTTCCATTTTTTTTTTTTTTGATGCTAAACCTGTAGATGTTAACAGCTGTTATTTAAATTCTGTTGTGGATGCAAACTTTTATTTTAAGATGCATCGTACAGAAAGCACCTATTAGTAGTTGATAACAGTGCAAGCATCCCGATGAGTTGCTTAAAGAATTTGGTGTAATAGAAGTCTTATTGATTATGTGTGCTAGCATTGGCAAGAGAAGTGGGAAAGATACCGATGCAGGTTAAGGGAGGTAAATGTTCCAAGTGATCTGCATCAGTTACTTCTTTAGAACTGTTAGGTACCCGCAATGTATGGCACAGGAGGGAAAAACCCCTCCTCTCCTGGTCTTTCGAGTGTGACAATTTAACACATTTAGATTGAATATTTGCAAGAATCCTACCTGTAAAAGGGAGTAGCCCTTGTTAGGCTGTTGCATGCCCTTTTTGGCTTGTAGGCCAAACGGCTTCTTCACAGTGGGTCTTGCAATTATTTGGAGTGTGTTTTGGACAATTTTTTTGGAGATAACTTGAGGTGTGGTCCTACTTTTCATTGTTGCTGTTTAAGTAGGGAAATGGAATTCTGTGCTTTGCATGTTAGGAATCCTACTAGAAGTTTTATTAAGAAAATATTTACCAAGTAAATCTTATGCCTACTTGGGATTCTTTTATGTGTTAGTTCATCAATACTTTCCGTGGTATCAATATGTTTGTTTCTGTTTACCTGATTTTGTGCACCCTTTTGCAGTAAAACTGCTGACCCTTTCCTAAAGGGGGAGCTCAGAGCTTTGGTCCAAGCACCTGTATTGTTTTATGCCTCTGTGGGAAACCTGAATTCCAGCCCTGAGAAGGGCAGGGTGGAGGCTGGCTCCAATTTATAGAGGAGTCTGCGATCCTTCTTCTGCAGTGGAACCCTTGAAAGACACCTGTGAACTTCCCAGATGTGCTGAGGATGCTGGCAGGAAAAATGGAAGGTATGTGCAGGGTCTGTTCTATGGGAGTGAATGGCCAAGCTAACTTTGGTGAGAAGGTATCCAAGCATCAGATTTCCAGGTAATATTGTTCTTTGTGTACGGCAGAATGGTTTCTTTTGGGTCAAGTATCCAGGTGTGCATTAGAAAAAGCAGAAAATACGGTTTGCTTGGAGGAACCTTGTGTTGTTTTTTCATTGGGATAATTTGTCAGTGAATTATATGACATCGGGCAGGACTTAATCTGGCATCGTGTTTTCTCAACTGGGATGAGACAGCTGGGGCTTTTTTATGTCAAGTCAACTGATTTTTGAACAGATTTTTGATCATTCATTTTGTATGTGTGGGCCAGGCTTGTGGTTCTGCTCCAAAAAGTATTTGTATGTGGAATATAGGGCTGGGAGATTACCTGCTTTGAATTTTAGTAGTCAGATGTTGAAGTGGTCATCCATCTCAACCATGAAGAGTGCAAGCTGTTTACTACCGTATTAAGGTATTTCAAAATCTGTAAAAAAACAGCCTGTAAAGCTTGCCAGCTGCACGAGCACCAAGCAGTGCCTCTTTCTCTGTACCTGCACGAAGCCTTTCAGCTGGATGTGTGAGTTCCTGAGTACGGCTGGAGCCGAGGGAGGGAGGGGAGGCTCTGGCTGCCGGACCTCTCTGCTCCTCACCCCAGGCGCTCACCTGGGACCGGCCAGGAGTTGTCTTGTGGGAGGGAGGAAGCCGCTCCGTGCATCGGGCAAGGGAGCATCCCTAAGCCAAGTGCAGATGTGCAGCTTCCCCCCCGCCCCCGCACAGGGACCACTTGGGATAAATTTCCTGTTGGTTTTACAGGGTGTTGGACCTTTGATGCCCCTGTATTCGGACCATTTCTTCCCATTTATTTATCAGGTGTGCCTGTTTTAAGTGGCACTGAAAGTGTGAGCCACCAAAAAATTGAGTGCCTGTCCTTTAACTTGGATATTTATAGGTTGTAAACTATGCATTTGAAATTCTGGCTATGCTGAAGTAAATAATAATTTAAAAGAAAGTCCTGTTGGTGTTGACAGAGCAGAGATTTTACTTTTTGTTTCCCTCCCCTGAAGGAGGCCCCATTCCTGTTCTTGTCCTGCTCCTGTTCTCTTGACTTTTCTCGTCTGGGTGCAGGGATTCCATGTTGGCCCCTGCGCCAGCAGAGCTGGACTCTGCTCTCTTCCCCAAAGCCTTACACAATTCGGGTAAAGGCTGGGGAAAGGTAAAGAGAGAAGGTAGGATGATCTGCATAGCTGAGATTTGAACCCCAGGTGGGACTTGAATTATTTGCTCATCTCCCCTCTCCCCAAACATATCAAAATACAGTGATTTGAAACCTCTAGAAATACAAAAATGAGAAGTACTCTTTGTGCCCTCTCTGGGCTAACTGAATAATACAGATATGTGTGTAGAGGTTCTTGGTAATGTGTCTTTAATTATCTGTGTTTACATAATTATTATTTTCAATAGGAACTTCAATTTCCTGTTCCTATAGCTATAGCAAGTTTACCACCTGGCCCCAATTTTTGTGAATTAATGGCAGCTTGTGCTGTTTACTTTTTATGGACCACAAAGGGATGTTTTTCCAGAGCTATAGATAATATGACAAAGGGAATTGTGAGAAAGCAAAAGGGAATCAACAATAAAGCATAGGTAGAACATTTGCAGCATATAGCATGGATTGCATTTATCAGTACATACATGCTTGTGCTTCATCTACCTTTTAGGTGAAGCTAACTTAGATAAAATTTGAGTAGTCGTTTTTTGTTTCCAGAATTAATTGGGAAGCTTCCATACTTCATGTGCATGTATATTCTCTCCATTTATTTTAAAGGGACTGAAGCCTGGCCTTTTTGGTTTGTAATTGAACATTTCAAAGAATGGTAACATTTTATATTTTTGGCAGCATCTACAACTGGTCTTTTTGTCTTCTACAAAAAATGCATAAAAATCATTATGTAGTGTTTCTTTAATCTTATTGAAGTATACATGCATTCTTCAGTTGAAGCATTTCTATTATATTATGTAGCCTTATTTTTTGTACTTTTTGAATATATGATTAATACATCTTTTTTGTATTATTGGTTCTTAATTTATCTTAGACATTGCAGTGTGTATTTTGTTTTTGCAAAATTTTAAGCTAAACTTTGAAGGTAGCTTTTTTCCTCTTTACCATATTGCTCTTGACAAGTCTTTTGCATGCAATGTACAGATTAAAACTCAAATACTATCAAAGTTAAACTAATCAGCAGGTAAAAGGAGATAGAAATCTTTACTAGAAAGAAGTGACTTGACTAGGATGAACAAGAAGCTACATTTTGGCAAACAACTCTTCTGTACTATCATATGATCTTTGTGCATGTATTTTTAGAAGAAAAATGGGTAGGGCTGATGCCATCAAAGAGTTGCCTGTTCACTCTTAACTCTTCTTCATCAGCTTAATTACCCTTGGATGTTTCGGACCCTTGAGTTGCAGTGCTGGCTAAGCAGCCTCGGGAACTGGCTTCTGCTTTTGATCGGCGTTGTTCTCTATTATGGAACAAGGGTGTAGAAATAACCATTTCATAGTGGTTTTTATCACATGTTTTCATTGTCTTTGATGATGTTCAGTCTGGAAAAGAGAAGGCTCCAGGGAGACCTCATACCAACCTTCTAGTACCTAAAGGGGTCCTATAGGAGAGATGGGGAGGGACTCTTCATCAGGGAGTGGAGCAATGGCACATGGGGTAATGGTTTTAAACTGAAAGTGGGGTGATTTAGATTCAGTGTTAGGAAGAAATTCTTTACAGTGAGGGTAGTGGGACACTGGAACATGTTCCCCAGGGAAGTTGTGGATGCCCTATCCCTGGAGGTGTTCAAGACCAGGCTGGATGGCGCTTTGAGCAGCCTGGTCTTGTGGGAGGTGTCCCTGCCCATGGCAAGGGGATTGGAATTCGATGATCCTTTCCAACCCAGACCATAATATAATTCTATGTATATGTGTTAACTTCCCATCTTCTGTGCAGTGCATAGTATATGTTTTATCCAGCGTTTTCCTCTAAGCTCCTTGAGAAGTGGCTGTTTGGTGGCCTTCAGCCGCATGCTACCCATGAACACTGGCGTGCTGGGAAGCAGAGCTGGGTTCCCACTGGGGCTTGGGGTAACCCATCTGGGGAAAACCTTCAAGGTGTTGCTCAAGATGAAAACCATCCCTACGGCTGTTTAACCCTGCTGCATGTGTGGTCCTAAGCAGTGTCTAGGGAGGCTGGAGGTGGGTCATGTGAAGCAGACTTCTGTTTGCATGAGACAGGGGTAATGTTAATCATTGGATATTAAATGCAGCTTTGGCTTTCATTTGTGAGCAAGGAGCAATGTAGGAAAGGGAAAGGCCTCTAATGGGAGGCTGTGGGAGCTGCTTTCTGGGAAGTGCCACTGGGATGCTGAGAAGCCACAGCTGGCTGGAGTGGTGCTCTGCAGAGCAACTCCTGTTTCTTCCTGTTGCGTTAAGCTGCCATAACCTCTGTGCCTCACTATAAATACCTAGATTTTCCAGAACTGTAAAATTTTGTAAAACTTCCCCTCCTCCTACTCCAACGCAGTATCTGTATGGAGGTTTTGTTATGTGATTTTTTTTTTTTAAAAAGAAAAACAAAAACCCAACCCCCCAAAAAATCCCAAACTTTTGCTCCTTGGGGAATATAATTTTCTGGTTTTCACTGACTGCCATTTAACTTAAGTTTTTGCTGAAAAGTTCTTGAGGTGCGTCCTGAGTCCTGACTATTCTCACTGTTAGCTGCAAGGCTACACTTTAATCCTTGAAGAGGAGGCAGGGGAAGGTGGTGGTCATCCTGCCATCATACTTGACAGCAGAGAAAGATGTTGCTGCAGTCTTCCTTCGCAGTGCTGCTGTGCTAGAGAGAATAAAGAGAACTGGAGGTGACACACACTTTGTTTCCTTTTATATATTAAAAATAAATAAATTATGAAATGGGGATGCCTGTGGATTCCTTAGCCCCAGCTGGTGGCAGCACTCCTGTTATCGCCCTGCCTTGGGCTCCCCTGACCTTGTGGTGGGGATGGAATAAAGTCATCCCTTTAATCTTGGGACTATTGCTCCATGCAGGCAGCAGGGCTTGCACAGCCCTGCTCTGCAAATATTTGTTGGCCAAATTCTGATGGTGCACAGTGTGCCCCCCGTGTTTTCCTACTGTGCTCTTAGTTATTGTGGGTTATTTTATGTCATGTCACTCTTCTTCTAACCTGTGCCCACCTTGGATGCTGACTTTAAATGGCTTCAGCATTATAGAAGCAAATTTCTATCTCCTGGAAGCAGTTGTTGGAAGAGGTTTTAGAAATCTAAGTTTTGTGCTACATTAACTATTAGCATTCTCGAAATGGAGAACTGAACCACGTTGGTGCTCTGAGAATTTGACAAGTTGCTGGGCCATTTCCAGGGAGCTTAGAGCAGGAGGATGCTGGTGCTGCTGCACTGTACCAGCTGTTCAGCCCAATGAGGATCTTCCTTCAGTTCTCCTCTAATAAAAACCATCCTTCTTATTTAATATGATGATGGCTGCCATATGGCTTTCTTCTTTCCCCACTTCCCTTTTAATTTTGCATGTGCATTTATGTAGTAAAAGCATCAGGAATACCATTTTCTATACTATTGTAACACTGAAATTAGGTAGGTTTCTAGTTGTTTGTAGGGCCAATTTACTCACAGTTTAGTGAATTAAGACAATGTTAATGTTTGTAAACTATACTCCCAGAGATTACATTTGTGGAGTTATTTTGATATTTGGATTTCCACCCCATCTCCAACTTGGTTTTGTGAAATAGAACTATGCTATTTTAACATATAATCTTATTTTAAAAGAATTTTCAGTGGAGAAATGTTTTTTATACTGTAAGCTTTGTTACACTTCTTTGTTAATCATTATGGTTTGATTATTTTGTTTGACGTGACTCATTTTTCCAAGGACATTTATTGCAGCAATTACACACGTACAACAGGAAGCTGAGAAGGAAGTGCAACATCAGATCACTGAAGATTCTCTGCTGCTTTTACAGCTGATTTTTATGTTTTGTGGTGTTCAAGTTAATGGTTTCTTGCTGTGTATGTTCTGTTTCACATGCACGGTGTATATTGTGTCTGCTTTATCACTAAGAATGTTTTTGGTTGTTTTTTTTTTAAACCCAAATGTGTCAACGTAATTGTTAGGAAACTTACTTATCTTTGGTTTTGTAATTGAGCACAGAGTTATACTTAATTGCTTTCAAGTGCTGGTGCTTTTGTTGATCTACAAAGTGACCTGTAATAACCATATAGAATAGTTATAATTATCAAGAGGTAATGCAGCTCATCTGGTACATACTGTGGTCTTGTTACTGACACATGTTGTCTTCTGCAGTAATTTTGCATTCTTCTTTCTGCTGCCTTTTGAGTAAGCCTTGGAGAGGAGCTGCATATTGAGCAGTTCAGCTACTTTCTACCTGCCAGAAAAAGCTCAGTTGTAGTTTTGGGGCAGTATTTATAGTCCTTCGGTAGGTTATTGTTCCTCTTTGTATGAAAACATTACTGAAAGTATCAGTGAGGGCAAACCAGATGGACTCAAGTTCTAGCTTCGTGGGCCATGGATGATGCGCTGCTGCCGCCTTTGGGACTGTGCTTTTCTCCCTGTGTGTAAGCTCATCTGTGTGGTACTGTGTCCTGCTGGACCCAGCCTGGAGATGTTCTTCAAAACTCGTGGCTCAAACAGTGTGGTGCATGGGGTGGTGGTGGAGGACCACAGAGGGTCAGTGAGAGGCCACATGGGCAGCAGAGGACAAGGGACTGCCCAGTGCTATTGAAGCAGAGGGCTCTTGAGCATGGCTCTCCTGCCTTGGGAAACAAAAGATCATTTTTTATTTTACTAGTCAGCTCTGATAAACCCTCTTCAGGTGAAGGCCGAGTGATGGCTGTGTTAGAGGGCAGAGGGGTGAGAAACACAAAAGGTATGTGCTTGAAGCCCGAATGATCTCTTACACAAAATGTTTAGTTTAGCCATCTGCCCATCAGTGTGGGTACGCTGCTGCAGAAAACACACTAATTGGATTGCTCTTAGTGGCTGTACAGGAGGTTACCAGGAGGATAAATTTTGTTATCTTATCTCTGAAGTGCAGAAGATGTGTGTCTTCCAAGTGAACGGGCAAATGGTGGTCTGAAACCTTGGTTTGGAAGGTGTAGAGATAACGCTGTGCCTCTGCCCTTTTGAAGAGCACTTGAGTGCAAGGAAAGAAGTGAGAAGATGGTGCTGAGCTGTTGGATGCCACCATAACTACTGCAGTCATCCTGTGGTGCAGTCCGCATTGCAAAGACCCGTCTCTCTCCCTTGTAGAGCTTCTGCCTGCCAACATGATGAAGTTGAGTCACTTCTTGCCCCAAAGGAGAACGTACCTCCTCAAGGCACAGCTGTGGAGCTGATGCTGCATGGGAGGAAAAACGTCGTATTGTGGTAGAGCAGCTGGGGAGCCAGTCGAGGAATGTTGAACATCCCTGTTCCTCTCTCCAAAACTGAGCAGCTTTCTTCTCCCTCTCTTCCTTCTCCTCCATTACTTCCCTTCCTTCTCCTCAAAAAAGGTGTGTGAAAAGGGAGACTAGGTGTTCCCATCTTGGGAATGCATTTTCCTTTCCAAAGCCTTCTGAAAAAGGTGGATGTGTAGCATTAGGCTATGTCATCAAGTAATCTCAAAAATCATAGATAAACAAAGGTATTACTGTTTTTTCAACCAAAAGAACCCCAACCTTGAATGCAGCTAATGATATAATTATCTCACTTGATTATCATTATTTATCTAGCTGTCCTCGTTAAGGCAGTTATCCATATGTTCCAGATGAGAAAATGTATTTTAATTTGATTTTACTGTTGCTGTGTGCTAAAGCAAAAAAGAAGCCAACCTAATTCAGTTTCTTAGCATGTATCTGTTTTATGAAAATAGCCTCAAATTAATGAATTAGTAACTTAATGTTTCCTCCACAAGATGAGATTGTAAGCCCCATATTCTAAAGCTGGTATGTTGTGGAACAGCTAATCAAAAGAAAGGCAAATAAGTATCAGATAACAGAATTTTTCTACATTGAAAATAGGACCATATGTGCCTTTGAATAATTCCAGATGGAAGGCTGCTGATTTATAATACGTTGCTTTGGATTTAATTTCTTCAGAATTATTTGTTTGTTTATTTTTAACAGGCCAATCCATAGGTGTATTACATGCAGAAAAAAATACAGGAATGTGTTTGGTTGGCTAGGTGTAGAAATCTAGACTTTTTACCTATGTAGAATAACCCCTCCCACCCACAACATCTTAGTTATCAGGGATGTGTCAGGTTTAAATTAGTTGTATAGCCCTTTGTGTGTATTACCATTATGTAGTCCCTAAGTGATCACGTTTTAGAGTATGATTATTTTTTTACTATACATTTTTAAGAAGCACATTAAAATGCTTATCAAGACCATTCCCAGAGTGAATGTGAAACCTTTCAAATAAAAAGGTAAATATTTGAGAAAGTTACAAACCTCTGAAAACAATATTATAATGGAAGTTGTTTTGTAACCTTGGCTCTGGCTGCCAACACTAGTGCACCCTACAACTGCTTTTGAAAGAAACATACTCTGAGAGCTTGCCAGATAATTCTCTTTAATGATTCCCTTTAAAAAAAAAGAAATAAAAAATTGAGTACTTTGTGCTTATCAGGTGATTTTAAGACCCTTTTGTTACAAAAGGAACCTTAGAAATAAGCATAAGCTTGGTTCGTGATGTCAAAGGCAGTGGTTAAATATCACCTCTCACTAATTGCAGCTGCACTTTTCTGGTAAGATGAGAAAAATGCAATTTTAAGTTACAGTTAATGAAGTCTTAATTGTTCCTGTAATTGAGGTTGCTTGGGACTCCCTTGCTTCAGGAATGGTTTGTAGTAATCCTCCAGTGCTCTTACCCTCCTGCCCTTGATCAATCTCAGTCTCCGCAGAGAATGCCTGAATAATGTTTTATATCCTTATTGGTGCTCATTTGCTTATTCTTTATGATAAGGCACTAGGATATCCCAAGATAATTTGGGATGATCATTGCAGTCCTTGCTATACATGTCTGTGTTTTCCTTGTCTGTTTCCTTTCCATGTCTATTTGGTTTTTTTTTTTATTTACTACTTCCTCACACAGTTTTAATAGTAGTTTATAAGTCAGTATCGCAGGAAATAATAACTGTACCCCTGTCAATGGCTTCTTTATTTTTAATTCACTCAGATCATCACATGGTGTCCATGCGTGACCTATTAACACAGATGATGGGCTTGGCATCAAAAGTTCCTGTTCTAAGTTGCTTTTTCATCCTTATCCTTCCTTTGTTTTATTTCTGCTGCCACAGTCAAATTTCTGGAGTTTAAGTAGGGCTACATACTGTATTTACTTCATGGCAGAGGGAGGTATAGGATTTAGTCCTGGCCATGACAAGTACAAAGTCAGAATACCTGGAAAACTCATTTTCATGGCTGAGAACGTTATCCTTTTTTTGCTACTTCTTGGGGCTAAAAATATTGTTTATTGATTATTCAGAAGTCATGTGAAGTATAAAATAAAACTTTCAGAGCCTTGTGGCTTTTAAGCCTTTATAAGCTTGCCTCAGTGACTTTCAGGTGTTCTTTAAGAACTTCTTTGTATGCTTTGGTGAAGTATTAGCTATTTGTGTCTGCAAAATGTGGGTTTTCTTTAAGCAGTGTTAGAAAACGGAGTTCTCTGAGATGTCCTTTTTACAATAAAAGTAAGTTTCGATAAAATGAATGCGCTCATTTTTTAAAAAATCAAATCAATTTTGACCAATGTTACAAGGATATGTGATGTAAGGGAGAAATCATCTTGATTTCTCAAGCAGAATCATATTTTATATCATCTTTGTGGAAAAGTGCAACTTGAGTAAAATAGTTTCTGGAGTACAGAACCTACTGTACAGTGCTATTTCTGAAATACCGCTAGGAAAGAGGCCAGGATTAGAAGGAGAGCAAAATTTAGCAGTATGGAGGACTGGGATTGCTAATGGTAAGCATTTTCTCATGCTTGTGACTGTAGCATTTTTATGCAGCAGTCTTTTAAAATGGTCCAAGAATGGATAACGTGACATGCCTTCTTGGGCTCAAGCACTTCTATGGTCATCCTTATCTGTGACTTAGACTTCTTTGGGTTCAAATTCTGTATTCTAAAGCGTTTTGCCACTTTTCTATGAAACCTTTGCCCTGGCCCTTTGACATCTTAGATGAGAACAGCCCTGTGCAGCTGGGTATTCCTGTTGACTGGCTTGTATCTCAACTTGGTGTGTAAGTCTAAACGTGCTCACAAGCTCTTGCATGTAAGGTGGAGAGTATCTCCTTGCAGTTGTTTTGGGAAACCAAGGAGTGAATTAGCTTTTGCAATATCAGGCTTATTTGCATGGTTGCTATTATTAGAAACCCTTCAGAAATGCTGCTTGGCAAATCAAATCCTACTCACTGTTCAATTTATTTTAAAATTAAAGATGACCTATTTAGTGAGCAGTTAACCTGGGAAACTTGCCTTGACGTGTAAGGGTGGTTAACGTGTACAGTGTGCTGTTCTTTGCCTGCATTTTTTTTTTTTTAAATTTTATTTTAACAGTTGATTTAGCAGTGGTGAGGCACCATCTGGCATTTTTTTAAGCTCTGTGATCATTCCTCTGCATCAGGGTTTCAGGAAGACACTGTCACCACACCCACCAGCAGCTCCTCCTTCTCTGGGGACTCCTTTTCCTCGCATTTCCTATGGTGCCTGTGGGATTCGGCCGCCCAGCACCATTTGTTTGCCACCTTCTACGAGGTGACAGCCTTTGCTCAAGAGTTGGCAGCCCTTGAGCAAAACTGCTGCAACCTGCCAAAATCTGGCAGGGTGTGCCCTTGCGAGGGAAGGGGGCTGGGGCAGTGATGGTGTGCACCGAGGATCCTGGAGTGAATTAAGATATAAACCGCATTTTGGGGCAGAAATGCATAGATCGCTCAGTTGTGTCTGCACCAATTTTCTGTGCAGAGCATAAGGAAGACGCCTGTGGGGTGGGTGCCTAGACAGCTTAATAAGTGGCTGAACCAGTTAACTTTCAGTCTTTCTACAGGAATTGCCTATGGGTGGAAATTGGGCATGAAGAGCACAAGCCCATGTGGAAGTAATTTGCTGGAGCTATGAGGAATTAAAATTTGGGAAAAAGGAAGGGGATGCTCTAAAGGGAGATGCAGTTGCCTCCCCCAGTGTACCCTTCCACATAAACAAACTGTGCTCCCTCAGGTGGACATGGACTAGCAGAGTGCAAAGTACAGCATTATACCTCTAGATAAATGCTTAAACATGGAATATACTACATTAATCTATGTACAATTGAAGGCTTATGGAGGAGAGGATGCGTTAGGAGCTATTACCAGGCACTGTCAATGCATCCTTAAAAGGAGATGGCAGAGATGACTTGTATCTACTCTAAAAAGTAAAAATTAGTTAAAGTAATACCAGATATTGCTACAAATATGATGATCCATGCTGTCCTCCCCTACAAAGCAAAAGTTCTTAAGTATGGATTTTTTTAATATGAAGTAATTTTTATGCTATGCAAATAATGTGTAGTCTCACTTATTTATAGTCTGGATTGCCACAGGCAGTAACCAAAATGTGTTGAAAGAAAAGGTGATGCATTGCATAAAAATCCGGAGTATTGTTGAATGACAAAACTTTGTGATACGGTTAATTTCTTCATACATAAGTTTCTCTGGGTTACTCAGAAAACGTGCTATGGCTTTTGGCACAGATATGTTCATAAATGGATAATACTCATTCTGTAAGGCACCTTTTGATTTCTTTGCTCTTTCTATGTGGTTGTGTTTGAAATTTTCCGTTTGAGAACTTTGAAGAGGAAAATGGTAGCATATAGAAAGAGCAAAGTAATCAAAAGGATGTTACTGATTCTGCAAAAAGTTGATGCACCAGAGCAAAATTGCGAACAAGAGGAGCTGTAACTTTAAAAATTACCTGTAGGCAGCTGTTATCAGGTTAAAATCCTTCAAATATATATCAATATATAGAAATGTTGCAGGCTTTTGTATCCCTTACTGTATTAGACAGTGTTTACTCCAGCTTTTTTTGGTGGTCTAATCTGATTACTTTAGTTGTCCAAATAAAATCTTGAGTGGAATAAGGAAACAGACCACTGGGGGACAAAAGTGCAATTCTGCAATTAAGTTTTCTTGATATTTTCAGTAGGCAGATGTAAGCCTCTAATCTGTGTAACCTTCTTAGTTTAATGAACTGTGATACCAATATTAGATGTGACTACATACTTTCTTCAAATGTCTAAGTGGTTATTCAGTTTTTCTCTATTTTCTAAATGGATTAACCAGATGTATCTATTGAAATCCTGAATTTCTGATGCCTCATTATCTTGAGGTACAAAGTGTGTCTCATTCACTCAGACTGTGTTTTTGTAAATGCCACTTGACAAGCCAGCAGGTGGGAATTTAGAAAGTGATAAATGTTGGCATCTTCAGTCACTGATCAAACTCTGCCACACTTGTGCTCTAAAAGGGTTTTAGTGTTCTGAGGTGTTTTTTTTTTTTTTTTCCCCTCCCCTTACATCTGTTCACACAGAGCTTATTCTTGGCTGGTTAGATGATTTGCAGACGTGTTGGGATATTTCTGTGTTTGTTTCTTTACAACCAGGGAGCTAACAAAAACTGTTAGAATTAATGTGTATTTGCACATTGCTTATGTTACCAGTCTCAGTGGTTTTGCTTTGCATCAATGTAGGTGTTAATTTGCAGTTTGGCAAGAATGGTGAAAAATCTAGCATTTAACACCTTTCCCATGTTTTTGACAGCATTCCTGCAGTACCTGTTCAGCACATTCAAATGTACTCCTTTCGCTGGATGTCCTAGAAGGCATAGTGTTTTGGCCAGCAAAACAGGGAATCTTCCTAATACTGAGTTTTCCCCCCTCTTTCCCATTCTTTTTTCTTTTCCTTTTCCTACATGTATGCTCCTATAAATGCACCCAGCTCAGTAACTTTTTGTACAGCTCATGCAGAAACTGTTACAATAGAGGCTGTGTTTTCCAAATGTCAGAACTGACATTCTTGCTGGTGGTTGAGTTACCCTCTCTGCAACATCTCAACCTCCTTTTTTATTATTTTTTTTTTATTACAGACCTTTTAGTGCATAAATTCTCCAGTATTTTCATTTCCAAAGTTACTTTCACCCAAGTCTGGTCACCTCAGTCTCCTTGATTTGCTTGTGGGCTTCTTGTTTGCAAATGCCCACAACTTTCAGCAGTGTGGAGTCCATGAATATTTTTGTTTTAGTGCTGGATGATCCTGGTTGATTTTTTTTAATCTCCCTTCCCCCAGGCTATCAGAGTTTTCTATTCTAGAGAAAGGATAAAATTTAGGCTTTGCAGTTAACAGTGCCCTATTGACCTCCTGAAATTTACAATCCCCAAGTGAAAACAAAATTCTTCACAATAGTAGCTTTAAAATGAAAATAGCATTTTCAATAGCATAGATGAGGTGTGTCCTTTTAATTACAGGGACCGGGGTGGTCAATGTGTGTTAAAGCCAGATTATGACTGGCTCTCATCTCGTCTTCAAGTTCTACTGGCACCTAAATTTTTCGCCAGTGTAGGCTCCTCTTACTTGTTTCATCTCACTAGGAAACCTAAATTATGGCCAGATGCCAGTCTTCAGTTAGTTTCCTAGAGCTAACACAGACTTCAGGCACACAGTGTTTTAATTATATTTGTTAGCAAAAAGCAATAATTACTTCTGTAGTCTGTGCATAGAGTAGACTGGGTTCACATTCTTCAGAAAGGTGGTATATTTCCGGCTGCTCCCAACTTAAACTATCAGACATTGAAATGACCAATTTCTTACCCTGTTCTCTATATCAGGCTTTGTCATGAGGACTGTCCACCAACATAAAGTTATCACAACAGACTTCACTGAAGTTCTTCCCACATGTGCCACAAAAGCACAGCAGGCCAGATCCACTCTCCTGGATGGGGTTCTCTTGATTAACATCAGCTGAATTTCTGGCCCAGCATGTCTAGTGCTCTCAATTCCCAAACATAGCTGCACTGGCTCTGTGAGACACTGAGAGGACATTTTTATTGGAGGAAAGTTTGTTGTATCAGCTGTGTTACAGAAAATCTATTTTTCTTGTGCTATTTGTTACAGATATTTTTTTTTTTTTTTTTATTGTGACTTTGGCTAGCTATCAGATGCTGCTATTTAAACAAACAAGTTTCTTCCCCCAAGTTTTTTCTCAAGATGTTCTGCATTGAAGTACCTCTGTCTGGGACAAAATGGGTGACACATGCGTGTTTAATAAGTGACGTCAGGATTAGTTCAAACACATTGATAAATCAGTTATTGAATTGTGACTTCAAAACAGGATCTAGTAGGAGTGAAACAGTGGGGGGCATCTTGAAAAAGAAAATTTCCATTTCAGAACACTTATCTTTTATCCCAGGTGCTTGTTCCCCTTCAAGTCAAAGCCATACCACTAGCATGTGTGCTACCTGTGTCTGATATTCAAGGGTGAGCCTCAAAATGTATGATCTGATGTATATAAGGTAGAAGGTATGTACAGATATGTCAGAAAAAGAGTGTTTACATTTATGGATTTTTATTTTCTTCCCCCTGCCCTTTCTCATGAGTTTTGACCCAGCATTTTGGAGCATCTGCTGATGAGGGTATGTCAAAAGACTGTAGAGTGGATCTTCTATTCTTGCATTTTGGCTGGCAGTGTATTTTGGCTTGCTGGCATATTACATTTGTAATCCTATACTGCGCATGCCCTCCTAGAATAGATCATAGAATCACTGAAAAAAAGTAGGTTGGAACCTCTGGAGGTCATCTGGTCCAACCCCCCTCAGCCCCGGCAGCACTGGCTTCAAAGACGGATCATGTTACTTGGGGTCTTGTTCCAGTTGAGTTTTGAATATCTCCAATGATGGGAAGGCTACAACTCATAGAATCATAGAATCAACTCTGGGCACAAAGGAAAAAAACCCAACCAAACAAAAAACTCATTAAGAGTGGTTAAGAGGTTGCTGAGTCAGAGTTTCCCTTGTTGCAACTTGTGATGGTTGCCTCCAGCATGTCCCTTCCCTGTGTGCCTCTAAAAAAGGTTTGGCATTGTCTTCTCTATTACTCCTGCCGCCCAAGGTAGTAAAGAGTAGAGTTGGATCCCAGTCTTTGCAGTCCCTGCTCATGCATCCTGTGCTGCAGTCTCTTTACCACCTTAATGGCCCTTCACTGGGGCCACCTCTTCAGTGGTCAATCTCCACTATAGTGGGGGACCCCAAACTGGATGTGTCTAGCTGCCACCCAGGAGGAAATAATCATTTCTGCCAACCTGTTGGCTGCACTTTTTCTCATGCAGCCCAGTGTGTGGTCAGCCTTGGTTGCTTCAAGGATGCCTTGCTGACCTCTATTGAGTTTGATCACCTGGATCCCCAGCTCCTTCCTGCTGGTCACCCCAGCCGGCACTGCTGCATGGGCTTGTGTTTGTCTTTGCTGAATACCATGAGACTTCTGTCAAGTCAGTCTTCCAGTTTGTCCTGATGCTGGGGAGCGGCAGCCCTACGCCCCACCATTTCAGTCCTCCCCCCGTTTGGTGTCATCCACAAACGGGATGAGGATGTGTCTGTCCCATCGACCGGGTGAAAGAGTATTGACCTTGGTACTGACACAGGAGGGACACCACTTGAAATCAAATGCCAGTTGGATCATTAGACCGGAACTTTCAGACCACGACCACTGCATTTGAGGTCTAGTGACCAAACTAGTTTTTCACCCAACTTCTAAAAATGATCATCTATTTTCTTCTCTCACCCAATCTTTACATTTCAGAAATAATTTAATAATTAGTGGAAAGCTGTGCAGGGCAAGACAAGTTGTTTTGTATTTTATACTTCTAAAAATGCAGCATTGCTTTTAAGAAGGAATTGGGAGTTGCTTGTGAAAAGGACAGAGTCCAGCAGATAAAGGTTGGTTGGTTTGTTTGGTTTCTTAACCAGTCTATATTTATGTTGAAAGTGGTACATCTAAGGTGATTTGAACTGGAAAGTAATTAAAGGGAGAATTGCAATTGTTCTGAGTTTTTTGTTTGTTTGTTTTGTGGTATTGTTTTTTTGAAACGAATTTACATTGTTTGAGCTTTATTGCACCGGTTGTGTGTGGAGGATCTTTATAGGAAAAGCTATTGAGGAAGACTGGTTTTAAGGGAAATATATGACAGTAAAACCACAAAGTATCAGGAAGGCTTAGTGTATTTGGACTATTTTAAAATAATTTTTGCTTTAAAATCCCTGCTTTATGTTTCAAATATACACACAGAGCTGTGCATAATTCAGGTAAATCTTGCCAATTACGTCTTTGTACGTTCATTTTGCTAACCTCACTAGGTCCATTATTACTTACACGTTTTCCTTTTTTTGTTTGATTTGGAATTGGAAAAGTTTGCACAATAACAAAGGTGTATTTGAATGCCTTTTAGCTTAGCCAAGCAGCTTTGATTGTCAAAAGATACACAAGTATGTTGACTTTGCAAGTGAACAAGCATTTGATAGCTGAATTCGATGGATCTATGGAAAATCTCTTCTATGAAGCATCTTGATGAATGACCATTTGTTTTCGTTATGCCACATCTGACTTGTATTATCACATTTAATGGTCGTCAGACCATCACCTGCAAAAGACAATTTGGTGGGAGAGATCAGAACTAGTGTTCTGGAAATGAGTGAAAATTTACGTAAGAATTTTTTTTTGTCCTAAGTGTCGGTACAATTTGTGTAAAGATTATAATGAAACTGTGTAACACTTTCTCTCCAAATAATTGTTTGGTTTGGTTTTTTAAATCCTAAGAATTCTTGCAATTAATTTGGAAAAAATTCCATTCCAGGTACGAATTTACACACTACGCATGGTAGTAGAGATACTAACTTGTCACATGTAAAGGAAGCTGGAGATGCATTAACTTCTTATTCTTAAACACTCAAGTTTGCTGGAAGCACAGAATTAAATTATGAATTATTTCTTAAGGTGCTGAACATATAGATCGATGCCAGCAGGAGTACTTACAATAAAGAGAATGCCTTGGGTTTTGGGTAAAAGCCTGCTCGCCATACCTTGAGGAGTAGTCATTCTCCTAAAAAGAATCAATCTGCTGTCAAATACAAGGAAAAAGTGAGCGCTAGCATTTTGCAACCTAATTTACTGAATGGAAGATGCGTGATCTATATAGGTATATATTTAAAATTATTTATTTTCATTGAAAGTGAGTGGGGTTTATGTTTTTTCCGCCCCCCCCATGTTGCCTGAAGCTTGTCTTGCTGTGGTTGAAAGTGGAGTTGGGCAGCGAGCTGTGTCTGCTGGAGTGAGCTAAAAGTTCACCTTATTGAAGCAAGAGAGGACTTTGGTTTTGGGGGAAATGGGGTGGGGTTTTGAGTGGGAAAAGCATGTATATAGGTGGGAATTTCCCTTATGGTGCCAGAGGCAGAAATTGTTTCTTCTATTTTCACTCTATGTAACCACTGGAGATAGTAGCCTTTGTAGTGACTCGGTCAAGATCACGTGCAGTCTTCAAGTTTCTGACCCAAGTTACTAACTATAATTTGGAGAAGACCACTAACTTTTAAGTAGTTCTGTTGATCATCAGGTACATGTGCCCCTGGGTGTAACCCTTGATTTGTGATTATGAAGGTGTTTAAAACATCTTGTTCTGTCAGTCTGAAATTTAAAAATAGAGTTAATTTTGCAGAATATAATTGCTGTTCTAATCGTTACTAGTAATCTAGTCATTGCTTTGCAGCTGCATCAGTCTGAGAAACATTTGTGTTGAGCTGTTGGTTAATTTGTCTTTTTTGCTGTTAGAAATAAGCACAAAAAAACTTGTAATAGATATCTGACCCTGATGTGTAAGTTTGTTAGGTGGAGCTAGGGGAGTTGAGTATGGACAGAGCAGTTTGACTGCATGAGCCAATGGTGGTGATGGGATCCCAAACTCACAGGTTTTCAGCACACAGCTTTGTAAGAATTTCTAGAGCAAGAAGCTTTATCAGGTTGCCTGTGGGGTCTTATACATTATTTTTTTAAAGGCAGAAATAAAGAGAGCACTGTTAACTTGAGAGCTTAGTTTCTTAATGACAGCATCACATTCATGCTAAATAGAGCTCTATAATCAACAACCAGTTTAGATGTGAAAATATTCTGGGAGCTTGTTTATGTGATACTACGTAGAGCACATTATGAGAAAATGATGTAAAAGTTTTACTCCTTCACTGATCTGATATTTTTTCCCCAATGCAATAAAGTATGTGTATATGTATTAAAAATAGAAATATGTTATCTGTTTATATAAATACTATATATATATAAAAATATATAAATATTGTACTATTTTTGTTAGTGCCATAGGTTTAGATCTTAGTAACAGTTTTAAGAAAGCTCATTGCTAGAAGCTTTTATTGCAGTTCTCCAAAAACACACTAGTGTTTCACGGGGTACTTAGCCTTGAAGGCATGGTTCTGACTACATATGAGTTAAATTCTTTTGAAGTCTGTGCTGTAGCTTTTTATTTGGGTGTGGGTTTTTCTCAGTAGCTGGTGGTGTTCTTGTAGATAAGTTTTGGGGTTTGGGTGTTGTTTTTTTTTTGTTTTAAATTCAAACCTCTGCATAATTTCAGTGTATTCTGTGGTTTCAGCAAGTATAAGGCAGTGGATTGTTAACTAAAGCACTTGAGCTTTGAAAACATCAGACTAATTACCTTGTCAGGAAGAAAGCTGGTGATGAATTTAATATGAATTTTTGAGCTTCTCTTTGTTATGAGTTGCTAAAACAGAAAGGAAAAGTTTGTGTGCTGTTTTGGAACTGGGATTTGCTGCTTTCCTGTTATGCAGTGGTCTTGTCCGAGATAACCTAAAACCAAGCCTGTAGTGCAGGAGCTCTTGAGGTTTTCTTTTGTATGGATGCAACATAACTCTGTTATGGTGTTTGTATGGAGCTGGTCTTTGGTGCCTAACAGAATTACATTTTGCATTCAATGAGTGAACACCATGGTTGAAGAGGAAGAAAAAACTTCATTTCTGGAGGGGGCAAAAAGCCTACAATGGAAAAAATATTATTTTCTTTGTTTCTGTGGATTACATCAAGGGATGGCCAGAAATTGTCTGAAGAAATGGAAGCATAGCCTGTAAAAACAAGGTTGGAGCTGAAATTAAAGGCAATTTAAGAAATCTGTTCACTGACTTATGTATGATCAGTCCCCAAGATTCATCTGATTAGACAGTTAGTCACTTTTACCACGAAGCAAAAGAGAAATGCAGAAGTTCCCACTACCTTCCTGAGTGGTTTGTGTTGTGTTGTTTTTTTTTTCCCCTTGAAGATTGAAAGTGCTGACTGAGGCTTGATTTGCTCTGTGTGTATGCATGTGTGTCTACATAAACTTCAGACCACAAATAATACTTTGTAGCATCAGAACTGAAGAAACTAAAATCTGCCTTGGTGATACATAAGTGTTTTTCTCCATCCCTCTGCTCCCCTGGCTCGGCTGCTGCGTTATTTCCCCCGGGTGCAGGCAGGTGCTTAAAACAACCTGCTGGCAGGGACCAACAGCTTTTTCCTCTTAGCTGGTGGGATCTGGTGAGATCACATGGGCACTTGCTCCAGGAGCTAGGAAACTGCTTTGCAATCTGTTCCAGTTCGGTTTCTGTGAGTAATCACAAACTTCCCATATCTGTATTGTCTTAAGGTTTTCTATTGTTAATTGGTTCAGTTGCTTGAAGCTGTGTCAGCTGTGATAAGCCTTACCATTTTTACTTGCAGTTAAATATTTATTAAAATGTGAGGTTTTGCTGTATGTGGCTTGAAAGTCAGATGGTGAATCTCTGAATGTATTTGTTTAACCATCTGTAGCCAAGTACAATTAGCACATACTGTAAGGGCAGCGGTAATTATCCTGTCTAGTAAGCATGCAGAATTCTTCCTTACTGGAAGATTATTTTAATATTCCCTTGGTGTAGCTTGGGGCAGCAGGGAGGTGGATCCCCATGCTAAAAATAATAAAGGAAGATGTGCGTTTGTGTGTTGCATCAGTTTTCAGCAAGCTTAAAATAATGTCTTGTGCAAGAACATGTCTCCTTCAGCTGATTCTTTAAAGGCTATTAACAAGTTTAACTGCTTCAGACAACACCCCTCTCCACATGCTCGTGGACGTACACAGAAATATACGGAGAAAGCTGTGTTCACCCTTCAGGTTATTTTATAACTCATCTGTTTGTATGTATGTATTGCTTTAAATTCAGCAGGATCTGTACTTCAGGTGCTGATTAAATTGCCCTAAAGAAGGAAATGAATCTGTAAATATTACTAAATGGTGCAGTCTTTCAATAGGTGGCTTGAAATGTCTCGATTTTGCTTGCAGTTCCTCACTGAATAAAAAGACTATTGGCTTGTTTATGTGGAAAAGAAGAGGTAGTGCTAGTTTTAACTGAAATACAGTTTCTTGAATTTGATTGCTTTGACATGAGTCCTGTCTAATTAAATAAGTGCCATAGGTTTAGATCTTATGTTGTTAGATGTCCACGTACTTTGTCTGGTTTCTTTCTTCCCTGTGGAAGGGAACTGGAGAAAGGATGTGTAATATGAAAAGGTTTTTTGGAAATGGGACCTACTCCAACAGGTCCAAGTCCTTCTTATGTTGTGGGCCCCAAGGCTAGATGCAGGGCTCCAGGTGGTCTCTCACCGGGGTGGAGTAGAGGGGCAGAACTGAATTGCTGTATTGCTCACTTAGGAAATGATGCAGTCCTATTGCAGGGAGGGACAAAAAAAGTTAAGAGATTGGGCACAGGAGAGATGTCTTGTGAGACAGGAGATCACTCTGCTAAAGTACTTCTAACCCTCAGCTTGCTGTGTAGGGAAGAGAGAACGTGTAAAAAAGGTATTATTGCAACTTTCCCAAGTTGAACCAATTGTCGCACTTGTTGATGTTTGAGTCGATACTGAACTACAGCTTCTCATATCTTTTTATATGGGCAGTGGACCAAAATGAACCCATTTCATGGAACGACTCATGAGCTTTTTTTATCTTAACTTGCTGTAACAGGACTGATCTGAAATCATATGTCTTTCTAATTCTGTGTGCTAGAACCAGAATCTCTTGACTGCAGCTCTTGGAGATCTAGCAATAAATTCATTCTTCTTCAAAGACTGGTTATACATTACTGTATGTACTTACTCGTAAATTGACTAGAGGAACTGTAGTATGAAGTATCTTGTACAACTTCCACAGAGGTCCTTAAAAATAACTACACATTCCTGTTTTCTGTTTTGCTTTAGTTGTAGAATAATATTTTTGTTCTCTGCTTTGTTGAGTTTTGCGTTTTGCTTCAATATAGTTGATATTTAAAAAAAGAGCATAAATGGTTGTTCCCAGTAGGCTAAGTAGCTATTGACCTAAACATTTTAAGCTTAGCTTGGAGATGTGAGATTAAAGCATAACTTCCATAAATGAACTGTCAGCTCCTATGTTTAACACATTTATTTTCTGCTCTCTGTATAGTATTTATTTTCTGCTCTGCTTCTCACTGTGATTTTTTTAGGTGTAAAGTAAAAATAATGGCATAATTAAGAAGGAAAAGCAGTGACAATGTAATTCGCATCTATAAAGCAAGTAATTTGGAAGTTCACATGCACTGTTTCCAAGCAGGTGTTTTCCTTCTGAGGCATCCATCCCCTCAGTTGGACTTTGCTTAGTGTGGTACATTGCTGCTCACTCTGGTTTCTCCTGTTTCTTGGTAAAACAGATGGCAGCTGGCTGTAAACCTTATCTGTAAACTCCCTGGGTCCTTGTGTCTGTCCAGTGCTTATTGCTCTGATCTTCATCTGGCGTTTCTTGGGACAAAAGCATTGGAAATAACAATTTGTACAAATACCTAAATGCATCTGATGTGAGTGACCGTATGTTAGAAATACACTGCAACTACGTATTGCAGTATAGGATCACATTTAAAAAGCATCAATGGATAGTATTGATAATCGGTACTGTTGGTTACTTTGTTGAGGAGGTACTGAATTGTGTGTAGTATGTGGGCTTCAGAAAGCAGGATTACATTTAACTTAGAAGAGAAAAATGAAGAAGCTGAATAAAATGTCATAGTTTGAGTGTACTCCTACAGAAGAGGCACAGTGCAGAAAGTTCTGCTTTTCCCCAGATGGTTTATTTGTGGTCTCAGAATAGGCAGGCATAAAACAGGTGGTCTTTACCCTTTAAAATATTAGAAAGAAACTAATCCCAAATAAGGTGATTTATTTATTTATTTTAAGGAAAAAGTGTATGCTTTCAAAACTTGCATAAAGAGCCGACATTTCTGTTTGTGTTTTACAAAATCACTCTGGCACATCTAACAAAACAGATTGAGACAATAAATGGAGGCTATTTTATAATAATTATTTTTCCCTACTAGAATGGGAAATTGAATTTGAGTATAGTTCACAGAATAGACTTTAAAGTGCAATGCTTTTGTCTCTAAAAAATGAAGGGTTTCCAGATATCACATATACAAGTATGAAGTTAAAATTCCTACTCTGTTAAGCTGTATTATAATACTGCTGTATTAAAAATAATCCATATAAATGTGCAGAGTAGAAATGATACCATCTGTTGGTGTTCCGATGAACTTTACTAGTCTGCTGTTAAAATTAAATATAAATTAACATTTGATTTTTGTGGCTTGAATTTTCCATCAAATTATATTATAGGGGGCTTAATCACAAGCCCATTGCTCTTTATCTTTTATTTATTTTCAAAGTACAGTGCAAGGTCTTTTAAAAGTAAATAAATAACTTCTATCTACACAATGAATGTTCCCAGCCTTAACTAATTACTGATACAGATAATATCAGAGGTATATTTTGAGTTGTGTGCCTTCGGGGGTTTTTTGCGTGTACGGTAAATGAAACATTTTCTCACATTCTGGTTAGCTGAAGGGTTTTAAATGTCACACTTTTGAACAGCACTTTTCCTTTTTGTGTTTTGCTACTCTGTGTTTCTTACCAGTCTGAGTACGAAGGAGGAGGATTTTTTTTTTTTGCCAGCGTAAGAACTGCATTCAGAGGTATTTACTGGATTTCGCGAGTGCTTACTGATCTGGACAGGTGAGCTAAGCTGCTAACGTGCTTTAACAGGTTTTGAATGCCTGCCTTTTATGTGCAGTAAGTGCAGAGGCAGCTGATTGGGGTTGGCCAAGTTCTGCTACATCGGTTGTAATTATTTAAACTTAGACATGCCAGCTGTGATTTAAAAAAAAAACAAAACACCAAACCAAAACCCCCCGAAATTAACATTTTAGAAAGGTCTTCCTCTTCTATCTTCTGTGCCTTTACTTTTTTGAAGCAGAAGCCAATTAGCTCAGTCAGAGATGTTTTGAAAACCTTTGTGATAGACAAAGGAAACTAAGCCACGATGCTTTATCTTTTTTTACATATGAGAGGTTTTTCCAGCTATTTTCCCAAATGTAGTGTGCAAGAGTACTGCTGAAGTGATAACCTTGAATTGATACCTAAAGCCATGCCCAAACAATTCCAGTGAATTCGTTGAGGAAGGATTTAATTTCTGCCCTCCTTCAGACAGAAGTGTACCATCAATAATTTGACTTGGGAAACAAAGAAACTTGAATAATTAAATTTAGGTTATAAAAGTTTAAGTAACATCTGGTCTCAGAGAGGATACATATGTCTGGAGGAGGGGAGAAAGAAGAAAAAAAAAAAAGGGGAAGACAAAAGGGAAGCAGGAAGACAGTGGAACATCAAGGTTGAGTCAACAGAAGCCCTTTAGAAAAGGGGAATTCAGCCTTGGCCAAGCCAAACCAGAAAGCCATAAAATACATGAAACAAGTGTATGAGGGAAATTGGAAAGGTGATAAGTCTGTGAAGCAGATGTTTTTCTTTGTAATGCGTCCCCTTACAGAAATATGAAGTAAGTGAAAGAATTCCTTTTCCAATAGATAGCTAAAGGAAAAAAGTAGGTGGGACTGTGGTGGTAAGCACTGTACTTCTGTGGTGGACTTTTTGGTTTTTGGATGTCTTGTTAATAAGAAAGAATTGCTGTCAGACTTTAGGATGTTAAATAAAAAGATGCTCAGCTGGTGCATTGAAGCACAGCAAACTGTTGTGATCGGTCAGAGAGGCCAAAGAATTCTGGTAGAATTTAAGGATGATGGGGTTGCTCTTTTCCAAATGTGGCTTTTACTGTCAGTGTGAACAATATGGTGAAATGACAAAAATTGTGTAAGAATAGTCAATTATTTAATTTGGTTAAGACTAGGCAGTTTTATGAGAAAATATAGAGTAACCTGATGAAGCAGTGTGAGTGAGCAACAAAGAGACAAGGACAGCAAGTTGGACTAAGAGGATTTACAGAGGCTTAATTACTGTCTTAATTTGTGAAGGAAGGGGGCAGGACAAACATGAGTTTACAGAGGAAAGAGGACATTGATGTAGGTTCTGAATCCATAATTCGGCAACCAAATTTTAACTACATGGAAGAAAATAGATTGCTTTATCTTAGTGCTCATCTCCAAGGTTCATTTTAAAAAAAAGGGCTGGAGGAAGTCTATGAGACCATGGAAAGGTAGAACATCTCCTGTGAACAATGATCATCTCCTGTGAACAATGAGCACTTTAGCAAAACTAAATCCAAGGAAAAGGAAATTCTCCCACCCACTCTTTTTTCCTTATCCTTGTTCTCACAAAATTAGTGTTTACATTGAAAACCACATCTCCTTTGGAGGCTACTGAAGCTGAGAACTATCCAGAGAATTGAGATGATTTAGACATGCATATGAGTAGCATGTGGGAGGTGTTACAGTAAATAATCTATTTTTAGGAAACTGGAGGATTATCGTGGTTTTGGGCATAAGCACATTTCAGAGGTGTGGGGTTTGGTTTTTTGTTTTTCTGAGGGGGAGGGTTGGTTGGTTTTGTTTTTTTTTTAAATCCCTCCAGAAGAAAACATTTTTGAAAGTGTTATTAACATAAATGGAGAAGGAAATGCTGTCCATTTTTAGAAACATGTTGTAGGTTAGATTCACCAGTAGTCTCACCAGAAATGTTGAAAATTTATTTTTTTTCAACACGTTGAAAATGTTTTTTTCTGAAGTACAGCCCTACCACATGGGCAGCTTATGACTTTAGTGTGCATCAGGCCCTCCTGAGATGGGAGGAACATTTGTTTCCTTCATTTTCTTAAAAAACAAAACCAAAAAAAACCCCAAACCCAAAAATCGAATGTCTGGACTTGTATGTTGCTCGACTTCTGCTTGGGAAAATCATCAGGAACGACTTGCTTTACGAACATACTCTCCCACTTTTAGGAAATTGGTATGAGGCTGTGTAGCATCAATGGGGCTGTCACGGGCTCTTAGCTCAGTGAATATAATCAGAATTAGACAAGAATTGCTCTGGCTGGAAGCGGAACTGCCTTGGCAGTTCAAGAACTTCCAAGCTGTAGTGACTGCTGGAGCCACGTTGCCTTTGTCTGACCAATTCCAGCTACTTTGCAGCCACTGCTGTCACCATGGAAAAGACTTGTGAGGAGTTGAGATCTGCTCTGTAGCACATGAATTTCCATCTCAGATATGCAAATTATAATCCGAGGGCTGAGCAAAGGCTGCTGCAATACAGTCAGTCTTGAAGTTGCCAAATACAGCTCTTGACTTCTTTCTTCTCTTACTAATGAGAAATGTGAGTTGGTTGATGGCAGGTTGGGCATATTGGATCTTGTCACTCCTTGATATTTCTGAGGTTAAGCTGAATTCATAGGTCATGGATATTTTGGCAAATCATGCTGGAGAACCATCTGATCTAGTGCAGATGGTGGCTGGTGGTCATGCTCCTGGCTTGTAGTACAGGGAGCTTCGTAGTAGTAACCTTATTTTTCAAAGTCTGTATGCTGTGGAGGTAAGGTACTTTCTTGGGCGTGAGGAGGCTTCGTGTTGAAGTGTTATCTCAATACACGTTTCTGAGGCTTGCGAAATGAAGGTATTTAACTTCTCTGCGTAGGGGGAAAAAAACCACCTTTTATTACTGTTTGCATTGAATTACGAGAGTTAATCATTGCTCATGTGTGTTGAGAGAGAATGTGTTCACTGAAGGCAGTAAATATAACAATTCCAGTTGTTTTCTTCAACTCTGCACTCAGCAAGACCTTCAAGTATGATTTTCCTTTGTTAGGTGCGTTGAAAACATTTTTAAATCTAGTAACTGCTGGTGAGCAATGTCTTAACCAAAACTGCTCTTGTAATGTTTGGGTAGTGTTGTATATTCTGAAGGATGATACCGAAGAGCTGAAGTGTAGCTGTGCATCGTGAAGTACAGTTAAATGTACTGAAATAGTCAACATGACAACTGTATGGTCATTAAAGGCAAAAAAATACAACAATCGCATCATTTTCTTCATTATCACTCAGTATGCAGTTGGCAGTATTCACAGTAACTGAAGGAGGAATATACAGGGGAATTAAAAGAAACTGCTGGGTTTAACAATTGTGTAGGAAAGCCCATAGTAAGTTTCCACACACCAGGTGACCTTCAGTATAAGAAAACGCTGTGGTCTGTCTGGTCCAGTATCTTGTATTTAACTTAAGGCAGCATCAGTTGGTTTCAAGAAAGGCATAAAACGTCCCTGCCAGACATATGTGGGGTGATGTTCCTTCTTGATAGAAATCATTTTAAATCCAGAAGAAAGGTGCTTTGTATCTCTTCTAAAGCACTTGTGTTGGTTTTTATTCATTATTCTCCTGTCTATCATGTCTTTTTTAAAACTGGCTTTTCTTTGTGATATTTTATTTCTATGCCTGTTTTTGTCAATAGTAATCCTAGTGTATTTATTGCACTCCTGAAAAGAAGTGGCATTTCCTGGAATGGTTGCAGCTTTTGACTTTGCATTTGGTAAATGTAAATGTTTTTATTAATATATATATACACACATATATATATACAGGAACATTTGTAATTAGAGTGCTGTTCCATTTTTAAGGAGAATATTGATATAGGTTACATAGCCTAACAAATATGAAAATGCTTCTTTTCCAAATATGCATTGCATTAGAGTTACTAATATAAAAAAGAACAGAGGCCCCAGTTAATTTATTTTTTTCTCCACTTCTTAAAATTTCTTTGAGGGCAACATTTTTTTCTACCAAAGTCATTAAAATGAGACATTTAATTTTGTTTTACTATGCCAAAGTAATAAAAAAAAAAAATTTGGCTGTAAAGAATGTTAAGAATGAAGTGTAATAGAGAAGAATATGAACCTCTGAAAAATTTATTGCTTTTTTATGGAGCTCTTTGTTCATGTTTATTTGTGGTCAGTTGGAAGGAAGTAAGCACTTTGCATCCTGTTAAGCGTGGAAGGCTTTAAATATGTATTGCTTGGTGTTAACTTTTTTAAAACATTACTTATGACTGACACATCCTGGTGTAGTTTACTCTTCCCACTAGTGACCTTGAAAGCATGTCTGTGCAATAATTGCTTATTGCTAGAACAAAAGATAGTTCTGTCTAAGATTTGTTTGAATTCAGGAAGCCGTGTTTGCCAAAGTAAAATCTTGGTGACGCAGCTATGTCAGGTTTCAGCAGCCCCACCTCTGCTAAGCAGTTTCAAGTTTTCAGTTTTAACCTTTGTTCATAGCTGTATTCCTTTTCCAGCAAAACATCCGAGATGGTTTTCTTTCTTCCTTTTGCGATGGAGCTGTGCTGAAGAGTTGCAGAGCTTCAGAAGGAAAAGCAGCAGCAGGCACTGCTGAGGTTTGCAGTAGTTTTGTGTTAAGGTAACTAGATGGCAGAAGGATAAATGGATTCTCTTCCCAATCATTGCGGTAAGGATAACTCTCAATATTCCTGAGTTTTGAGTGGGGTAGATGGTGTGGTTTTTGTAGAATAGGATTTCATAATGAACTATACTCGATGTCTGAAAAACGAGGCAGAATGCCGTCACTGGGCTCTGATTGCCTTCCACTGCAAAGGGACACCGGATCAAATTAAATAGGTTCATCCTCTCTGCTATAATACAGTTTTTGGCATGGCTCCAGGGTATTGCATTAACATTTGTCTTTGGTATTGGTGTTTAATGCAAGAATACCTTTCTAATGAGCCATGCTGCTGAAAGTGCTCCCTCTAGGACTGCGTGACTGTAGCTTTGACTGCTTTATGAGGAGGATTTGCTTTTCTGTAATCATGGATTTGTAAGAATCCCTTCAAAATTAATAGGTTTTGGATAGCAATTACAGTTCTGAAGCTTATTTCACCAGTAATGTGGTGAGCTGCTGAGTCCATCCCTTTGCCTGTGCTGTACCTGTGTGTGCTGACCCGTATCCCCCTGCTGTATGTTCTCCGGCGAGCGCGGGACCAGGTCTCTGATTAGCCTGACTTCTCACCATTATCGAACTGAAAGTGAGCATGTAATTACAAATTAGCTGTTCTAATTGCTTTGGGGGGAAAACCGGAGTTTTGAAGTTGGCTCCCGAAGGATCGGCATTTCAAAAGCAGATCCATCCATTTCTGCCTGGAGCCATCCATATTTATGCGCCCGCACACGCGTGTGGCTTTTAATTATCAAATACCAAAGTTTTGTACTGAGACTTCTGAAATTTGCCCCTCAGATGCAAATGCTAATTTTTGTCAAGCCCATAAACACCTTAAGCATCCATTTTGAATATTTGCTGAACGTAGAGGGCTGAAACCAAGAGCCGTGCTCTTGGAGAGCGTTTGGTGCGTTGTTAATACTCCTCTCCAGCCAGATGCGATGCCAGGGATCGAACCCTTGTTTACAGCAGAAGTAAATAAAGCGGGTTTTTTTGCAAATGACTTTGTGAAGGAGAGTGATAGTAGTAGTGTGTGGAGGCTCTACGGTTTGTTTGTCGCTGTGTTCAGCCCTGCCTCATCTTCGCCCTGCCCCAATTTACTGCCAAATTGGGGAACAGCTGCCAAAGACCCTCATTGAAAGCAGTTTGTAATCTTCTGCTGTGGTTCTGTGGTGTGTTACATTTAAATGTGGCACCATGTTGAGTACAATGTGACATTCATCAGCACAATCCACTGTTGATGAGTTAAAGTGGGCATGCAAATTTATCATTTACAAAAATAGACATTATTTTTTTTCTCTAACTTGGCAAGAATGCCATATTTCTTTCTCTGTGTTCCTGCTTTCTGACTTGACTTCTTCCAGGTCTAATCAACACTACTCCTTTCATAAGTCCCGTTGTGGAGCTGGTGAAGGATATATAGGTGTATTCTGTACCTTGGGACTAAATTCAGTTTATTAGTTTCCAGTAGGCATGGACTGGGAAAGTAAACTTACAAATCCAGTTTTGTTTTTTTTTGGGGGGGGGAAGCACTGTCCAACTAACAAAATGGTCACCAGATTCAGAAACTTTCTTTTTTTTTCCATTAGAAAAAATAAATGCAATTTCCTCATTGAATGTGTTCCCAGTCATTGATATCTACTGGCTTGCCTGCTGCAATGCAAACAGGGACCTGCTGTGCCCAGTGAGGTCAGAGCTTGCATCTCTCTAGGGGACAGTGAGTATCTGCAGAGAGAATAGATTCAGTTTTACTTGAAGTAAATCCATTACGTGATAGATACAAGATACCTGGAATGAGGTCCAGATGCTTGAGAGTGGTGTCTCCCAAATGGTAAACGAAAGAAAATTCTGCATGCTTCAAGGGTTTTGGGGAATGTACTTCTACCAGGAATCAGGATAATTGCTCAAGTGCTTGATGTTTATTGAAAGTTGCCTCAAAAAAATTAAATTCTTTTTTTTTCGTGTCTGTATAATAGTCAGAAATTGCAGTCGTCAAATTAAAATTAAATAAAAAATACTTGCTGGAAAAGTCAGTGAGAAAGAGGAGGTACACGACAGCTGTTACAGATGAAAAACCTCTTTCAGCTTCCAGGAGGTTGACTGTTACCTTCCCCTTGGGTCACAAACTGGTGAATGCTAAGGTGATGTGAAAATGGGGCAGTAAAAGACTTGGAAAAAGGATGAAATAATCTAGTTTAAGAATGTTTTAATTGAGCATTGGTTTTCTGGCTGTGTTTAGCTGTAAGTGATACCTGTTTATCTGGTGTGTCACAGCCTCTCAGAAGGGCTAGGGTTTGCTGTGGGATTTTTTTGCTTAGGGAATATGTAAAATTAAGAGCGTTAATAATAGAGTACTTAAATTTATTCTATACAGAGATGGTCCTTTTACTTGAAGACAGATTTACGTGATATTCACAGCCCATAAATCATTCTTGCATTGCCTCCCTGCATGACTGTTGGCAGTAGTGTATGTTACTCAAAATATGCCTGTTTTCAATTAGCTCAAGGAAAATTCTCTAGTCACGGAAAGAACATCCATCTATATTACCTGCCCTGAGAATTAAACTCACGAATACATTTGCATGAAGATTACCAAAGTTTACTTTGCATAAGTAGCAATAACTGCTGATTTTTAAATAGGAGAGGACAGAAAGATTTAGCAGAACTATCTCTGAAAGGTTTCTAATCCCGAGACTGAGAGTTGTGATCAGCTGTGGGATAGCTCCTAAGAAAACGGAGAAGTGCAGCAAAAAGCCTTTTCTGCTCAGAAAGCAGGGGAGATTTGAGAGATCCCTCTGTGGCCGGTCCGCTGTGTCGTTCGCCGCTGTGGGATGCCAAAACGCATCAGCCATAGCAGGAAGGCAAGATGCTGCCTCACTCACCCAAACTCACCTGTCTGTCCTGGATAGGAGAGAAGAACCAGTATTTGTTGCTCTTCCTCTCCAGCAGCAGTCTTCTGTACGCTCTGTGTACAACCTTCCCCATTTTTATCTCTAGGGAGAGGGAACAGAGAGCTTTTTGTGTTTGTTTTGTTTTGTCTTGTCTTCTCCATACAAGCTTAGATGCCCTCCGTTTTTATTTGTGGCTTTGCCTATTTCATTGTGCTTTGGTTAAAAAAGGTTGTTTGGTCCTTGAAATTATAGGTTACAGCACAGATCGTTCTGTACTTCGGCGGTGTTTCTTGTGTAGCTAGTTCTACCTCTCCTGCATTGACTTTGTTCTCTTAATTGGAGAAAAGGCAAGGGACCTTGCCAACTTTTACAAAGAGCTTCTTTTCTTCCAAGGGGAATTGAAATAGTTCTCGTCTGTGACTTTTTCTATTGAAACCCAAGTTTGTGTGAATTGGCATACTTGGAAATGAACAGTGTCCCATTAACATGGTCAAACCTAAATCCCTTTTTGAAGGCAAAATGGGTGATCTTGTTTTGTGTGAGGTTGCCAAAGTAAATGTCAGTTGAAGTCTTGTGCCTTGTGTTTAGCTGCAACAATATACCTGGCCTTTAAATAAAGCTTTTTTTCACTGCTTGATCCAGGATGAAGAGCTAATTTTATTCTGGTTTGCTGTTAGTGAACAAATTTCTACGGGTACCGAATTCATAAGCACAACTGTTTTCTGGTTTTGTAATGAAAGAGCCATTTACTTCAGGATGTACTTCTTGGTGTGTAAAACTTTTATTACAAAAATACAACTTTTTTTAGGAGCATCTTGTCAGCCTGTTCTAGTGGGGAGCGTAGGCTTCTTGAGAGCATGCACGTGTGTGTGTATAAATTTGGAGGAGTCACTTTGGTGAACATATGTCTGCTGCTTCCAGAAAGTGAAAATTTCCATAGAGCAGTGTCACTACACGTGTTTAGATTAAAATTGTGGTGGTGTTTGTTTGGGCTGCTATAGGGAAATGCTAAGCATCTAATAATTTAAGTAGTTGCCTTCTTATTGTGGTCATAAGAAGTGGGTCATTTTGCAATGTGTGTGAAACAGAGAGAAATGTACGCTGTGGCAGGGTACATTGAGGCTTGTTGCACAGGTGTGCAAAAGACGGTGCTAAAGAAATACTTTTAATATATATATATTTTTTTTTTCCTTAAAAACCTGGCCATGAGTTGAATGTAGTATTGAGATGAACAGAATCTTTCTCATATTTTTAGCTGGAAGGTGAGGATGGTAGAAGAGGAGGAAGGCCCTGACCCTGATTAGCTGACTTCTGTAGGGCATGTCGAGGGGTAGCATTGTTTTACATATCAATCTTTTTTTTGGTAACTATTTTCATTTTTAAAAATGTGTCCATGGCCTCAGGCTTTTGAAGGCTCAAGCAGACTAATGCCCAGTTTTTATGAATTCAGGTAGTAGATGTATAGCTATCTACTATAGGGTTTCTGAAAAATGCAATTTGTCCTGTAGTTGCACAACAAAAAAAAATTAAATACAGAACTGGGAACAGATTATTTATCACTTAACTATAGGTTCTGTGCTTTAGTCACAATTGTATACTTCCGTTTTACAAATGCTTTTACTATCTTGACTATTGCATTCCATGTAAACACCTTCCACTTGAGGACAATATTGAACTTTAAAAAAACTACAACTTTGTGAAAGGAATAGGAAGGGAATATTTAAAAATAATAATGATAATATTTTTAAGACTGTATTTTTATTTATTTATATACACATATATATAAGGTATGTGTATATAAATGAATTTAATTTTTTTTTCACCTGGCTTCAGTAACACTTAGTAAGATGAGGAAGCAGCAGTAGGGAGCGCAGGTGCTCTGGCTGGGCAGTGCACAGGGAAGAGGGAAACGCCACAATCAAACACAAACTCATGATGCCATTTGGTGTGCCGGGCTGTTGCAGTGCCACTGGTCAAGTTTACATCAGTTTGCTGGTAATTGTGTCAGATGGAGTTGAGGTTGACAACTCCGAGAGGTCCTGCTCCTTTTGGAGTTAGTGGGAACTTTGCCCTTGACTGCTGGGGAGGAAAGTGGGTGAACTCGCAGAATAAATTGAAATACGGGCAAAGCTAGAATTATGCACGTCTTAGATGTCTTAATATTTTGTTGCTGTGAGAAATATATTCTAGAAGAACTTTTCTGAGGGATTATTGCAGCCCTAAATTAAGACTGTTTAAGATGGGTGCTATAACTGAAATGCTACAGCGGGACACGAAAGGTAGGCAAAGCTAGCACAGTGCTTTGAGTTGCTTTTCGTAAAAAGGCAACACTCTTTAAAAAACTCGGGGTTTTTTATGCCTTCAAGAGAGTAATTTTTTGAGTTTAAACATCCTGTCTCTTCTGGTTGTTTTGATAGAGCTCACACAAGCACAAGGAGAAGAGAATAGGTGCCAAATATAAAAAAAGCAAAAAAATGGCTCTTTATTACTGAGGAGTTCTGTATTTAATGGGGGGAGGGGTAGGAGGTGGGGGGCAGGGCGGGGGTAGAGAAAAAGGAAAGAAAAAGTATGATGGGTTTCTTCCAGCCCTGACTGATAGGATCTCTGTTGCTTACATAGTTTGTGAAAAGGAAATAGTCCTAATGGTTTTCATGGATCATTGGTTTATGGGCTTGGCTCCAGAAAACCTTCTTGCAGAGAATAATTTAGTTAAAACAGTGATGCTAATCAAGTGAAACTGAGAGGGTAGGTGCTCAGCAAATTCAGCAACAGGATGTTGATTCTTTTGTTGATACTATCTCCCAAGTCCAGTAACGGTGGGCTTCCTGATGTTACTTGATTTTCCTAGGTGGCACATGAGAGCTCCATCTGACTTGGTTTTTTTGGTGTGGCTGCCACAGTGTTCAGGCTGGAAGGCAGAGCATCCTCAGTGAGGCTTCTGGATTTGAGGTGCGGGTTTTTGAAACTCATTTTACTTAACTATGTGTCTGAGCCAGCTTTGGCTTTAGCTGAGGCAGTGTTTTCTGGAGGACTGAGTGTGCTGACAACAGGTTGTGCTGGCTTCCCCAGAGCAAGGAGTAGCAGCCGGCAGTGCCCATATTTAGCACGAGGATCTTGGCTCCCAACCCTGTATCTTAACAGGTCTTTCCATCATCCTTAGTGGTCTTTCCCTAGCTTCCATAACATCTCCCTTTTGGTGCCTGGCAATGAATACCATTTGGGAGTGAATCAGGTCAAGAAAGCCCTGAATTGTTGGACATCTGAAATTCCTGGAATGATAAAATTCTTGTTGCCTACAAGATTATTTTTTTTTCTAAACGGTATCATAGTTTTCTGAATGAATTCCTTTTCACTGGTAACCCCGTGAGCAGGCTGATTTTCATCAAGTTGCTAGCTTGAGATAGAAATAGAGATTTTGTTCATTTCCCCTGATGTTAAGCTCCCTAGTGGGAGCAGAAGTGCACTTCTGTGCAGAAGTAGGTGATACTACAGGCTGCCATAAGCTTGTGCACAAGAGAGGTTGGGGCTAGCAACACAGTGGGATGGCAATAGCTCCTGGAGGTAATATTGCTGCTAATCACAGTGTCACAATGTGGACAAGCTACTGGTGATAGCTAGGTGTTTCATACATGTTTTAAAAGCGTGCTGTGGATGAGTTTATCGTGAGCAGTTAAATACCAGTGCCAGTTTGAAGCCTCCTCCAAACCGCAGATTGACCAGTTCTTCCAGTGGCAGGAAGGTACAGTGGGGGAGTTCCTGTTGGGATGATGGAAACTCGGTGCACCAGGCTGTTACTGACACACAGCGCCAGCGATTCCTTTTGCTTCTCCCTGCAACCCATAGGGTGTCCTTCAGCCTCTTTCCAAGAGTCAAACCCAGATCCACGTTAAGCCTGGCGATGAAATTCAAACCTACAGTCTCTCAGAACAGTACTTTCCTGTATTATTAAGATGCTAAGGATATAAATGTTTTCTTACAAGTGAGGTGTATCTGCCCATCATACAGGTGCTGCTTGGGTATCACTTGAAGGATGCTCTGTTATGTTGGTGGAAGAAGTGGTGGGAATGCTTGCTTAGAGTGAGTTTCAGACCACTCTGGTGATAAACCCCATATTTAGCCCCTTGCATTTGAACAAAACAGTGTATGTTACTGATTTTCTATGAAAATTTTCAGGTTATCAAGTGAGTTTTCCTTCTCTTCCTACTGCTATGTGACACCAACAGCTTTGTTCAGGAAGATTTTTTCCTTTTTGGTGTGTGTGTGTGGTTATTGTGTCTGCTTTTCCCTGTGTATTATCCCCAAACAAAATTAACTTGCTGTAGTGTATTTTCAAAATCAAACATGCTGTCAAAAATAACCAATATGTTCCTATGGAGTAGGGAAGGAAAAGGACAGGACAAAGTTCTTTTAAGTGGGACTAACTACATTCTAGTTAGAGAAACAGTAAATACTCTAAACAGTTTTGAATAGGTTGCATACTGTCTTTATTTATGCTTTTCTTTATTCAAAGCCAGCAAAATAGCTACCACTGCTCTGTGAAGAAAGTTTTGTGAAACATTTCTAGTGTTTCAATTAAAAGCAAAGAAAAAAGGAAAAGAAATTTTTCTGCAGTTGGTTAGTCTTGACTCTTTTTTTTTTTCTTCTTTTTTATTTTCCTTTTTTCTTTTATTTCTTTTTGTTAAGCTGCTTGTCCTACCCAACTGCTTAACTTGTATCCTTGCTTACTTTGTCAGCTTTTGAACAGTAGAAATGTGACATACAGGTTGATGACCTACAAACAACACCACTTGAACATAAACTGAAATAAAGCAAGATGTTATCTCTAGAACTGTAGTTTCAGTTTCCTATATGCATGTGACAACATTTTCTTATATACCAGTCTTGCCAAGGCTTTTCAATGAGTTTTGGACCTCATCATTTATACGTAGAAAAGAATGATAAATTTAAAAATAATGCTGCAGTAGTCTTAAGATAACTTTTGCTCTTTATTCTTCCTTTGTTTTGCTTTTTTTTTTTTTTCTTTTATTGCCTGTGAGCCACCATTGAGCAGGGATAAAATCAGAATCAGTTACGCAAATCAAGCACACTTTCCTCCTTTCATAGTTCATCTTTACTGCTTTGGACTTGACAGTAGTCTGCTGCTTTCAAACAACTGCAGATCAATTTGCATAGTTTACCATTGCATAATTTATTAAAACACAAACCAAACCCCATTCCTACACCCTCTCCTCCTCTACCTACCCCTCCTCAAAAAAAAAAAATATCAAAACAACTAAGGATGGAGAGCTGCAGTTAATTTTTAAATAGGGTGCAGACATATTTGCAAGTTGGAGAAGGGAACTATTTTTAAAGCTAACAACTCTGAAGTATTGTAGTGTATGGCAAGCTGAACTTGTTTTAAAAACAAAAGAAAAGATTAGAGGCATAGTACATGCAAAGTAATATGTAAATTTGCTGAAAACCAGTCATTTTGGGGTGTGCATATGATTTCTATTGAAGCATCATACAGATACCCTTTTTAGGGCTTATGCCTTCCTTACCAAGAATATGGAAACAAGTAACATGCATGTATGTATATCTTTACAACTAAATGATTACAAATTCATTTTACGTGCTAGTGTATTTTGTATATTATACCCAGGGCAGGTAGTCCTGTTTGTGGGATGCCATGCAAACTTGGGAAGTGAACAAAAGTTACCATGAGGCATTTCTAAGCAAATGATTTGGAAAGAAGCATAAGTTTCATTGGTAGTCCAGGCCAGTTAAACAAACCAAAGGTTTTCCCAGTAAAATAAGATTCAAATTCATGTTGCAACATCTAGAGTTTATGTCTGTGAGCTGCTAGACTGCGTGAGCCTGCTTTGTGGTGGAGTCAGTTGGGGAATTTGAGTTTAGTTTTGAAAACTTATTTCTGTTTGAAACCAAAACCTAAATAAATATTTTCTTTTGGCACTGAAATTTTTAGCAGTGGGGAACTTCTTGTCAAAGTGCTTAGTGCATACCTTGTAATGGAAATTGTGGGAGAATGTGAATAGAACAGAAATAGACCCAGCGTTTATCTGATAGTTCAACAAAAAGTAAATATTGAGATTTGTTTCTCTTCTTGTGATGGACTATTAAAGTACAACTGACTTGGGAATGGAGGGCTGAAGGGCACAATTTCCCCAAACAGTCATGTGAAAAAGAAGAGTTTTAATCTAGATGGACCTGTTGCTCACTTTCCCCACGTGTTCGACCAGATTTAAAGCCTTAATAAAAAGGCTGGAAGAGTGAATAAACTGTACTATCCCCTAGGGAGGCAGAAAAAGGATCAGAGATGTTTTTTTCTACATCCCTGTTATAGCAGAGAATGCACTAAACGTGATTGTCTAGCTAAGCGAGGGAATACACCATGCCTAAACTACAGGACTCTGACGTAGGAAATACTCAAAAATATGAGTGAGGTGCTCTGCAACTCTCCTGAAGTTTGTCTTCAAGTTGAAGTACAGCTTGTCCTTCAGCTTTCCAGCTGGAGTAATGTCTCTTGCTTCGGGCAGCGAGAGCCTGTCCGCTCCTGAGCCAGGCAGTGGGGTCTTGGAGGAATTTTTTTTCTGTGTCTCAGGTAATCAGCAGAAGCTATCAATACAGAATTTAAATTGCTATAATATAGTATGTGGTGCATTAACAAACCTCCTTTGAACTGCCTCTTGGGAAATTGGTCAGATTGAACACCTGAAGCCTCAAAGCACAAGCACGTGGGGCACCTTCGTTCCTCACATATTTGAGATTTCATCTTGAAGCAGTTTTTGCTTCTGATCTGCCCGATTCAGTTTGACAGGTGCTTCCACCCTCTGGGTTGGGACAAGCTTCTGCTTTTCCACCTTAAACCCCCCTTCTTTTTCTTTTGAGGTCTGCTCTGCTTTACACAAATCACTTAGGGAGTTTTGTTGCTTTCAGCACGTAATTGCTAGGCTAGAGCATCCCAAGTGCTTTAGCTTCACTCGTAAGATTTTCTCTATCCTTTATCTTCTGAGTAGTCTTTCTGCACCTCTTTCAGTTAAATTGGTTTTGGGGGAAGCCATGTCTTTTTGTTTTGCTTTGGACTAGCTAGCCACAACTGTATATATAAAATTACAAATAGTGATTTACCTACACTTTATATAATTGATTAGTCCCGTTTTTCTACTAAAAATACCATTTTTGTCTAATTTTTTTTTTGGTGCGTATAGAACTACTGCAAAGCATCAGCGTCTAACAGCTGTTAGAAGGGCTAATAGGATCCTGTGATCTTTTGATGCTCTGACAGCTCCCTTCTCCCCTTCATCTCCTGTTAATTGGTCCCAGATCACAGCAGAAGTCAGTATTCATAACTGTCTTTCACTTGGTATACTTAAATTTCGCTGCATTTGTGTTACTCCAGCTAGTCCAAAAGACAAATTTCTGTGAGGTGCTTGAGGAGTAGAGAATTCTCTGAACTTTGGTCTTCCAGAAGTCACCAGTGAATATCTGCTTTTTTGTGCAGTCACTACGTAGCTTACTTAGTAGCCCTGATCTCACAAACCTAAGGAATATAGTACCTTTGCTTTGTTTGCATATTTATTGTCTGTCTTTCAGCCAGTGCTTTATGCATCTTTGAAATGTTATAGGTCTGTACCTTAAATAGTATTCCATGAGATAACACATCAGTTCTTGCTTTACCTCTGGATTAAGTTCACTGTATTATCCTTTTTTGAGGAATAAATTACCCAGGCAAAATAAAATTTGCCTCATCTTCATGTCACTGTTCAATTGCATTTCCTTGATTTCTTTTATTCAGATCTTGTATTATCGAGGTCGTGCTTATGTGCTTGTAGGGCCAAGATTGCTTTTCCTTCTCTCCCAAACTGCTTCCTTCCCTCCCTCTCATAATGTTTTTTAGCGTGTCTGTCATTGTTGTGTGTGCCTATTATTTCAGTGCTGTGGGATGGAGATTACCCAGATCTCCTTATTTCTTTATTGTAGATGGTCTAATTGTGTTTCCATACTGTATGTGGCAATAACCATTACCCTATCCTCATTTTCACAGTGTCATTTTACTCTTTCTTGAAACAGAAGGCAAACTATTTGCTTCAGTGTTTCTTTCTGCTTATTTTTTCCCAAACATCCTCTTAAACCTCAGTGTGTAGGTAGCCGCCTTTTCCCCCCTCTCTTGAAGCTGTGCTGCATAGTAACAGTGATGACCCCATTATTTCCTTTCTGTGGTTCAGCTCAAGCAGGCTCTTGGTTTTTACTCTTCTGTTTGTATCTTGTAATCTCTGAAACATACTTTTTTTTCTTAAGCTTCTTTCCACTTTGTGGAGAAAAAAAGGTTTCCTGCTTTTTCTTTTTTTTTTTTTTTTTTTTATTTTAGCATTACAGGTCATGTTTTTATTCTTCCAGGTAGTCTGGAGTTCTCCTCACCAGATTTGTTCTTTACCTTGGAAAACAAACCCAATGAGTAGAAACAGGTTTCAGTAAGAGTGAAAATACCTTCTGAAATTGGTCTGCCTCATCAGGCCCATTAACAAATTCCAGTCATTTCTTGAGCTTTGCCCTTCCCAAATTCCACACTGCTTGACACGTTCTTGGGAAGTGATCGGAAACAGTCGGAATCAGCCTGTGACTGCTTGGGCTACCGGTCATCTCTCCTGTCTGACAGCGTGAGCTGAATCTGAGACAGCATCCCTGTTGACCTGTGGCTGATGATGACTGTTGACCAAAGGAATTTTTCAGCTGTCATGTCTGTGCCATTGCTAACATTCATGTGTGTTGTGGTTTTGTTTTTTTTTTTTTAGATAAAGTAAGTTGTTTTCCCAGGAGTTCGCACTTTTTATTGGTAGTGTATGCGGGGTAATCTATGGGCCACAGCCTGTGTTCAGGTGTAAATCTCTGCAGAATCCCAGTTGCTCTCCAAAGTGATAATTGGCAAAAGTCTGTTATGTTTCAACTGTTCTTTATTTGTTAACTGTTTCATTGGTATGCAGTACTTCCTCACTCCTTTATTTATTTTATTTATTTTTTTTCTCCAGCTTGAATATTTTGCAGCCTTCGTTGTCTGTGTTAGAGGTTGCCATCGGTGCGTAGAGGGCAGATATTGCCTGTGTGCTGCACAGCAACTAGCTCTGTGTTCTGCAGTCAGCCCAATCCTCTCTAGCAGTAAAACATGGCAAATTGAGCTCTTAAACTCGCTGATATGGTCAGTTGCTCAGCATTTCTACACTACTTGGTTTTGACGGCTGGATGAATCCAGTGATGAAGATTTGTGTGTGTTAGTACTTCTCTTCCCTTGTTTTTTTCCTCCCTCATTAACTACCCTACCTGGCATGCCTACTTGGGAAAGTATTGGCTACCTCTGAAAGGTAGATTCTCTGAATCTACTTCTTCTATTTCATAATGTGGCACCGGGTCATCTTTTGCAAGACTAAAGGCCTTTTCTTTTGAACTTCCTAATAGCCCCCTGTGGCAGGACAATCCAGTGCTAGCGCTGTCATCTTAATGTGGAAAACGATTCATCACACAGGAGAAATGTGTGGCTGAATTATTTTTTTTTCTGTGTGTTTAAAAAAAAATTTTCCACAGAAGACTATTACTTTAAGACCAAAGACCATGTGGGAGAGCTGAAATTACTGGAAGCATGTTTATAGGTGAAATTCTGGCAGATTTTTAACTGCCATATGATAAATGTGGCTCTCTAAAAACAAGAAGTTGTATGATTCTTTTTCCAGATATGATTCCTTTACCTTTAATTGCAATTTTAGTATATGAGAAGATTTAGGAATGGAAAGATTCATTTAAAATGTCTAATCACACCAATAATTGACTCTTTATTTTTTCCTCTTGTTTTTTTTTCCTAATTCAATGTGCCCAGTAATGCATCTGCTTGAAGGTGCAGGTACTGTCAATGCAGTTCTTAGTGGCTCCTCTCTCTAAAACTGGAGGGATAGATGTTAATTGTGCTGTGAAACTGTGTAAGCTTTGAATGGTTATAATTTACTTGTATGTCGGGATATGATACATACATTGGTATATATGTATGTATACCAAGGTGTGGTTTTTTTTTATTTGATTGATTGTTTTGTTTTTCTCTGTTAATGGTGAGGAGACACGGGCAGTGGGAAAGCATAAGCAAGTCTTGATGTCTGGCAAGGTTTGATTACATTTGAAATAAGTAGTTGTGATTTATGTTGTTTAGTTTTCGATGAGGAGGAAGAGGAAGTGGGACACATCCTGCCTAACAGCTTCTTGTAATGCTCTATGATTTATCTTTGCACCACGTGCAGTAATACTGTTCAGATTATTTTCTACATGAAAAATACTCAGTATTGTCAACTGTTGAGACTTCTGCCTAATGTTGTCTGTGCTGGGGGACAATTGCAGTCTTGACTCTTCTCTGTGGACCTTGAAGCCAAGGAGTCCCAGCCATATTGTTGTTGCTGCTCTCTTAACAGGTGAGCATGTTTTTAATATTAATGCCACCAGATACAGGGAAGGATGCTGAGTGATTCAGAAGGGACAGGATGAGACAAGGTCTCTCTAAATTTGGAGTTAAGTTGCTTCAGGGCTGTGGGGGTTTAAGGTGTTACTGATGTGATACAGCACTTTGGTATCGGTCAATGTCCCTGTAGCTGGTTTGCCCCATGAGAGCTGCCCTCCTCTGCTGTGGGGTGAGGTTGGGACTGTGGCCGAGTGCTCCCTGAGGAGCAGGCACGTAACCATCCCGGCACCAACGTGGGGTTCCTCCATAGGCACCTGCTGCCCGTTTGTGTCTGTAACTGCAATGGGGGAATGAGATAACATTGGGGTGATAACTTCTTCTTGTATCTGTGTCCAACTTTGGAGTCTTCAACAGAAGAAGGACATGGACCTGTTGGAAAAGGTCCAGCGGAGGGCCACGAGGATGATCAGAGGGATGGAGCACCTCCCCTATGAGGACAAGCTGAGAGAGCTGGGGTTGTTCGGCCTGGAGAAGAGAAGGCTCCAGGGAGACCTTATAATTGCCTTTCAATATCTGAAGGGATCCTGTAGGAGAGCTGGAGAAGGACTCTGTCAGGAAGTGTAGTGAAAGGACAAGGGGCAATGGTTTTAAATTGGAAGAGGGGAGATTTAGATTAGACACCAGAA
>JAOTQQ010000023.1:25712639-25793709 GCA_026546715.1 Gallinago undulata
ATGGGGCTTTGAGCAACCTGGTCTAGTGGGAGGTGTCCCTGCCCATGGCAGGGAGGTTGGAACTAGATGATCTTTAAGGTCCTTTCCAACCCAAACCATTCTATGATTCTATTCTACAATTCTTAAAGAAGTTTGTGAAATCTTGGAGGCTGCTTTTTTGGTCCTCTGTGCAGGTGGGATCTTGTTTGCTTCTGTCACTAAGGAACCTGCTTAACCCCTGCTTAACATCATTTTTAAGATGACTTCATGTTGAGATCTGGGAAGTATTATAACCAAGTCCCACTTTGTCAAGAAAGGGAGCCTTTAGTCTTTATTTGGGAAAGTGCAAATCTTATTGAGTGCTGAGTTCTATTATTTGCCACTTGACAAAAGAAAGGTTAGTGCCAGGTCTTTCAGCTTGCTGCTTTTGGGCTAGGAAGGGGGAGAAAAACAAGAAATAAGCATTGGAAATAAATGTTGTTGCTGTTTGCTAATCCAGATGTAGATTTCATTTTTATCAAGGCCCTTTTAGGGAATGGAATGAAGTGTAAATTTTAAATCTCTTCTCTCTGTCCTTTTAATGCTCAGAGGGGGCTGACATTGTGTATGTTGTGAGAAATCCTGTACTAAGGATTTCTAAGCAGAAATACTAAGAGAAATTTATTAGATTGAAGTAAAAAATACCCTTTTGTAATACATCTAAGCACCTCCTTTAGCATAAGAGGAATCTCAAAACAGTTCCTACCATCAACAATTCATGCTTTCAGTAGGCAAGAAAAGCAAAAACAAGGTAAAAGGAAATAAAGGTATTTTGTTAGCCCTCAGTTCTCCCCTCATTGCCAATGTCCCCTATATCCCCTATATGTTATTTCCTGCTTGGTGTCAAACACGCCCATTTTACACTTTCTCTGATCCCAAAGCGGTGGAGCCCAGCCTTTGTGCATGTTGACAGAGAGGAGCAAACAGTGTTAGTGTCATTGTTTAAAGGCGATCCCTGGAGGAATTTGGGAAGGGAGACAGACCCGTGGTGCGAGTCCTGCTGGGAGTTTGCAGCGTCTCCTTCGGTGGCGCTCCCGTGAAAGCGTCATTGCTTTGGAGAGGCTGTAGGGCTGGTGTGTGTCACATCTGTCACTGGGCTGGAAGCAGCCCTCGCCTTGTATTTGCTAGAAAAGCATTGCAGCCGGGGTTTGAGAAACAAAATACTGGCTGAAGCGGGAGAAATCCATCCTATTGCCAGGAGAGCACAGGAGGGTTGGCAAGGTCATCTGTGCTCATGTGGCTTGTGCATTGGTTTTTATGTTGTCCATCTGGAATACTGTTGTGCGTACCTCTGAGTTGTTAGACATGTCTAAAAAATTACTACTTTGCTAGGTTTTACAGTGGAGTGGAAACGTGGCTGTTCCCTTAATGTGGAAAAATCATGAGTTTGTTTTCATTGATATGCTTTACTGCTTTGTTTTTGTGATCTGTAAAGGAATTATAAAATTGTAACAGGCACAAAGTATTGGCATACAACTGGAAGAATGAATAGAAGCAAAAAATATACAGTCTTAAACTGAAATTTGAGGAATTTTGCACTGATAATTTAGATGTGTGGTTTTACTGTTAATGTGCAGCTCTTCCTAACTGTTCTGGGAATAATCCAGCAATACCTAGAGCAGGGTATGTGGTTACTTTTTTATCAGTTATGTGTTTTCAAATTCCCTTGGAAATGTAACTGCCCATATATATATGTGGCTACAGGTTATCTTGCAGAATGGTACGCACTTCGGTCCTTTCTGATACAGCCACTTGCAATTCAGATAGATTAAATAGAAAAGAATTTTAAAGGCTCTCTGCTTGGTGCTCCAGTCCAATTAAATCCTGGCTTTGTTTGTAGAAGATACAATCAGCATGCGTTGGAACAATTTATATGACCCATAAAAATAAGAGGCTTTGGCCATTTTTGTTGTAACTGTTCAAGTAAGGCAAACTGAAGTGAGCTTTACCAAGAACTGTATGTGCTGGGACTCAACTCCAGCAATCCTCCTGGTAGAGGAGGCCTCGTGTAGCTCCTCCTGATGTGGCTTTTTATACATCACCAGCTCTATTGATAATGAGTATGACTTTGTTGTGAATGTTTCAAAAGTTTGGTTTTCTTTAAAGCCACTCTTAATAAAGCTATGAAGAAGAGGATGTCTGTGTGCGTTTAATAAAACGCAAAAAAAAAAAGCAGTCCTTAAAGTTGCAAAAGGAAAAAGCATGCAAACAGACATGTATCCTGAATTAACAAACGTGAGATAACTAAAAAACATTGCCCCCCTCGCAATAATTCAGTGTTGAGGTTGGCCTTGTATTTTCAGGTCTGCTTCATAAGTTATAAAAACTTTGATATGGCAGATACCTGTTGATATGGCAGATACATGTTGTATAACATATGGCTTAAATAAACATATTCAATTGAAACTGACACTGTTTATAGTTGTTCTGCTCAAGCTGCTGTCTCCTTTAACTGATCCTGCTATCTAGTGGCTATGCCCAGCAGACAGCCTCACTCGGTTTATGGGGGGTTTCATTCTTCTCCATCTACCCTATATATTGAAAAATATTTTTGCAACTCTAGAAGAAACTTTTTCCTAACCAATAGGAGGCTGATGTTCTTTCCCTCCCCATTCTCTGGAAACATTGGATCATTTCAAAAGCAAATCCAGAGTACTCAGTAGTACATCAGTACATGTGTTCAGTTCAGGCTTGCTTGAAACACTGGTGCTCCTCTACCTTTTCAGTGTTCTGTGAAGCCAGCAGGATGCTTTGAGTAAGTTAATGCCGTGTGTAGGACTGTGCGGTGTCTTGCTTACACTGCTTAGGCTGGATTGTAAAGAAACCCAAAGCAATGGAACATTTAAAAAAAAAATAAAATTGAAAAATGGAATACCTTGGGGAGTTAGTTTATATTATTCCATAACATAAGGGGTGGTATCTATAACAGTACTAGGACAGCAACCTATAGGGGGAAAGGATGGCTTTCTGTTACTAACTATGAAGATATTTATTTTTCAGACTTCAATTATACAATCTTACTTTTTCTAATTAAGATTGAGCTAAAACATAAATGACAAATCAGTGACATTTTCTCTCTAAGGAAAATGTCACTGGTAATAACTGGTGTTTCAGATTTTAATAATTAACTGATGTCGACCAATTTTCAGGTTTACAGTCTCCTAGGAGGCAAAACTGTCCTTAACTTATAATACATGTCCTTACTATATAATACATATATATATAATAATGTCCTTACTATATAATACAAAATAATTTTAGTATATAGACTCACTTACCTAGCATTTTAATACATTTACGTGGAATTCATCCACTGAAGAAGCAAGGCAGTAAAACCTGTGCTGGTCCTGCTTTATGAGGTACTCTAAAGCAGTTTTTTCTTTAGAATTCTATTAAGCCAGCATATTTATTTTTTTTAATCTTTATGAGTTTGCTAAAAAGTTTTCTAGCAAAACAAGTATGAAAGATCAAAGTACTTGAATATTTTGAAAAAGCAGATGGAGTAATAATAACTGATGGAGTAATAATATTAATAGCCATTCTTTTTTTGAAAGTAGCTCTGACAATTGTTGGGAACATTATGCTAGAAGGAATGATAGTATCATATAACATTTGCTATGGCCTAAGTTGTCCAGATGCTATTTGGGTATAGTTTTATTAAAATGTTGTTTTTTTCAAAAGACTACAAGGGTCATCTTGAGGATGCCTTGCTTTAATAACTTGTTGGAATTGCGGTGTTATGCTAAATTGTATCAGAGCAAAGGGTATAGTATCCTTGAAGTGAGTCCCTGTTCCCTTTTCAGTCAGCTGGAATTTCTCATTGGTTTTTAGCCTGTCCAGCCCCTCACTTAGGAGATGGTCTGTGTTCAGAGTGTCTCCCTTCTGACCAGTGCCACCAGCAGCGCCAGGCAACCTCCTTCCTGCCAAATTGTGCAGCAGGATCTAAAAATTTCTTACCAAATCAAATCTTCCAGCAGTGAATCTAGTTTAAATGGCTAATTTGCTAATGATCTAAACCAAACTCCTGACTCTAGAGGTTGGTGCCAAGTATGGGTTATTTCCACTCTAATCCTTTTACTGAAGAGTGGTACCTTGGAAGCAGTTATCTGTTTTTTGGCCAGTTTTCAGGGATGGCTGGATTCATTCCCACAGCCGTTGCCTGGCTCTGTCCTGTGTATGTAGAACCAGCTTCCCCACCTGCATCAAAGTGCTCCACACCATGTGTACATGTGTGTGATACAGACAGCCCAAGGTGTTGCTCTAGGTTTGAAAATCAGTAATGTGTTCTTGTGGAGTGGAGGATTTCGCCAATTAATATTTAAAAATTATTGCCACTACACATTCAGGCGGCTTTTCTTTTTAATGGAAATAAACGTCCAAGTCTTCTGTAGACAAAATGCTTGTCACAGGTTGGCATTGACACGTGATGCCCACGCGTGGTTGTCTCGGATGCAGTCTACCTCCGGACCGCGTTGCATGGCTCTGGGGGTGGACGCTCAGGGTCAGGTTGCAGACACAGTTTACTCTTTTTCTAGTTTGTTCCTTGCGATGTGTATCCTGCCTAAGGATAGCAATTGATTTTTAAATGAGAAGAGGAAGGAGACGATGCAAATAAGCAGTGTTCTCTCACGTCGGTTTTAATGCCACAGACCTGATTTCATCAGTGGAGACAGAAAACAGCAAGACGCTTCCTCTAAATTGTTGTTTAATTTAATCCTCTTCTCTCCACTTCTCCCCACCTCCCTCCAGTGCATGTATCCTCCATGGGTTTTGAGGATGCTGCAAGAACAAACTGATTTCCTCTGATTGCAGGTGTACTTTAAAACCTGTAATTTGCCTTAATGGAAGCTAACACTGACCACTTCAGAGCAACGAAGCAGATAAAATCGGTTGCCTGATTACCCAAGTGAGTTAATCATTACATCAAATATTCTGCCTTTGGTGAAACAAAATGAGCGACTTGAATTTTGTCCAAAGACTAGCAAAGAAAACTACCGAGCTATAAATAAGAAAATCTTGAAAGGTATGAAGTATAGTCATTTACAATCCACAACTGTTCCATCTTGACCTTGTTTTGGAGGGGCTGGGGGAGCTGCCTCCTCATGAGCCACCTTGCAGGGTGATAGACACTTTTCAATGAGGTGTATAGCAACGGGAAAAAACAGCAAAGCAGTTTTTTTGTAGACTAGGTTTGAGTTACAAATATGTGTATGATAGAACATAATTATCCTAGCTATTCAAGTCTAGGAAACCTGCACATGTGACTTGCAATAATTCATTAATTCCCGATTGCTGTAGTATAATTTTATACTTTATTTTCCTATGTGATGGCAGAATATTGATCCATTTGACACAAGAGTGAAAACCTGTATTTTTTCTTGAATGATAGTTGAAGCTAAGGTTGCTTCAAATCTTTTTACCTACAAACTGAATCCATCCTCAAATGATGCCTAAAGAAACACACAATATTTACTAAAACCCTTAGAAAAAGGGACTGGAATTTTCCCTTCCTTGGTATTTTAGCTTGTCTTTTCATGCCTACTTAATATCATTCCTTTAATTCTGGTGACCTGTAATATAATTTGGTACTGTATGCTTTCCTGTAGAAGGGTTTTCATTTATATTGGAACTAGAAAAAGCATATTCATTCTGTAAATACAGCTGAGGGAGAAATACAGTAAAATATCCAGCATTAAAGGTTTCTTACTTTCAAGCAGATGTTGCTGCGGGCTCTGTTATGTTAATAAGTTTCTAGCACTTGGTTGAAGGAAATAGCTGACTCTTCCTGTTTATAGAGATAGCAGGCAAAACTTTTCTAATAAGTAAAACTTACACTGCAAACATGATTTTGTCAATTGCTCGGTGTCCTGTAAGCTCCCATGTTGATTGCAAACTTATTGATAAATAAATCACTGTTACTGTTTGTCTTCTGAAGCTTTGTTTTGACAAAAACTTTTTAAAAACAATGAAACTCTTTTGGCTTGGGGATAGAAAAAGGAAGAATGTGGGAGTATATTGTATACTGGACTGAGTATTTCAATGGTCAGATGTGACCAATGGTATACATGATTTAAAAAAATGTTAACTAATTTGGAGCAGTTTACTAAGGTTTAGACTTCTTCTATGCCTCAAGACTGTCTGAGATCAACTCTCACTTTAAAATTCGGAATATGAAAGAAAAACAAAGACTGCAAATATAATGATACTTTATAATGTCCATAATTATGTAGTAGTTATGTGCAGTTACAATTCTGTGATCCTCCATTTGGCTTTATGGAGGGCTTTAAACATAGTACAAGCTGACAGGAGAAAAAGTGTTTACAGTTCAAATTGAAGTTGCATGTTCAGGTTTTCTGTAGGTTAGAACTTTGTGTTAAAAAAAGAAACACATACAAAAATATCCCCAAAATTTGGATTGAAAAAAAGCTATGCATATATGCTATATAATATGCTAAACTTGGAGGTTAGCAGCTATTTACATGGAGCCTAATGACTTCATGGGTTGGGGATACCCACTTGTATTAAGAAAAATACAAATGCTGCCACAGTCTGTATTTCAAAAAAAGGCAGGCGGAGTGGGGTGGATAGACAGGGAAATAGTTTTTATTCTTTTAGTTGCCTTCCTATGCAAACAGATACAGATTATTTCTTGTACTAAGCTGTCAGGAGTTTAGAGCAGTCAGTACGGTTGTCTCTTCTGCTAGTGGAGAAGTTGCTTTAAATTGTAGTCCCATCACACCTGGTATTTTATTCACTTAGATCATGGATTTTCATCCTTCTCAAAGAACAGATAGGCAAGGTCTTCGTTTGAGGTTTGATTAAATTCCTGTTAGTTGTGACTTCAGTCTGTTTTGGATTGGTTTCTTGTTTTCCATCTGTTATTACTTGAAGATGACTAGGTAGAGCTGGAGCACAGAAGCTTCTTGTGGTGAAGTAAGGACTTAGCCAGCTTGATCACATACTGCCGTAGCCGTCCCAGCTCCTAGGGCCGGTGGTTTTGCAGTGTATGAAAATGCTGACGTAATGCGATACCATCAAATTCCTGCAGCTTCTGACCTTTAGTAGGTCTCAGAAGCCTTGGTAAACTGGATTCTTGGAAAATAGGACTGTATTTCTTAAAGCCACCAAGGACCTTCTCCATTTTTCTTGCGTGGTGTTTCCCCCCGCTCCCCTCCCACACAGCGTGGTGCCCTGTCTACACCGTGGCTGTTGAATCTTGTCAACTCATGTAGACCTTTACCACTGCACACCAAAATTTCCCCTCTCTCGAATAAGCGTTTTTGTTGTTTGCTTTGACCTTTAGCTGTCGTAACAGGATTGATGATCCAGAGGGAGAAATTATTTTTCCCGACCCATAGAATGGTTTTTCTGGCAATATCAACACACGTTTCTGTAGTCAAAAGTTGACCTCAGCCTTGACTTGTGAAAGAGATACCAATTAAAATGGTGGGTTGTTTCTTGTCTCTTACTGCCTTTTGGTTTTTCTCCAGAGGCTGGCAAAGGTATCAGCTGCATCAGTTTTTGTAACATTACTGTTCTGACACGAAGAATAAATTGGAAATCAATACCTGATTTTCGTGTTAATAATGTTATGCAGATTTTCAAGTAAGCGTGACTTCTGGTTTGGCAGATTTCACTTGTTGACTTAGTTAAATGGTCTCTTTTGACCTCTGTCTGTGAACCAAGCTGGTTCCTTCTAATGACAATTTTTTGTCAAACAATTCATGGAAATACTGGGGCTTGTTCTTCACATTTTATGTTCATTAAAGTGAAGCTGTAATATAATACTGAGAATGCTACTGAAAAACAAGAGAAGTAAACAGGAGTTTCCATACTTGTTTGTTAAAATAAAAAAAAAAAGTATAACTTTTATGTTCTTCCAACAGCATAAACCATAAGCCCTGCCTGAGGATTTCACAATAGTTCAATCCTATATTTGTAAATAAACCATGATGTTTATTACTGTGACCCATTTTACTGAGAGTACAAAATCTGCTGTCAACTTAATTTAAAGGAATGACACAGATATAGAAGTTTCTCTACAGATTGCCTTGAAACCACTTTGTTTAGTAGTCTGTGCCATCAGAAGGGTAATTAATTTATGGACTGTACAGCTGTTATATATAATACGTCAAAACTGTGTGGCTGTAAATGATCTTTTGGTAAGGTCAAGCTCTGAAGTGTTGTAATAGTTTAAGGTCTGACACCTACATCACATTTGCGTGTACCAGATAACATTTAAATGGGAGATACTGCGTTTATGCTGCGTGGTCACAAATGCCAGAGGATCACCCCACCCCTCAGGTGGGAGATCTGGGTTTGGCTGGCGTATGCAGAAGTCTGGAAGCTGAAAGGTGTTCCTAGCCATCTAGATTAAGCCAGATTAGTGTCTGTGGTTTTTCTTCCTCATTTACATGCCGTACCAAGACACGTGCTTACATCTGAGCTTTCCTCTGGGATGCATTTCCCATCCCTATCTGCTGCCTACAGAGCACAGTCAGGACTGCCTCATCCCATTGCCCTGCTGAGCTGGTCACATGCTGTGTGAGCCCTAGGACATCCTCAATAAGAATTAGTTTTGTGTCAAGGATTGCCCTTTCTGTTATTGGTGTTTTCATATAGGCTTTTCTACTTCCCCAGCATCTCAAAGTGGATAGTAAATGAGAAACACTCTGGTCTCTGTCATAAATAGTGGACTCTCTCAAATTCTGGTGGGTTTTTATCACATTTAATTTATTTTTACTACTTTTAAAAGTAGTAAAAATAGGCATCATTGCAGCAATATGCTAGTGGAAACAGGCAACGTTTGGAGATGTTTGGATATGCAAAAATGACGTTTAATTTTTTTTTGAAAGAATATGCAACGCTTAAGCAGTGTAATATTTCTAGAAGTAGATTGCTTTATTTTGAAAGTGCTTTATTAGAAAACACTTTTGCAGTTGGTCTGTTCCCTGCTGTTTCCCCACTTCTGCATGACAAAAGCAACGTTTTTCCTTCTGTTGGCATGAGCTGAATGATTAGACAGCAGTTACTTAACTATAGTTAGTCCGTAACCATAGCTTTGATATAACTAAGAATACTGTCTTATTAAGGATTGTCTTTGTTAGAAATCAAATTTTTGCTGATCGCTTTTAGGAAATGGAAATCCTTCATATTTAACAACCTTGTATGATTTACCTGTAGCTTTAAAAGTCTGAGTTATGCAAAACTTCTCTTTATGAAGCTGTGTAGATTCTTGACCAGAGATGAAACTGTGATTATCTGCACAAAAATGCAGACTGTACCTAACAAGGATGCTGCTGTTCAGACTCTTCCTTTTCTCAGGGGCAGGGTTGCACATTTTCATGGGCCACCATATAGGATAAGTGGTCTGGAACATATGCCCAAAATAAAGTTAACAGGAGAAACCTTTTTGTGGCTGTGTTTCAGATCTAACACATTTTTGTCTTGTTTGCTGGCTGTTTCTGTATTGCGCTTGATGGGTAGGCAGGAAGGCAGCTGCAGGCAGTCTGCTGTGCAAGTGCTCCAAGCAGGCAGCGGAAGGCACGCTACAGCTGTGGTTTTGATGTTATGCTGGGTGAAGTACCAGCTTTAAACATCGCCACCCTTCCTACGCTCCGCATCAGCCTGCTGCCACCTCCGTTGCGCTGGTGCAGCTGCCCCTGCAAACTGGAGTAACGCAGCTGATGCAGCAGAAAACCCACCTAAGGAAAACAGACATTCAGGTGGGTCTTCTTAAAATATGCCTGTGCATTTGGTGGGCTTGGTATTGCTTATGGGTTCTTTTTTTTGAGTCAGGCAATGTGGTTTTGGAAAAAAAAATTCTCCCCATTCACATCCCTTTCCTGTGATGGTTGACCTCACGAGCTCAGGTATGGTTTAGGTGTGGAGGACAGCCTCAGAACACCTTGTAACATCTGACATACACCTGTTGTTTCTCTTGTTTTCTGCATGCTAGCTCTGTTCGAGAAAAATGCCCACGGGATGAAGGAGCTCAGTTTAGAGTCTGGGAGGGGTGATAAGGGAATGGCCTCCGGCACCACCTTGTGCTCTCTTGCCATGTCCTGCCCTGGCACTGCTCGCTTGAGGACTTCACTCTCTTCTGTATCAGTTCTTGTTACGCTCGGTTTTCTGGCAATGAAATGCAATTACAAGTGTAGCTGTTTCACAATCCCCTTAAGTCATCCGGGGGCAGAGCTGCTGTTGATGGGCATGGTTCCCACCGTTCTTTTCAGAGGGTGCTGCCACCTCCCTGCTGCTGCAACACGGCTCATTGTGCCATACCACTGGCCTGGTGAGTTTTCCTGTTTTGGTATTGAGGGATTAGTTTTCATGCTGTTCCGTATCCCGGTGTGCTTCCCTCCGCAGCCCTGTGAGCGGTTGTGCCAGGAGCAGGAGTAGGATGGGGATGGGAAGGATGTAGGAGAAGGGCAAGGATGCTTATTTTAGCAATAGCGCTGCCGTAAGCCAACTGTAAGTGACCTTAATCGTAGCCAAAGGTCCTGCCTTCCGTCACTCTCGGTATTAATGCTTAAGAGAATGGGATTTTAATGGGTTTTATTACAGTGCCAGCACCTGGAGTGAAGAGGAGTGAGGAGAGGCTGCTGGATCCTGCAGGCGTTAATGAGAGCGCTGGATCCTGCGAGGTTGTCCTTGTCCTTTGTAGCTTACTAACCTCTGTGCACCTCTCAAGTCCTGCTGGAAACAGGCCTGATGCAATGAGCATCATTAACTGCAGTGTGTGTTTTAAGACTGTGCTTAATTATTTTTGTCTCATCTGATGAGATAGTTTTGATCTGTTGTGCTCGTTAGGTGATTGCAGATAAATCAAGTTTTTAAAAACAATCTGTTGATTTCAGAAAGGATATTTCCCTCGCCCCTCCCCTCCCACCCCCAGGAAAAAAAAAGAATAAAAGGCCTCTAGTCTTTAGGAATTGGGTAGTTATTAAAGAAATCATTGTTATTCTCTCTTTTCCATGGGGTAAAGGTAATACTGGAACAGAGATGCGTGCAGCTGCTGAAAGGTGATACTGTTTGGCCATGAGGTTAATGGCCAACTGAAACACTGCTGCAGTTTCTTTTCAGAAAGAAGAAAGCAAAATAATTGAAGGGTTGTTTGCCAGTGGAAACATGATTTGTTTTATACATACGCAGGAGCAGAATTAACTAGTGCTGCCCTCTTGCAGCTCAAGAGCAAGAGAGTCATTAAACTAGTCTTGGTACAGTTATAGCTATATATATACATACACAGAGGTTTTCTGAAGGAAAGGTAGTTAGAGTTTCCATTAATCCTTTGAAGGGAAGATAAGGTGATTGCTTCATGCAGCAGCTCTTGGATCTACAGTCCTATAAATTTAAAGATGGAAATGATCCTTGTTCTGTGGAAACAGACTTTTTCCAGATTCCATGTAACTGCAGTTGTTTTCTTGGTAGAAGGATCACTTGCCAAGGAAGCTCCCTAAATAATCTTCCTCTTTGATTGTTAGTGACTAAAGTTGTCCTGGGGAGAAGGCGTCTGTTCTGCAGTTTATGCAGCTGGGGGTGCAGTTGGCTTTGGCGGGGGCACCCCCAGTTCCCTGGGTCGTTGGCAGGCAATGGCTGGGCTGCGGAGCAGGGGACACGCTTCTTTCTCCTCTTCATGGGAAAGTGATGACTTCAAAGAGTTCACGCAGCTCTCGTCAAAAGCTGGAGGAACAGTTTGCTCCCATCTCTGAAGAAAAGGTGGGTTGGAGTGGTTTTTGGTGTGTGAAAACCTGAAGGGCGTCTAAAATGACTCCTTTCATAGGTTCATAATCTGACCACTGCTGCTGCAGTTGTTGAGACATCCTCTGTTCTTTCCAGGTGTGTAATGCTCCTAAACACCTTTATGTTGGGGGACAAAGAATCAAAAAATACCAGTCTGTCCTTGTGCAATGTGCGGGGCTCCATTCCTGATCTTTAACTGGCTTTACTCTGTTAGACTGAAGAAGGTTCATTTTTACATGGTGTAACATTGTACTTTGCACCACTAGTATTCTGAAATGTTTTTATCTAGGCAAAGGTTGCTTACCTAGGCCTTATGTGTTTTGTTTTACTCTGTGCGTTATTTTAAGTACTTGTTTCATCATTTGTGCTTACCTAAAACACTTCAGAGGAGTACCTCTTCATCCCCCATCATTCATATTAAATAACAGCAGAGAAAAGGAGCCTGATATGGTGTTTAGGGCTGGAAAGTTTAGAGACAGACATCTGTTGAAGACAGTGATATTGCTTATGGGCCAGAGATGGAAGAGTGAAAAATACTGATGAGGAGTTAAGACTTTCACGAGAGATTTAAAGGCAAATGAAGGAATTTTAATCCAAGTCCTCAGCCCAGCAGGGAACAGGTAATGGGTGGACTGAGACTGCTTCTGCCATTTTTAGGGTGGGCTGTATGCACTGGGCCGTCTGAAATCTAATTTCGAATGTTAGCATTCAGATAATCATTCTGAAGGTGCTCTGACATTTGCTTTGCTTCCTTCTGCCTCACCTTGCATGCTCTTGATTCGGTAGGCATTAAGCTCTGTTTAAAATACTGCCCTAATGCAACCTTTTTTTTAAAAAAAATATTTTTTCCTAAGATGAGGAAATAAATTCTTTTTAGAGGTAAAAATCAGAGTCATAGATATCTGGAAATATCAGTAATTTATATCCTTTTAGTACAGTTGCAGATCCTAACTTTATTTTTACTTTAAAAGTGTTTTACTTTAAAAATGAGACTTTCTAAAAAATGTTATTAGTTGAACTACGTTGGATGCTTCTTGCCACTTGTATGTTATCTGTCATTGTTTGGAGCACTAATGGCCACATAAAACGGCAAATCAAGCCTCTGCTTGCTTTCTGTGCTGGTCTTTACCAGTACAAACAAAGTCTTTTTGGCCTCATGAAGGATTTTTGCTTGTAATTTCTTTCAAGGCTTCATAGTTGTATTAGGAAGGGTGTTGAGTTTGAAGGGATACCAAAATGTATGTCTGTGTGCGTTAAGTAATTCTGTGTGTCCAACCCACCCAAGATAAAACTCAATTTAATCTGATTAAGTGAAGGTTATTTAATCTGATGATGTGATGCAACACAGTGGTTGGGACAAGTTGGAAGCATGAGTTCTTGGTCAATCCTGGTGCCGTGACTGTGTGTTGAAGCCCTTGGCTTTAATTAGGGCCCTTTCCTTAGTTGTGTGCCGTTGCCTTTTCCCCTTATCGTCTTTGACCATGGAGTTTCTGGTCCCTCCCTTTTATTAATCGCAGTAGTTGGTTGATTTTGTACGGCAGAGCTGTGTTTAGCTGTCTTTTTCTTTTAAATCACTGCAGAGGTCGACTCCTCCGGTGTATCAGGAGCTGCTGGAAAATGAAGATACTGCTGAAATTATGTAGATTGATAATTCTGCAAAAAACATACAAACCCCATTGTGTCCTGTCTTAACTATATGTGTTGTTATGAACCTTCTTATCAAAAACTTGTGAGGGTGGAAAAAAGTGCTGCCCCTCCTTGTTTTTTGAATGGAGACATGGACTTCCCCCATGTATTATTTTTTTATTATTATCCCACTGTTGTTCTAGAAATCAAAACTTTAATCCGGAGTTATTTAATATGCTTGCAAAGCTTGAAAATAATAAACTATTTGAAGTATGATCGAGGGAAGAGGCAAAATATACGCAGTATATATTCACAAATAGTTTTGTTTTGACATTTATCTTGCTGTAGTCATTCTGCCAACTGGCTTCAGGCACGGCTACCAAAAGAATGAACACATGTTGCATTCATTAGTTCTCATCTGGCTGTGCTTCATCTTGCAAGACAGACGAAATCATGATCATGCTAAATAGATTGTAATGCGTTTGTAATACGAGTTCCCTTCTGCTGAGCAGAGCGATAGCTTTGCAGAGCTCCTGCTTTTAAGCTTCGGTGTTTTGCTTCGGTCTGATATCGTGGGTACAGTGTGCATGGCCAGTGATGTCAGTGCTTTCCCCTCTTGGAAGATGTCATATGAAAAATATTCAAATATAATACTGAACAAACAACCCCCCCTCGGCCTATCCCCCTTCTCTCTCTCCCCCCCCCCCCACCCCGTGTGAACTTTTCAAGTCACGTTGTGCTTTGATGGACATTAGGTCTGTGCTGCTGCTGCCCCCGGGACAGGACCGTGCTTTGGGGCAATACTGGCTTATCTGAGTCGCCCGAGTGCAGAAACCCTTGTCGCCGGTCATTCCCGGTGCTTCTCTGCGCTCCGGCCGAGGGCAAACCCATCGCTGTCGCCTTTTTTTATCGCTCGTGTCGCGACTTTAACGCGGGCCCTCAGCACCGTGTGGTGCGGTGCGATGGCCGCAGGAGGTTGGGGTGGCGGCGCCCCCAGCCCCCTTCCTGCCTGGTGCAAGCCCCGCGTCGTGTCTCTAATCCGCAGCCGGTTCCCCGCCTGGCAGCCGGTGGCCGGGCCCCGCTTCCCCCGAGGGGACGAAGCACCTGAGGCCGCCCACGCCGCGGCCTGCGGGGGGCGGCCGCCTGCCCGCGCCCCGCCAGCGCCCGCTGACGTCTGCGGGCCGGGCCCCTCCCTGAGGCGGCCGCCGGCCCCCGGCCCACCCCCTGCCGCCGGGGACCGGCCGCCTCCGGCAGGGAGGGCTGCGCCGCTCCGGGAGGGGTCTCCTCAGAGCCGGGGCGCGGGGGGGCTCGCCGTGAGCCTGGCCGGGAAGGGCGGAGGGGGGGGCGGCTTGGCGGCGGGGAGAGGGATGGAGGGCAGCCTGCCCTGCCTGGCCGCTGCCTGCGACCCCTCGGCGCTCGTCAGCTTCTGCACGGGTAAAGTACCCACCGCCCCCGGGGGTCTGGCCCTGGAAACCACCGCCCGCTCCTTCCCTTCAGCGGTTCCCTTCCTTGGAGGTTGGGGGGTGGGGGGGACGGGAAAAGGGAAATCTGTACCGTAAACAGCGGGGAAAATATTTATCCGTGCCATTAAGTTAGCGCTGCGCCCGCGTTAGCAGCCGGCGAGGTGTGCTCTGCTCCGGGGCTGCGGCGCGGCATCCTAACCTTGAGAGAGTTGGGTTTTTTTTGGTGTTTTGTTTTTTTTTTTTTTTTTTTTTTTTTTAAAAAAAAAGAAAATAATAATACGATTTTGATCCGTGTGAATAGCGGATAAAATGAGGGGAAGAACGATGAGAAAGTTATTAGTGGGTGGGCAGAAGGCTCCTGGCGTGGGTGCTGGTGGGCGCTCCCTGCCGCCGGCGGGGGTCCCGTCCCGTCCCTTGAACGGGGAGTGTTTTGCGGGAGAGCCCCTTTGCGGGCCTCGGGAAGGAGCTCCCGCTGGGTGTCCCTTTCGTTTCGACCCCTGGGCGTTAGGCTTTCCGAAGGAATCCCGTCGGGAATCCCGTGGGGCGGCCCGCGGGCCTCAGGCAGGAGGCGGTGCAGGCTCGGCCGAGGGGGCTCCCCGCGCATTGCTGCGCTGCTGCTGCCGCCTCTGGAGCGGGCATTTGCCCTTCAGAACTAAGGTTGCTTGGGTTTGTTTGTGTTTTTGTTTTTGTGTTTTTTTTTTTTCCCGGCTTTATTTTTTACTTCGTGTCGTGGTAAAAAAAAATATTTCCACGCGGACTTCTTTAAACAGCTACTCTCAAGCTCAAGCTACTTGAGTGTAAATCTGGTAATCGATCACAGCATGCTGGCTGTATCAACCAAAAGCATTAGAGTTAAGTCTTAAAAAGTCTGATAAAAAAAACTAAATAACCCCCACCAACAAATCAGATCAGATATACGTACGGTGTTTGTACATACAGTACACAATATGTATTGCCCTTACATGCGGTGGAGAAATGAGTTATTGCGAATTAAACAAACGTCGCTGAGCAGCTCTTCTTTGTTTGCTGATTGATTCCCTGTGCTTTTGATACGGATACAGCATCTTGCGTAGAAAACCTTACACTTTTGGCCTGAAACGTGATGGTCGACGGGAAAGTCTATTTAAAAAAATAAGAATATAAAATAAGGGCAGGTATTTAATGTATAGATTTCAATGCATATTTAGTGGGAGAAGGGACTGACCTTGCTACAGTGTACTTTCTTAAAGTGAGCAATGCAGTGTACTTTATCTGCTTCAGAATTCAAAGCATTCAGTTTAGAATTCAAGATGTTGCAACCCTTGGGAAAGACGGAGGGCGAATTGGAAGTTTTAAAATTACGAGTGCTTTATACAGTCTTTTGCAGGCTTGAAAGGATTTTTATGTTAGAAAAGAAAGACCATTAACTGTTTATCTTCAGAACAAAATTCAAAGAAGAGCAATTTGCACAACTAGCAACTTTGTTTCTGATGAGCTAAGAGATTTCTGTTGACTTTAATGGCTTTTAGCAAGAGTTTCTGTGATCGTGTGTGAGAAATATAACAGTGTCTCAAACTTGAGCTTGAGGCATATCTTGAGTTTCAGAAGTGAGTGTGGCATGATGGAGTTACCTATGAGATTTGTCTAGAAATCCAGCAGAATGAAGTGCAACAAATACATTCTTTCCTTAATGAATGTGTTCTACTTTATTTTTTTCTACGACTTAAAAAATTATTTTGATGAGAATCTTGATACAAGACTGAGGATTTGGCTAAATGAGAGTTAAAGACAGTGTCTGTAATTAAAAGAAAATGTGGCTCTGGATACTCTTAGCAGTTTAATATATTCTGCTGATTTAAAACTTGTTTCCTATTTATGTCATGAACCATAATATACCTTTATATAAAGTTATATACTGTGTGAACGTGTGTTGGCTGGCGAGTAAACTTAAAGCGGTAAGAAACTGGTAGGACGGAGAATCAACAAGTGCTTTGTTCATGTAAAATTTCTAACCTCATTGTCAAGAGCTCCTTCCCTTGAGGGCTTTTAGCAACTTTGCAGTGGTAACAAGTAGAAAAAAGCCTGAGATTAAGTTGTATTTGGGCATACATGCTCATTCTTGCTTTATTTGAAGGAGATCAAGGCTTTGTACTAACAGTAGGGTATTTCAGGTGAGGTTTTGAGGGATAACTTTTATTTTTTTAAAAAAAAAGCATTCTACAGTGATACGCTTCTCTATAGGAACTTTTCTACCTTGCCTTTAATTGTGTTTTGGTTTTGTACACATGTCCAACTGCTCATTTCCTGCTAAAGCTAAAAATACATTCCTAATCCAGTAGTGAAGAGCTGGCACTCCCTTTTAACATACGGGATATCGGTGCTGATGGGCATCTTAATCAGATTTTTAAAAAGTTTGTTTGATGTCAGTAGGGACAACTTCTTTTTTCTACTTGTATTTAATTAGTCTTTTGTAATTAAAGCTAAGTCAAGGGGTTATATCATAACATGTTCTTTCAGGAAGATCTTCGCTATCAAATTAGACCTGGGCTAGAGCTTAGCTTGGGTGACACAGATTGGGATAGAAATTTTCAGTTACCTGAGAACAAAACTTCAGTTTTGCATGCTTCACAAATTTTTGCCTCCAGTGACACTTAGCATTATAAACAGTATTTATAAATGGAAAGAAAACCCCCACCAAGGTCCCCAGATCTGTAAAATCTATGGCTTTCAGATTCTTAAATTGAATTGAATACTTTTATCTTTAAGACTGGTAAAGAGTTTGCTTAGGTGGTGTTTCTTAGTGGAGAGTTGCCAGTTGCTGGAGGCATTCGTGGTAAGGGTGTTGCTGTGGCTCTTCAGGGCTTCTGCAGAGGTGAGACCTAGTCCTCCTTGGGCTTAGTGCTGCTTACCGAGGAGGTGTCACCCTACTTTGGCCAGCAGAGGCTTTTGCCCTCCACCTTGCTGGCAGGAGGTGATGGTGGCCAGCATATGGTGCTGCCCCTGCTGCCTTGCTTCCCTGCCCAGGTGCTCAAGAGAAAGTACTTATTTTGAGTTAGGGTCTAACATACGGAACTTTGCTTTAAGTATTCAGATGTGACAAAGGCTTTTTTCTTTCTGGGCCCCGTTATGTAGGCAAAAATTGACAAATTTGACATAGAAGTTCTGCTTGATATTTTACCTAAAATGGTTAGGTACTGGATGGAGACCAGTTAAATAAACGAAGTATCAACCTATTCCAGGGATTACATCTCCCTAAACAGTGTGTTTCTTATAGCCTTGGACTGCCACAACTACATTTGTTTTGATGCAGTGAAGCCTTTTGAAATGAAACAACTTTTGCTGTAATTGCATTGAAAACTTTTGAGCTAGCTTTACTCTAGGTGCTGCCAATAATAATGATGATAAACGTAAAGCTCTATGTGACTATCTTAGTACTTTTTTTAAAAAAAATTGTCTGAAAAAAATCTGTATTCTCTTAGTTAATTCACCTAAAATGTTACAATATTCAATGTTTGATTTAAAAATGTAACTTGCTGTATGTTTCAGTGTACTTGACACACAATTTGACTATGTGAGAGTCAGTGCCGTCACAGCTAGTTTTAAAACAACTTTAAATTATTTGTTTTGAGTAATTGGGAAGTAATCAATCCACATTGTTATGTCCATCCCCCAAAGGTATCAGACACAGAGCAAGTGTTCCTCCCTTCAGTTGATATGTTTTTATAAAGGAGGGGAGAAATCCCCCCAGCCTGCCTTACAAACCTACACTGGCTTTTTTACTACAAGATTTCCACCTGACAAAACAGGGGAAGGCTCTTGATGTACCTACCATAAGCGCTGCTGCAAGTCCAAATTTGAGCATTCAGTGAGCAGCCGTTTGCCCTGGGGGATGAGGGTCAGCCTTGCTGAGTTTTTGCTATCGGGAAGTTATATTAGTGAGGAGGTTTAAAGAATTAAAAGCTAGATTAGAATAGTATTGTCCACAGTCTTGGGCTAGAAATGTGTTATTAGTTTCTCTGAACTTGCTTTCCTGCTTCCCAGAAAAAACTATTTGGTAGTAGCATGCTTAAAAAACCTCAGTGAGTTTGATGGGTGAAGAAGGCAGAGTGTTTTATTTTTTAGAAATAATGAAATGCAACCCAGCAATTCCACAAGAGCCCGGGGCTCCATCCCTCCAAGGTTACAGTATTCCAAATGCTTTAGGCTGTATTTTGTAACGATTCTCTGCTTCTTAACGATCCTTTAACAGAAGGACAAACCGATCCCTACCAGGAGGAACAGTAGTCACCCAGAAATGAATGCCAAGGGTTGCATTTTTGTAGATATGGCCATTCATGCTTGTAATTGAAGGGCTTAAATGTCGGGAAACAGGACTTCCCAAATGTAGAGATGGATGGGATATTACTCTCCTTTTTTATGCTTCTTTGCTAATTATTCCGCACTTTATAGGAAGAGATGATGGTAGCCACCATTCCTTACTGGCATAATTTCCCACATCAATGCGACATCGTCAGCAGGGAGTTCATGAAAATACCATTGTTTCCTCTTACGCAGCCATAAGTTGACTAGAATTTGCAGATTAATGTATACTTGTTTTTAAATTCTTAAATTTAAAGCTGAGCCTACGCTTAACGAACTGAGCTGTAACCTGGATGGGCTAGCTGTTTCCAGGCTTCATTACATTAAATTTATTGTCTAAGTGCTATTTCCTCTTCAGCTACTGCCCCCTCTCCAGGTAACGGAGGGAAGGGACGTGCCTGGTCCGACCTGGCTGTCCTCAGGACGGGGTGGTGCGGTGGCATCGGGCAGAGCCATGGTGGTCCCACTGTCAGGTCAAACATGGTGTTTGACTCTGCACGCCACCAACTGCAGATGTGTTGTGATTGTTTGCATGTGCACGGCTCATAAAAAAAATCTCTCAATGTATGTCTCAACTGAGAAACAAACAAACAAAAAAGTGTATCTGGTACATACTTTGGTAAACATCTGTATTATTATGCTTCAACATGTGACTAAATACCTGTAATATTGCAGTGTAACAGTAGTGCCACGTAGATACAACATAAAGTTACAAATATCGTAATGGTCTGTAGGAGTTTCCATCTCACACTGTTTAGAAGGTTAATACTTACCCTGACCCAGTGGAAAAGTCTAATTTCTTCAACTTAATAGTTGACTTACAAAAATATGGTTACATTTTTTTGGTAATGTTTCTTCTGCTTTGCTATTTGTGTCTCTATCTCACTTCTGACAGTTCCAGGAATATGTGTTAGTCATCAAAAGGAGGTTGATGAGGACTCGGGCAGGGTAATGGTTAGCATTTTCTTAGCAGTCACAGAAAGTAATTTCAAGGTGAAGTAACTGCAAGCTCGAAGTTGCTGAAGTACCAAATTTGGTGAAATATTAAGTTGATGCAGCAAACTTGTCTTTAAAAGTCAGATTAAAAGCTTCAGACTGTCCACACTTCCTCAGCACTGAGTCTTTGATCTCAAATTTTGAGTAATGCCCAGATTAAGAAACCTAAGAAAGTATCTTTATGAACCCTATATCACACCCTTGCTTCACACAAGTAAATTACTCAGGAAAGCAGCAGCCTCCGAAACCTCCCTTTAGTTTTGCATACTGCAAAAGTGCTTCTTCAACCTGCTCCTTCTGCAGGGAGCCAGAGTGGCTCAAAGAGCAGAACTTGCAATGAAACACAGAAAAACTGCTGGACATGCAAAACCCACCCTGTGAGCAGGGAAGGAGAAGGAATGCCCAGATATGATGGTCAGTAGTCGCAGTTGTTCATTGTGTGATAAGAAGATGCTCTGATGTATTGTAAAACCAGATAGAATTTAGGTACTATGTCTTCTGCCTTTGCTCTTCTCTCCCAGCACCTTTTTTGTTCCTCATAGGCTGTAAAAATGCATGAATTTGATGGATTTTGCCCTTGTTTGCCTGTGATTCTCTCCAAAAGCATTTAAAACCATGAGAGTAACCACAGGCTTGTATGGGAGCTGCAGAGGGCTAAGTGAAGGTGGAAACGTACAGCGTGTTGAGACAGTAGGTTAGTAAATGTGGATTAGTGGGTTAAACAGCCTGACACTTACTCTTGAGTAAGAGCCTGTGCTTGAGTAGTCACTACATGGAGGCTGTGGTGCCATCAACTTTCTGATTTCTGATACTTAAGAAATGCGTCAAAGGGAGAGTTCCCTTCCAGGAGAAGCTGATTGAGTTGGTCCTTCAGGTTTCTGCATTCTGCTGCCACCATTGTTTTTTACCCATTTGCTCAATGGCTTAAGTGGCAATTGAGCAATAAGGTTTTTGGGGGATTGATGACAAAGTGGAAAAACTTTGAGCTGGAAGTGGCTTTTGATTACCTGAGTGGCTTGCACCGATCTCGTGTGGTTTCTTTATCTGGCTTACATTAGGTGGCTGGTGGTGAAGCAGTCCTGGGGGCTGCTGGGCAGGAGCTGTCAGGGACAAAGCCAGCCATGCTGGCCACATCCTGGCCCTGCTTCCTCCATAGCAGAGCTGTGATGCTGCTGGGGCAGGGTCTGGGAGGTCTTCCCCAGCTCTCAGAGGTAGAGGCTTCTTGCCATGACAGTTGCGGGTTGCAAAGGATGGTCACACCTAGAGTGTAGGCTTGTACGGGAGCTGCAGAGGGCTAAGTGAAGGTGGAAACTTACAGCGTGTTGAGACAGTAGGTTAGTAAATGTGGATTAGTGGGTTAAACAGCCTGACACTTACTCTTGAGTAAGAGCCTGTGCTTGAGTAGTCACTACATGGAGGCTGTGGTGCCGTCAACTCCCTCTCGGACTCACTCCCTGGTAGTTCATATGGCCGGTACCCCAGGTTGTGGACCAAAGAACATGCTCATACTGGCTCAGTTATAATTCTTCCCCTGCTAATGCCAAAAATAAAATAAAACCTATAAAATAAGATTATTGGAAAGGTTAGAAGATGCTGAAAATGTATAAAACTATTTTGTTCTCGTTGATGTATTCTGTTGTGATGGAGGGATTCTTTCATGCGTGAAGGATCCTGTTATTTTGGCTGGCAGTTTTATGCAGAAGTAGCATGCTCCTGGATGGTTCTTTTATGTGTATACATAGCTGAATTAGTATAGCTAATGCTTAATAAGTGCATGTGGAGTTAATCAATCTTAAAACATAAGCATTAAAGGAATAAACTGGATAATTCTGTGGTTTGAGATGATAGCTGCTTTCAGAATACCTATTACTGTTTTGCTTTAGGCTGTTCCCCCCACAGATATATCAAACAAAGTTATAGAAATCTCCAGGTTTTTAAAAAGGGAAGAGAACTGAATTGCAAACACTGGAGACCTACAATGTAGAGCTTTTCCCAGTATATTTTAAAGTTCATTGGTTTGAAGTGTATTAGTGTGAAACTATAAACTTTCTTTCTGTGGGTTTGTTGCTGGCGTGTTATAGAAAGTGGAAAGAGATACCCTGTGCACTGAAGAGGAGAGCTTTGTGGTAGGGCTGCCAGGGCAGACCAAATACCTATCAAGTACTTGTAGTACTTGTTGATTTCTAATTCCAGACATATCCATGATCAGTCCCATATCCCTTGCTATTTGTAGGGATGTTTTCTTTACCTAAAACCTGTTACTTTGTTGCAAATAGTGGGGGAAAAAACCTGAAGACTTTTTCCCACTCCAGAGGCTCCATCCATGAAAAGAACAGATAAGTAATCTTTTTATGTTATAAAACATGATGTATTTAAGCAACTTTTATAGAAACGTGGTCCCTTTTGTCCTTACAAAATCAGGCAAATGTTCCACATAAGAAATGTATGTTTTACTAAAGGATCCTTTGAGAAAGAAGGAAAAGATGTCCCCATGGAACAGTGATGTTTTTCCCATGCAGTTAAATTCCATCCACACATTCGCGATGGTTTCATATGATTTATCAATAGTGATTATGGCATTTCAATTTTGTGTACATAAAATATGTTCAAGGTGAAATTTTAGAAGGTCTCAGCCTGCCTACGTCGTCCAAAATGTTTTGTTCATTGATTGATTTTTCTCAGAGAAGCTGTAGCATCGCGTAACACTGTTTATGTGCGTTTGTGTTTGCTTGCAGGTGAATTGATTCTGAAACCTGCTTTGCGGCTTAGCCTAAATAAAGATGAGACCTAATTCCTGCCTTTCCAGTGAAGTGTTCCATTTTAGGCATAATAGTGCCAGGATTAGCAACTAAAATTATCATTGAATCTGGCTTTGCTTTTATGTATTCTTTTCTGTGGAAGCAGCCTAACTATGGCTTTTTAATATATATATATAGTCACACATATAGAATGAAGAGTTCTTCCTCTTCATAAATTAAATTAGCTTAATTTCACATCTGTTTGTAGAGCGTTCGTGGAAACTTATTGGTAGTGTCTTTACTGAAGAAAACACAGCAGCACTTGATGGTAGATCTGCAGTCAGAATGGTTTAAAAGAGTATCTTTCTTTGTAAAATAATAAGTGTTAGTATTAAATATTTCTGCAGAATGGCAGGATTGATGACCGGGCAGTCTGTCTCCTGTCAGGCAGCAGCAGGAAAGGTGTGAGCAATGCTTTCCACCCACACCTTGTTTATAGGTGTTAACTTCAAAGTGTCTGTTTAATCGCTAACATAATAAAACAAAAGGAGCTTAACTAAAGAACTGGTCAGTTTTTAAATTGTATTTATGCTTGGTTCCCCTTGTTGAGGGTGGCTCTTGACTTATACCAGTACAGTTATTTCTGCTTGCTGCCTGGTCGGAAATGTTTTCTGTGACACACAATGCACAAGTATTCCCTTTATTTCTCAACACTTGCTTCTCTGTAGTAACTGAGACGGAGGCTGTGAGTAATGGGCGATGAGTAGTTGCAGATACCATCTTACAGGTTGGCTGTGTGGGAGTCACGCAGCTTGTGCTCCATTCTTGAGACTAAGCAGATAGCTTTGCAGAGTCTATACTATTAGACTAGTTCATACAGAGAAGTTTTAGTTCTTTTCTATGCGGGAGGAGAAGAGGTTCTCCTCTAGTACCAAAGCTGCCAGCAGTTGCAGAAGTTGGGGAAGCATCTTAGTGGAAGTGAACAGAAGTGGGGTTTTGACTGCAGCTGTGGGAAGCGTGTGTTTGATCTAGCTGGTGATGAGAGAGATTTATTCTTGCGCTCCCAAGAAACAATGGACTTTTAAAAACACCAAAAGCAAACCTTATGTCTGTTCTTGCCTCGGAGATGGAGGAGAGGTTTAATGACTGGGAGATGGTATCCCTTGCTGCAACAGCGAGTGTAATGTTTTCAGTGCAGAGCTGGGGTAAGGAGTGCCTTCTGCAGGAGGTGCTGCCCATCACGTTCCATCCCAGAGGGCAGCAAGCACAACTGGTCACCCCAGACCTCTGTGGCAGCACCTGGGTGGGCGCAGGAGAAAGCCTAACGCTGGAATTAGTGTTCTCTCCAGAGGGCTTGTCTCTTAATAGAGCTTGTTTTTCACAAGGGAGGGAATGTATTACCATAATAGTATTGTTATCGTTAGCTTTTGGATAAGAAAATGCACAGAAAGACAGTAACTTTTCAAAGTCAATTTAGCTTGTCTGAGAGAAGGGTGGTATTTAACTGAATAGACTCTGGCATTAAGAGTTAATAAAGCAGTGGCCGCACAGGGCTGTGAATAAGGGGAAGGCATTTCTGTACCTGAAATAGCAGAAAACTAAGATAAGACAGTGACTTGCTAAGTCTTTTTGGAACAGATTTTATCTTTATCTGAAATCACTGTGTTCGTCCTGTGACTTGGAGAGATAAGAGCTGTCAGGTACCCTCCCTCAGTACACAGCCCTGGTCCCTCTCCCCTCTTCTGGTGTAAGTGTGTTTCTGCTGAGCATAAAAGCCCGCCAGATCCTGCTCTTCCCAGCAGAGCTGAAAGGGAATGCTTCCCCCATGGGGAAGTAGAGGGTTGTGGGAGAGGGAGCTCCAAGAGCCCAGGGGGATGCCAGCATCAGAAACCCAAATTGCAGTGGGTTGGTGGCCCTGGGAAGGGGACACAGGGCTCTGTCCCATGGGGAGAGCGTGGCATCCTGCCCAGCTGCCCTGGCACCTGCGAGAGGTACGCTGTGAATTTGGGGGAGTGCTGATGAAGAGGGGAGTCTGCACTTTAAGGCTGAATTTTGAGCCTTGGAACGAAGCCATGAAGGACAGGCTTGGGCAGCTTTCCCTTAAGCATGACAGATGGTGAAGATGAGTGAGAACAGCACATACTATGCTCTGTGTTTGATATCAGTATCAAGAAGTGAATCTCTTTAATGTGGCAGTATCCCCTAATACTGATATTTTTATATGGACATCCATCATTCCAATAGAAGACTGTTCTTGTTGCATAAACATAATACTAAATCTAAAAGATAACATCCCATTGCCTGTGGAACACAAACAACCACTGACAGCTGCACAACCTGTACAGCCTAGATTCATAAATGGACATTATGGACAAAAACATATTTCTTTTGGGAAAGGAAAATAGGCTTTATTTTTCCTGACTTTGATGGAGTTTTGCATAGTGATATTTGTGATAGAGTGCCTTGGAATAGCACAGAATGAGATCAAAGAAACTTAGTTTGTACAGTGGTATTTTTGATGTTACAAATTAGATATTTATGAGTCCTGGGGGAAGGAAAAAAGAGCAGCACAGTGAAGCAGCCAGTACAACAAATTTCAGAAATGTTCCAACTCTTTTATTTACAGAGATAATATCTAATTTGATTGCTAGATAACAGAAGCTGGAGATTATTAATTTGTGTTTCAGTATTTGAGATGAATAAAATTTTGCAAATAAACACTGCGTGGTACCAAATAAATTGTAGCCGTAAAAGAAGGGTTATGTTGCTTTGCCTGATGTTATTGTGTTATCTCACTTAATGATTTCAGTGCTTTTTTGTTTTGCTGCTGAAATTATATCCTAGAATTGATGAGAATATAGCAAGTTAAAAGATTAGAAACAGCTTTCCTCAGGGGCAAAAATGTACTTGCTAAAAGCAAACCATAAACAAAAACTCAGATAAGTTTGTTGCTCAAATAAGCAATAAATATTTAAGATCTTGAAGGTTTTCTGTAAGTTTCAAATGTTATGCTGGTACTCCTGAATTCAAATGTTTTGCAGCAGAAGATATGCACTGTGGTGATGGGGAACGTTGAACTTTCCCTGTGTTTTTGCAATCTAAAGATTTAATGTTTTGCAAACTGGATTTAATTTGCACGTTCCTGCAAAAATGCATTTTGGAAATATAGCGTGGAAAATCAGTGGTAACCTGTATGAATTGGTGCTTAAATTCTGGTTTAAAAAAAAAACCACCTCTAAATATACAGAGACTTCTCTGAGCATGAACCGGCATCATTGCTTTGACAAGAGCTGTTAAAAAATAAATGGCCCCAGGGGGAGGGAGGGGTGCAGAGAGAGGTAGAGAATGAGATTACTGTGAGTGCTCTTTTTTCTTATTTTCTCTTTTTTCTTCTCCCAGAAGATTTTGTCCCAGCCTGAATATGGTTATTAATGTTATTCATTTTGTTGAGTAGATCGGCAGTAGTTAATGCTGCTGTCTTTGTAGATGTATGCAGTAATGAAATATGGTTAAAGAAAAATGTTGCGATGGGAAGTCAAGGACTGAACCTAAAAGCCAAATTAGGGTAGTTGTTCAAGCCTATATTTAATTGTCTGGATCATATAGGTATTAAGATGCAGCCTTTAATTACTTGATCATAGTCTCCCCAAGTCAGTACTCGAAAAAGGTGATTCTGCCTAAAAAGCAGTTGCTTAGTATTTTGAGTTGCTTTTATTTTCTTTGCATGGCTTCCTATGTTATTTTTAAGGTAAGGCTTTTAGTCTTGCTTTTCAAGGAAATGTGTGAATTTCAGCATTAACTTTGGTACAGCACTTATGGTAGTTCCTCAGTAGCCCACAAGTGTTAATTAACCTTTATTCGATGCGGGATGATGCTTGCATTTAACAGATGAAGAGTGGTGTTAAAAAAGAGATTAAGGTCAAAAGTGTCTGCTAATTACCAATTTTCTTATTAAGTAATTGCCCAATTTGAAACTCGGAAGACTTGATTGTCAGAGTGCATAGGTAGGACAGCCCTGTACATGTCAAAAGCCTGATTGCTGCAGGCATGAGGTACCTGTGGGAGCTCAGCGCTTTTCCACGTCAACGTCCGGTGCTTCAGGTTTGGCAGAATATGCAGGTTCTTCCCCCGTGTGGCCTTGGGAGTGTGGGAGGGATGCTCTCCTCCTCTCGGTGTCCTGCTCTGGCCACCCTGGAGCCCCCAACAGTGTCTGGCTTTGCCTCTGCCCTGACAAGCTGGAGCCTGTTGGGTGTCTCCACGGGGCGTTTGGGGTGCCACCTGCTCAGGGTGCAGGGAGGTGAGCGGTGGCAGAGCCTTCGGTGAAGAGGAAGACCTCAGAGATCCAGTCCCATGTGAAAAGTTGTTTTCTTAGAAAATTTTAACCAGATGAGTTTGGGCATGGGGGAGTATAGGGGAAAGGAACTCTAGGTGTGAAATTTTTAGCCTACATAGTTTGATGCTTGGCAAAGTTATTAATTTGTAACTTTTAAATTAGCATTTTTATCACGGAAATGTTCTAACACTTCTAGCACAGCGTGAAATGTTTTCGACAATGTAATACTAATATATGTGTGCTGAAGTGTTATTTTTAATGCGTGTGTATCTTACAGCAGAGCAGTGCACTGCAGCTGTCTCTTTGGTTGCTATGTGAACTTCCAGGCATACGTGTTAGAAAAGATGCTCCCTGCTTCTCTCTTTCTCTTAGTGTGACATGAAAATAGGGTGCCATCAGATATTAAAAAGAGCTGGAAGTGACTGGGATGGCTGCTGAGCAAGTTATGTGGGGGATCCCAAGCAGGTGCGTGTAGCCACCACAAATTCCATCTGCAGAGTGTAGAGGTCACTCATCTTTTTTGCAGAAACACCTTTTTGGAAGATACAGATGTGTCCTGCTGGTTGAAGGCCAAGCGTTGAAGTGTCCTGAGCTTCAGTATCAGGACCATCAAGAGCTAAGTAATGCTAAGGGAAGAAAAATACTTAAAAAGCACTACTTAAAAAGGTCTTTTAAGTAGTGGGTGGTGAAAATCCTATGAATGGTCTTACTGTTGTGATTCGTCTTACTGGAGATGGAGCTGATACGAGGAATGGAGAAGGACACGTGAGAGAGCCGGCAGAAATTACCTGCCTCTTCAAGTAATTATGCGGATACCGATGTCAAATATAAGAAGTGTGCACACGTGTTGGCTTTGTTTTGTTCTCTTAATCTACGTATCAAAACTGGTTTTGGCAAGTATAAAGTCTGACCTTTTTCTTCTTAAAACTTGTGTGCCCAATAAATAATACAGTTACTGGAAACGTAGGCAAGCGGAACATGCATGTTGGTCAAATACAGCATGGGTGGAGCCATGAATCTCATGCTGATATATTTCTAGATTATCTGTATTAAAAACAATGCGAGTGTTTACAGCAGCAGTTGCAGAGGATTACTACATAAATGTTTTTGTCATAATAGCTGTAATTTGTGGTTATTATGAAGTTATTTTTTTCAGAATGTTTTTGTATCATCTTTTAATCTTTCTCTTTACCTTGCTTTTTCATGTCAGCAAAAAAATAATAAATATGAAAGCCTATGTGCACAAGTCTGTTTAGCCTACATAAGTAGAACTACTAATTATTAGGCATGAAGCTGTAGATCATCTTAGGTGTCAGATCAACCCTTTAAAATGAGATTGTCTGAAAACGCAGATGATGTTCTCTATAACGTAATGGTGCAACAGTAGACCCACAGACATGAACTCGCTTCAAGTGAACCATAAAGCAGTCCACAAACACCAAATATCAGTAGTGACTATTACATTGCAGAGTATTCATGTGCTTGGGTAAAATCTTCTTATGGATCACCTACAGAGAAAACACTGCAGTTGTGTATATGTTGTGCTTAAATTGACAAGTCCTAAGGAAGCTTTGTCTGGTATAGTTACATATCTTAGTCCTTCATTTAAAATTTAATGCAATGATTTTGGTTTTGGCTGTTTTTGTTCTTTGGGTAGTTTTTTTAATTTTGGGCTGTATGATTATCTATACAGATCTATGTATATACATACATACATGTATGATTATCTATACAGATCTGTATATATCCGTGTACATCTATTCTAGATAGGCCAGTTTACATTTATTCAAGTCATGAATAAATTCTTAATATCGTAAATTATATTCCTGTCCAGGTTTTGACTGAGGTTTTTAATCACAGTCTACGTTTCCAGACTTGAAGGAGGGTTGGGGTTTTTTGTTGTTGGTTTCTTGGGGTTTTTTATGGCCCAAGTCTGTATCTATCAGTTAACATGGTGGCTTGCACTGCCATATTTTATAAGCTATCTTTTTACATAGTTTACAATTAAAAATGCAGATCAGCCATTGGGATGATCACTTTTGATGTTTGAGGCACTACCACTGGACATTGCACTCTCATTTTATGGTCTGATTCTGCAGTAGGATCTGTGCAAATGAACTTACTGCTGACTTGTGTTTCAAGTGGCTTGTGAAAGGCTAGTGCAGAGTAATACATAACTTTTTATTAGCTAGCATGTAGGGGACTGAAACCAGATTGGACTGTGCAACATTAAAAAAAATCTGATGAGCTGCACAAGGAAGACAGTTTCTTCAACGTGATGGTCCTCATGCAGCATCAATCCTGAGTAAATCATTGGTGTGTGACAACATGCGTTCTTCCTGAAAGCCTGAAGAAATGTCTGTGGAAAATAAAAATACAACGTTTAGCTGGTTTTGGAACTACTAACGATGCTGCATATTTGAGAGCCACAAGTAGGGGACCACTGTCTGCAGTTAATGACTTATCTGTACCCATCTCAAAGAATGCGCATTGTTGTTCTACAAGAAAATACAGAAAGAGCTTTTACCTTTGTGCCCAATAATTAATGTGAGATCAAGCAGTATGTTGTCTTTAATTCTGAATTGAAAAATTGGGAAATTAGGGAAAGAGATTGAAAAAGTAGGAAACAAAGTAAAAAAAAAATGTGGAGTAATCCAGAGTGTTAAAGGACAGAGCCTTCTATTTGTTGGAAGGGGAAACTAGGGACACGTCAGAAGTTAATACAGTATTATTTGGGGAGGGCTTTTTAAATCTTCCACATTTGTGTGGTTTAATTCCCATTTTTATATTCCTTCCATGACTCACATCCTTCACAAAACCCAAGATAGTTTGTGTGTGTGCTGACATTTGGAGGAGGTGAAGGAGATACCGTGGGCAGAAGTGTAGAATTTAATTCTGCCTTTGTTTTTTTTGGTGGTTTTTTTTGTTTGGTTGGATTTTTAAGAGAATTTTGTATTAAAGATAAGGAATAGAATTCCTGTTCTTTTATAAGCACCTTTTATAAGGTAGTCTTAAGACAAGTGAGCTGCAGAAAACTGCAGAGAATTTTCTTTCACTTAACAGGGTAGGAAAAACAAATTAGTCAGTTATCTCTCTGGAAATATAAACCTCATCTAGAGTCAAATTATTCTCTGCTCTTCTGAATAAAAACTACAAGTTGTGCAAATACTACTTTCCTGCACACATGGGCTGATCATAGACCTAGTGAGAAATGGTTCTTTTGGGCCAATTGTCTCTTGAAATGGTCAGCCAGGTCTTTATACCAGTCCAAGTAATTTTTGTTGTGTTTATGTAATAAAACTCATAACGCTCTGGGGAAAACATAGAAAACTGTGTGGGTGCCTTGGCAGGCAGGAGTTTAAAAATATCTGTGGTTTGTGTGGCTTTATTGGATAAAATGTAGGATTTTCCACCCTGTGGTTTAAAAATTCCATGTGGTGGAGTTTGTAGAATTTGTTTTTCTGAAATGTTGCTTACATCTAAAAGGAAGCCCTTACTTATGTTTAGTTGGGGCTGGCAGGGATTACTCAGAGAGGTGATAATGGTTGCTCTGGAATTGTTGAGGGGCCCCAGAATAGAGGTGCAGTAGTAAGATGTTTTATTTTCAAATGCAGCCAGTTCAAATCTCTCTGAAGCAGTGAGTGATGAAGGGTGATGCTTTTCAAAAGCTGTTATCCTCACGTGCCTGGTTGGTGACATGTGAGGAGAGAAGTGATATGTGGGCTAGGAGTTTAAATACCATCTCTACGTACTGGATACCCCAAGTTCCTGACTAAAGTCTAAGGGGTGGCTTGAGTTGGTGCCATGGTCAGTCTGCTGGGAATGGTGTGACACAGGTGACTGTGAGGAGTCACGTGCAGTGCAATGTATCGCTTTCGATGCCGTTCACTGGCTATGAAAAATTAAGCGTAATTTTTAGGATCATCCAGATGTCTCATAAGTACAAGCATCCCTGCTTACTCAAAAAGCATGGGAAGAATTGGTGTTTTAATGGCTAAAAGTAAAAATCAAACTAGTGAGCTATGATTAAATAAGAAGACAGTTTGAATTTTACAGTACTGTATGTTTAGGACTAGAATGTTTTTGCTGTCATTTGAGTACCAATACTCTTATCTAATACCACTTTTTAAGACTGAAGGGCCTTAGATTCACATCTGTGGATGTCTCCTCACTGTGACCAGCAGGCATTGCAGATGGTGATTTTTTTGCAATGGATCTTGTTCCTAGTGACTACCTTGAAGGGAATTGTGACCAACACATCCGAAAGGATGCTATTTTGTTATAATTTTAAAAAAAAAAAAGGCGACTAAACAGGTCATCTTAGAATTAATTAAGTGAATGAATCAATAGCCAATTACACTTAAAAATATCTTCCTATATTCCTTAATCTGGTTACCCTCTTTAAATAAATAAATAAATAAATCTCCCTCTGGTTTAGTAAATTAAGAGTGGCTCGTGGAAGGCCTGGATAGGTGTCTGAGACAGCGCGAGGGAAAGGCCAGATGTTTAGAGAAGAGAAAGGGAGGAGATGGACTTTTGCTTCATAAGTGACTGATTCTGTACTTGCGTAAGAGCTATTACCCCTCTGAAGCCGGAATAGCATGCCCTTGAAGGAAGCTTTTTGTTTAAACTTCTTTTGAAGTAGTTGTTTAGATTATAAGAATGTATTTTTAATGGAAGAAGAAATCTGGAAGAGATTTTGAAGACTTCTATGGCAAAAAAAAAAAAAAGGTACAGTTTTGTCTTGTGCAGTTTTGTCAAAATGATCTCAAGGACTGCAGTTATGTTTACTTTCAAGTCATCTTCTTTTAAGCTAATCCCTACTGGACTGACTTTTCAAGACATTGCCAAGCAGGGCATGTTGGAGTTCAGTTGAATATTTGCAGTCACGGATGAGGTATTTGGGTTGGGAATCATTCATTTTAAATCCCTAGTAGTTGCCAGTGTAATGTATGATTGTCATCACTTGAAACAGATGCTGCTTCTGTACAGTGATAACAATAAAATGACTTCCCAGTGTGTTACTGTGTTCTTTGATCAACCAAAATGTTCTTGATTTCCAAGTTAGCTTCTTGCTGTCCAACTTCTCCTTTCCGTGTCTGTGTCTCATGTGCCCTCTCTGCTGTGCAAAGCGGCTGCAGGTGTTTTAGAACCTCTTCTCTCCCATTGTACACATGTAGCCCAGTGCTTGGTTTTGGATCACTAGTGGCTTAACCATCTTGGGTTTCCTACTTGTGCCCCACTTACGCAGCCATAACCTCTGTCAAGGTTAGTTGAGTTTTAAGGTCCTTCTGTCCCTCCATGCCATGTCTAGGGGTTAAGCCTCCACAGCGTGGGTCACAGAGGTTGATGTTGGCCAACTCCTCTACCATCTCAGTTGCTATGTTGAGGAGGTCAAAGCATCGCAGCTCACCCTTACCAGGCAGAAAGATTGGCTCTCTGGTTCACCTTGGAATTCAGTGATGTAACTGTGGCTTTGGGAGCTGCAGGAGCCATCTAACATGCCCCTTTTTTGGGGTGCTGGGGTTCAGCAGAAGCATGTAGTCAATGTTAGTAGTCGGTGGGGAGAAAAGATGCCCATGTCAGGCAGCCAGCGCTGTGGTAGAGTGCTTGCATCTGTGCTCATCGGAGAGACCGAACGACAGTGGAGCCTTTCCTGGTTTGGTAATTACTATTATTTGGACTCTACGCTGGGATCACAGTAATGTCTGGCTTTTGAAATGATGATCTGACATAGCTACTTACTCATTTTACAAATGTTTTATAGTAATCTGTATATTTATACAGCCTGGGAATTTATCCATAATTTATCCATTATAAGACCTTTTAATAGTTCATTAATTGAAAGCTTTGGCAGGCAAAAAAGGAACAGAATTAAACTTTCCTTTTTTATTCCCCCCCTACACTCCCACCCAAGGAAATGTCAGACTTCTCACTTCTGTGTTTGGTCTACTGTTCCAGTGTAAGATGAGATGTAAAGGTCATAATATTTTGAAAATAATTGTCACTGTTTTCTGCAATGTTTGTTTGTCCACTGCATGTATTTAAAGGCTAATATTGTAAAGATAGAAAAAGTATGAATTACATGGTACTTCTTTCAGTCCGTTTACTTCCCTAAAATAAAACCTTTTCTTCATTAATTAATTTATGTAAGTTTACCTTAGTTCCTTTTTATACGCTGCATAGGTATGTGTGCTTGTAGAACTGCTCCTAGCTCCTTAAAAGAGATGGAGTTTTATGCTTTGAAAATGGGGGTTTTGATAACAGAATCTTACCCAGTCCTTCCCATCCTGGGTAGCTGTCACCTGATTTGGATTTGTAAAGTGCTGTTGAGGGAGCAAGAGATACACTGGGCTGTAGAGTTATTTTAATAACTTCCCTGTATATAGGAGGTTCAGTTGTGGCTGGTGATATTAAAGGCATTTTGTTCACAGTTGTTCTGATCTGTTGTCTCCAGATCTGTCTGATTGCTTACCTTATTAATTTCCTTGCGGTTCTTTTTATTTATATGAATGAATATAGTATCAACCATGAAGTGATACGCTTCTGCTCCAGTGAGTTAAACCAATATGCAAAACTGTTCTTGTAGGAGTTGTTTTATCAAAGTAATCTTAGCTGTTCCTTTCAGTTTAATAATAACTGTGAATACTTTTCACTACTAATATTAGTTTGTTTTGTAGGTATTTTGTTAGTGTTGTGGAAGTATCACTCTGATTCTTAATTTTGGTTAGTTCAGTTCTTGGTCCTTCAGTAGTGATTGTCATGTTTTAACTAAATGGAAATTGCTATTAAACTCCTTAATCTCTTTCACATCTAATTCATTGCAGGGCGGGGGGTGGGGTTTGGCTTAGTGTTTCTTTTGATTACATTTATTTTAAAATAAGTGTCCTTATGTAAGTATTTCAAAGATTAAGGCTGCTTTTAGTGAAAAATAGCAATTTAGGATTGTGGCTTATATCAACTTTTTTTTTTTTTCTTAGTAGGAAAGACCTTAGTCTTCAGGGAACTAAAGTCTAGATTGTATATAATTGCAGTAACAATACCAGCTATTTACTCTCACATGTAAATTCACTGTTTGTATATATTTCATAGAATATGGACTTACATTGTCTGTTTGTATAATACAGGTAAATTTTGTAAACCTCTGTTAGGAGTTCCTTCCTGAGGATTTTTAGTAAGCCTAAATCAGGATGGATAAGGAATTCAGTACCTTGCGATTAAGCAACATATTCTTGTATGGGATTTTTTTTTTTAAGTGGTTGGCCTGTGATTTATTGGAACAGACAAATATAAAAATCTGTTATGTGTTATTTTGGCTTGGCAGAAATAATGCAAAGAACTGTCAAAGGCAAAGAGTATGCAGAAGCTGTAATTTCCTTTTTACCACTGAAGAATAGATTTGGCTGGATTATGCCTTCGGTACCAATCTATCTCTGTGTGGCCAAACAGATTTTTGGAACCTTTTCGTAGCATATTTATTTTCTGTTCGCTTCAGGCCAAATGTTATAATGTCATATATTTTTTTGGCACGTGAAGGGTGGTGATGTGAAAAAAGTTAGAGAAGGAATTGGAGTTAGGAACTCTGATCTAGACCACTTGGATTGAGATTGCCACTTGATGCAATTAGGTCATGGCTAACAATACTTGCATGTTCAACTGCGGATTTTTACTTTTTTTTTTTTTTATATAACTTTACATCTTGATTTAAAATTAAGGATTACATTTTAAAATTCTTCAACAGTTCCAAAAGAATATATTGTGAAATTTGACCATCTTTTTAATTAATTCCTTTTAGTTTTATACCTTTTTAGTTAATTCAGTTGGCTATTTAAATAAGCTTAATTTCAGTCTTCCTTTTTCTGGTGAGCATGTTTTTCTTTCTGTGCTGTTTTAACAGAAAATGCATTTCTTCTTCTGATTGTAATAAGGCCACACTCCTTAAGCCTTCCGTCTAAGCTAACTATTAGTAATGTTTCTGTCTTGAACCATTAATTTGATACATTTAACATAATATCCTCTCCTCCTTTGCCTGAACATGCTTGAAAGTGTTCAGTATTTCAAAATGATGGGACAGACATACTCATGCTGTATATACGATTCTTTTTCTAAGGCTTTTAGTTTAGAACAAAATGGTTAAATAAGCTCTTTCTACTCTATTTTCTCACTGCACAGATGACAGCATCTCAGCTGCAAGTACATCTGATGTCCAGGACCGTCTTTCGGCACTGGAGCTGAGAGTACAGCAACAAGAGGATGAAATCACTGTGCTGAAAGCAGCGTTGGCTGATGTGTTGCGGCGTCTCGCTATCTCTGAAGACCATGTAGCTGCTGTGAGAAAATCAGCACCAAGTAAAGGTAAGCCCATAGTTGGTAAATTTTTCTAGAGTCAGGATGTTATCATTTAGAATGTTCTCCATTGATCACTTCTTTTTTCCCTTTTCTCTCTCATTTGTAAAAAAGGCAAGTATATTTTGAGCTAGAGGGCTTAGTGTTTTTAAGAGTGGTTTTGTAGTATATGCCTAATAGATATCTGAAATATGCTTATTAAATTTGCTGTTTGCTAACATTTTTATGTACTTCCCTTAAAATTTACCTTCTTGTTGAAAGTTTCCTGTTTTAATTTAAATAATGAAATGCTTTATAGTTGAGACCTTTAACCTGTCACTTGAGGTTCTGGGAAGTCCCAATGTATCTTGGGGTCTGTGTTTAGACTTCTCTTTAGTCTCAGCTTTGACTTCATCTAGAAGTTATTAAACTGAAGGAGCATATGAGAGGCTACGTCTTCCCTGCATCTAAATTAAAAAACAAAACTAAACAAAGACCCCAAGATACATTGCCACCAAATAAGGAAGTTTTCTGAATATAGTTAGTTTTTGTTCCTCTACAGAGATAACTGATCACTGCTAGGTTTCTTGTAAGAAGTGGCCATGTAGCCACTCAATAATATCTCTTTTGCATAGTGGCTAGTAACTTTTACATTGTAACTTAGATATATGTAGGACTGTTTATAAGTAAAGAAACTAGATGCTGTTTGTGCTGATTTTTTCATACTTTTTCCCCATGAACATTTCCTTTTCTACTCTGGAGAACTACCTGAATTGAGTTGTTTGAATTTATTCCAACTTAAAATCGTGTATTTGGAAAAAACAATGGCTATGTATGTTTGTGGTACATATTAAGCTTCTGATTAAATGAAAGTTAGGTCATACTTCAGAAAATTCACAGTTGTAATTCACCATAAATGCATGTATCCCCATCAAACCATGTAGTGCAGAGTTTTCTAAGCTCAGTCCGCTTCAGCATTGAAGTATGCCCATTACACCAACGCCAGTGTAACACTGAACTCATCATAGCCTATGTTTGTTTGGGTGGCTGCATTATACAGGCTAAAATTGCAGAAGCTGAAAATGTTGAAAGTTTGAATTATTTTAGATGTGGCAGAGAGATCAAATTCTTTAATCAAGTGTTTTTGCAGTCTGTCTGCCAGATGGAAGGAAGTGATGATGCTTAATTGGCTTGGGCTCTGAATCCTGCCATTCTCTCTCACTTGCTAAATGATAGACTGTTGTCAGCCCAGCTTATAAATGCAGCTTTTGTCTACCCGATATGCATCTCTGGTCTCATCAAGATTGAGACTTCCTTCTCTAACTGTGCGTAAATAGAGTTCTAGCTAGTATTTTGACTAAATCAATATTCGCTGTCTATTATGATAAAAAGGAAATGTCCAAGGGGAAAACTGTGGGCACAAATTGTGCAACATAGGACCTTATTTTTCCATTTAAATGCAGAGAATATGCACAGCCCTTGGTTTGGAGTTGTCTAATACCCAGCAAACTCCATGCGCAGGAAGGGCAAATGTGCAGTGTTCTGCAAAACACCTCGGGGCCATCTCCTTACTGGGAGGCTGGGGGTCCTGGGGCAATATGAAGTTCTCCAGGTGAATTTTTTCAGTGAAAAATAAATGAATTATTTCTCAGGGGAGTGGGGAGTGTGTGGAATATCTGAATATCTTCAGCTTTGTGCTGTTGCGTCTCTACCACTTAATGACAACAGCATGTAACTGTCAAGAAAGAGATAGGGGCTGGGGAAGAAATGTACACGTATGAGCTAATACATTGAACTTAAATGAGTTATGACTAATTGGCACAGTATTTAATTTGTGGTGCATGTGTTCAGTTACCTAGTACCATTAGTCAACACATTAACTTCACTGTTTATTGTGAAATCAGCTGCATATAGAAGGCATAAAGATGTCACAAAACATAATGTTCACCTACAATCACAGATATTTTATGAAAGTCTACAATTAGACTTGAAGAATAAGATTGAGATGAATGTTGACTTAAACATCAGTATTTTAATAAATATTTCAAAACAAGCTCTTACATAGCTTTTTGCAGTATCTGCATGTTTTTGCATGTTCTGCTTTGGATTTCTGTATTTTAAGTTCGTTCAATAAGAACTCTTGAAATGTTTTAACAAAGTGAAATGTATTATTTTAATAAATGAGTAGGATTGGCAGAAGATCTGAATTTTCATACAAAAATAATACTCAAGGAAGTCATTGTTAATTTTTCTTTGAAGTATTTTATGGGTACATAACAGGCTCTTACTAGTTGAGTCAGGGTTGCTACAAACGCAGTTGTGTTCCTCCAGAGCTCTCTTTGGTGTTCATGATCTTGTCAAGAATCTGGATTTCTGCATTACAACAATTGTAGTTTCACAGTGAATATTATAGGTGTATTTTCTTTAAAAAATGCTGAGGCTTTAATTCATAGAAGTGTTTGTCTCTACAGCAGCCCTTAAATACATGCTGACATAAGTAACGAGCAAAGAGAATAGATGTGTATATATTTCTGAATACATTGAGAGAGATGTGTTTAATTAGAAGTATGGCAACACAGTGAGATAAAGACTATTAAAATAAGCTGAATTTACAGGAATCATAGTAGTGGAAAAAGCCAACTTGAATATTTCCATCAAACAAAAGAGTTTTAATCTGAGTAAGAGACAACATCTAACCTAGCTCTAAGGAGTCTTTCCTTCTTGTAGCTGAAATGAGTTTTTCTAAAACATCTCCATTTTTTTTTCTTGTTGCCACCTCGGCAGTGTCTTTGAAGAGAGGTTTTTCATCTGCTAAAAATAAGTGATGTGAACAGACTGTGTATCGTGCTGAAAGGGACAAATCCCAATCACTTTTTGACTGATTTTTCTCATTCTGAAGTTGGTGGCCCAACTTAGTGCCAAAAAAAAATCTCTTCATCCTTTGTGTTAGTTTGTCTGTGTTGTGTATCTGGTGAGGTAATTCTGTTCTTCTTTTTCGCATCCCTTTATTTTAAATTGGCAGATTGAATCAACCGTAGCTGAAGCTAAAATTTTTTGCATTATCCTTTGTTTTGTTTTTCTTTGTTTGTCTTTGTTTTTTTTCTTGCCCCTCTGTTGCATGCTTATTTTGAACTTGGTCCAGTCCTCGGTGAAACAATTCACGTGGGCACGGGTAGATTTTTATTTCTAACCCATGGGCTGTCAGTCAGGAGGTTGCTACCTTTAATTTTGGCTGTCTGGCCCTGCCTCAGAAGGAAGCTGCTCTTCATATAGGGATAGGCGATTTGCAAACTGTATGAGATAAGGTGAGATTTTTCTAGCCACCTTAGTGCCTCCAAGTAAAGCGTGAAGTGGAGATACTGTATAAGGGGAATACCTCTAGCAGGGCTTGCAATGGAATTAGTCATTGCACAGTGAAAAGTGGGCGGGGAGTGTTCACATTCGCGTTGTTTTCCTCTTTAGTAGTTCTCAATGCAAAGCCATGCTAAATAGAGAAAATATTTTCAAAATAGAAAAGGCTATGATGGCACTTCTCCATCTCTGCACACAGCTAATAGCAACACAAAGGAGAAATTACCAGGTCCAAAGATAGTGTTGAGAATTAGAAATGTGAAAGGGCTTGAGCAGGTAACAGGTTCCCGGCCGCTTATGGTGTCTGGGGGTATTGGAGTGTGTGGGTATATTTCTCTCTTCTGTTTTTTTTTTCTTTTTTTTTTTTTTTTTCTATTTTAATAGATGACTTGGTAAGAAGGATTTTTTTGGTGAGAAGTAGTTCTTTGCTTTTGGCAGCTCTGTGCTCTTGTTGCCACATGTCTCAGCTCCCGATGCATGATTGATGCTGTTAACATTCACAAAAAATTCCAAAAACAAAGATTACCTGGACACCAAAGAAAAGAAAAGCGTAAAGCAGTCTGGTACTTGTGGCTGCCAGCAAGATAGATTGGCTCACAGCCGGTGCCTGGTAAACCTATTAAAAACTTCCAGGGTGTCAAAATGTGTGTAACAGGAGAATTCATCCCTCCGGCTCTGGGTGTGGAGACAAGTTTGTGGCACACAATGGCACAAGTGAAATGTCTCAGACTAATCGTGTCACTGGGGTATGAGCTCTTGCCCAAAAAAGTGGCCATCTACCAGAAAGCACATCGGGTGTCTGCCTCCGGAGACACAAAGATTTCGTGTCCTTTTTCTGGGCTCTGAAGTAATGAGAAGGCTTCTTACAGGTTAAACCTTTGGAGGTGATTGGAGAAGAATTGATATCAAATAACTCATATGCAAATTCAGCTCATAAAGTGAAATTGAAGCCGTGGATGGCAGTTTGCAGGGAAGGGTCTCCCAGAACAGTGCAGGCTGGCAGACTGAGGGGCATTTATTTTACTTAAAGGAGTTATCTTGGGGGCCTGTAAAAGCAGCAATGTGCTGAGGATGCAGATTATTTATTTATTTATTTCCTTTGTGCAGTGGATTTTTATAACAGGAACTGGAGAGTTTTCCGTGGTTTCCTTCTCCCTTCTCTCATGTGAAATAGTGTGTCTCTTCAGGAGGAAAAATCCTAAGTAGTATCTTGTGTCAAATTCCATCTCATTGCACTAATGTAAGCAAAGCACTTGCGGTGTAATTTTTACTTTATCTCAGCTATGGTTTCGTTTCACTAACATTAAGTAATTTTGTTTTATATTAACAGAAATTGATTTCATTAATGAAAGCATAAGATAGACTTGCATTTGTGGTTTTAATCTTAGCACATTTTAATGTGCAGAATTGTTCTAGTAACTGGGTACAAGTTTATGTTGTCTAATCAGTAAATGTTAAAGGAATAGAAAATGTAAGTGTAGATAGGAAAGTGCTTATAGTAGAGGTGGGATGTAGGCTCTTATCCACGATATTAAAACTAACTTGGCAAGCTTGTACGTGTGTCATTTTACTCATGGGAATAGTCCAATTGAAGTCTGCAGGCAGTATGCTCACATAACAAATAATGATACTCTTGAGGTCTTAATGGATTTTCCAGGTACTGGTTTTAGTGCCATCTGTTCTTTCTGCATTAAAATTATTTTTTCTGCATTTCTTCCCCATTTTTCCTATCTCCTCCTCTGTCTTTAATATTTTCTTTTTTTTTTTCCTGTTAAGCTTACTATTCTTGAAGTTTTCATATATTTTCCATTATTCAAAGAATTTGGATCATCTAGAGGGTATTAATGAACTAAGGGTCACTAACCAGCTAAACCAAGTTTAAGGAAAGAGAACTCAAGAAGAAGAAAGTTAAATTATATTTTTTTTTAAACTTCTGTAACAATAATCTTGTTCATCGGAGAAGATATGCAGAGCACTACAGAGGAGTGTGTTTCAGTTGTGGTGAAAAGTGTCATTCTTTTTCCATAGGCTTCATACAGTTTTGGATATGTTTTCTGCATTTGTGTGCTTTTTTTTGGAACAGTGTGGGCACAAATTCTCCTGAGAAGTACTCTGCTGTTCTCCGTGATGCTTCTCAAACTAAGAATTGCAATGTTGGAGGAGTTAAATGGTGCCACTAACTGTTTTCAAATGAAGCCTCTTTTTGTTTATAATACTTGAGTAACTCTTTCATCACTGTCTGCCAGAGTATATCAAATTATTTCAGATTACTGTAAAGCTTTGTTTTCTCTGCTTTGGTATCTCTCATTTGGCACTTGTTTGAGGAAGTAGGTGGTGCCCCAGGGAAAGTATGGCAGAATAATAAGATGGTAGGGAGGGAGGAGGAAAAGGGCTGTGTGGTTTGAATGATTAGTTGGCTGTCCTGTGCCAAAGAAGCCTTTAGTTTCCCTGGGGAGTAGGCCCAAAGAGTTAAGTGTCAAAGTAGGGGCATGGCTGCCCATGACTCTTAGGAGTTTTATGTCTCTAGGAGGATCAGTTATAGTGAGAAATGTACGCATTGGCAGGTTTAGTCACTAGTTATAAAAAAAAAAAAAATAATCATAGGAAATCTCTAAATAAATATTTAATTATTCTTAACATTGTAGTCAATTTATCTACCTATTGGGAGAGATTCACTTAACATCTCAAGATGTTTACACGCTAGCTGTATGGTCTCCAACTGTTGCATATTAACATGCCTCTATTCAAATAGTTCCTTACCTTTTAACAGGAACTGACAAATACATATGCTCAATAGCCAATCATCAGTTGAGATTTGTCAAATTGGGCTTCAATAAAAAAAATGTTAAAAGCATTTTATTCTTTCAGCTAGATTTAATTATTGTAAGAATAACAAAGTTTGTCAAAACTTAATTTTATCCTAAAATTGAATTATTAAACAAGAAAAAGCATAACCCATAGGTAGCGCTCTGAATTATTTTTTCCTGATTAATATTAGTATCTCGCCCTGACCTGTAATATTTGTTCACGTGATAGCAGAAGAGAACATTTTTTCTACATAAGAAATCTCAATCAGAATTTGACTCTTACTACCTAAGTGTAGTAGTTAAATAAAACAAAATGCTAATGAACATTTCCCCCTACCCTTCAGAATACAGTCCTCTTTTAGAAAAGAGTTTTAGTGCTCCCAATCTGTTTCTCTGCCAGCACCTTCCATGAGCTGAGGGACTTGACATCCTTTGAAATGGCTTTGGTACAGCTTACTACAACATTTTGAAGTGAGTTTAGGACTTGTCATAATTTCTAGTTCATTTTTGATGTCTTCATTTTAGGAAGGAAGTGCAGATAAAATCTTATGTTCTGCTACACTTAGAACTATTTCAGTCTGTTTTTCTGTGGCTCACCTGTGTGGGTTCTCTGGTGACTAATAGTGTGGTTGAACACACACTGTACGCTTCTTTAGTAAGAGTGCTAAATTATGTTTCTGTACTTCAAGCCATCAGTTTATTTGTATAAAGTCCCTAAGCGTGTAATATATTTGAAAAACAGAAATCTTTGTCAAGTGTTTTTCTGAGAAGGAAGTATTCTAAGGTTGTTGAAGGACTTGGATATTGTATGTCTTATTGTTTAAGGAAAAAAAAAAAAGGCAAGCTTAAAGAAAAACATTAAGTAAATCCTTTTTTTTTTTGGCAACATGTAATTTGTTGAGCTTTTTGTTTCAAATCCACTTCCATGATGAAGTGTCCAGGGAATTTATTTTACTGTACTACATTAAAATACATTTTTACATTTTGTACATTTGTACATTACAAATGTACAAAATTACAATGTAAATTACATTGTATGTTGTCATTTTGTACATTACAATGTAATTTTGTACGTTACAATGTACAAATTACAATGTATATTACATTGTACATTTGTACATTACAAAATACATTTTGTACATTTTAATGTATTTTAAGGTAGCTACTTACTTTAAATTGAAATTAGCTGAAGAAGAGAAAAGAAGGGTTTGATTTTTTTAAATTTTTTTTTTGGAAGAAAGGCAGTTTACCTGTCAGGATATCAGCAAAGATATTAAGCAAATTGTTCTAGTTAGCACAAGTCACAACATAATAAACTATATTTTAACATGAAAAAAACTGTAACTTTGGGTTGTGGGAAAAAAAGAAGTAAATTACTAACTGATCCTCGGCTCTACTACCTTGTATGTATGTTTGGAAAGAAAAGTTATCATGTTATCACAGGACACACATTTTCAAAACTTACCACTGTCTCTTACAGCTTGGCTTCACTTTTCCCCACTTAGCTAATCAAGGCTGATAAAGAGTTGGAAACAGATTCTTGGTTTATTATGGTCTGCTTTTTCTAATCCTACTTATCTTCCATTCACACGCTTGTATACTTGACAGATGTTAATGAAATGTTCTTTTGAACTCAACAGATATTCTATGAAAATTATCAGAACAGAGATGAATCCATTATCCATAAAAGACATTTGTTACCACTTTGATCTCTGACAATTTGGATTTAATCCTGGTCACCATACACTGGCTTTCATTTTATGTTCAGTTTATGTCTGGCTTTTGTTCCAAACTAGCAGATAAAGCTGAGCACTACGCAGTCTGACAAATTTCAGACTGTTTATGCTAGCAAGGGACGTATGACATGATATTGGCAGAGATGTGCAATCCGAGTGCTGGGGGAACTCAATTGTTGTAGCCTATTGATCTGGAATTTTTGTTCTCCTGTGCTGCCTTGGAATTTCCCAGGTCTCTTCAGCAAAGTTGCTTGAATGCTGCAAAGGACTATCTCTGCAGTGAAGAAAGTTATAGCATTATTAATTTTTGACATTTTTTGACTGTAGAGATACCCTGAGTAAAAGTCACGGGAAGAGCTCTGGCTGGTTTGGGACCGGTGTGTCGGCTTCCCTGGGCTCCTGTTCCAGCTGGAAAGATCCCGGTTGTGTATGCCTGAGCCTGTAGGCAGCCAGACTTTGCTGCTCCACTGCCTGGGTGTGCACAGGGCGTAAACTTGCCCTTCCTTCTCACTGCTTAAAATTTAAATACATTTTCTTTACATATAGTTGCAGAGTAATTTATTTTTTTTATTTTTTTCCCCTTTGAAAATAGGTGTTCTGAAGGTCACTTTTGAATATCTAGTTAAAATGGAATGCACAGAGAACTTCGAAGGGGACTTCTTTGTTAGGGGTGTTTGGTTTAGGATTTTGGGAGGCTTGTTGTTTTGGTGTTTTGGTTTTTTGTGTGTTTGGTTTTTGCTGTTGTTTTGTTTTTTTCTCTATTCTTGTTTTTTTTTTTTACATTTTATTGCACATTGAGTGTGGTACAGTCAACTGTGATTGACCAAGATTTTGTTCTGAAGTGTAAGAAAGCCTGATATATTTTTGACACTTGAAAAAAATCTGCCAATGCAGTTTTTCCTACATCTTGATGTTTTCACCTGTGGCCAAATGTTTCAGTCACTTTTTCAAGAAACGAAAATGATTCGGGAGATCTGGGTTATGTGTAATTGTTGATCATTTTACAAGCATTTTTACGTTGATTCAAAAACCTTCATCTCAAGCTTAATTTTGCATGTCACTTGTTGAAATTAGGAAGTACTCCGCAGATCTGCCGTCAGCATCTACTTTACAGAAAAACCAATAACCCAAAAACTGGAGTACGGATGATTATGATTAGTTATAAGCATTATTAGTATTGCATTCATTGTTGCGTGGAGCGGAGCACATTCCTGTCATGAGTATGCATTGATGTGCAGTTTTATTTGTCATCAGTTTTGTCCTTTGATGCCAGCAGGAACTAACACTTTTCATACTTAGTAGGAAGAATTCTAGATACCATCAGTGAACAAAATAGCAACGTACCCCTTGCTTGAGAAAATGGAGCTGCTTTTTTTTTTTTTTTTCCCCATTTTATGAAGTTCCTCTACCCTGTCTGTAGTGCTGCTGTTCTTCACAGTTGCCACTGAATGCTTTCCCCACCATGCTGAGAATTAACCGCTATTGTGCCTCCTGATTCATGTTTCTGGAAAGCCACGGTCATGCTGGCTGGAGAGGCATTGATCTATTACGATGAGCAGATGGAGATGCTAAGGTCATACGCAGTTCAAGAGTGAATCATAGGCCTTGATATTATGAATCTCCACAAAGAAGATTATTTACTTTGTCACTGAAAATAAAAGAAGCTAATTTATAGTCTTCTAATACTAAAAGTGCTTTTAAAGATCCTGCGCTTTTGTTCTTGCATGTAAGTTACACAGAGGGGTAAAAGTCTGTTGAGCTTTAGAGGTTTTGTACAGTATATTAACTTTTTAAAATAAAATCTGTATTCAAAACATGTATGTTGCAAATTAAACGGTCTCCCAGAAGTACCAGTTGGAAGTAATCACACAAGGTTGATTTATGCAGAATTTGGGAAGAAAAACAATGATCTTTGGAGTGTTTCTTTGTTTAAGTGTGTCTTTACAGTCTTCAAGTTACCTTTATTCTCATTTCTGCCTGGGATATTCTGTGTGCCCCTTTTGGCTTTCCTGATCTAAATTTCAGACTGGGGTCACGTGCTGCCGGCTGCGTTTGAAGCCGTGTATGGTTAGTGCAGGTCAGCACGTTTCTGCCTCCATCCAAATAGTTCTGAAATCTAATATTCCCTTGATGAGTATCTTTTGTAAAGTGCTTGTTTAACACAAGGACGGATTTGCCTCTCGGCCTGCCTGATAGAGCTGCGATGTGACAAACGGACCAAATTGCTGGGATTGTTCAAACGATGCATCTGTGCCAGTTTGCCCTCAGTGCATAGAGCAGCCGGTTCTCCCCTGCTGCTTTTTTACTCCTCATCTTTATCTTCAATGTATAGGCCTCATGCCTTATCTATCTCACGCTATTCCAAGCCTGCCGTGAGCACAGACCTGTTATTTTCCCGTCAGTCGTGTCCTTTGTGCGTGTTGCTGGAGTCAGGGTGGCTGGATGCCACAGCCCCATGAGATGCAGTAACAACTTGCTGCTTGCAAAACAAGGATGATGGGGTCAACAGTGACCACTGGCTTTTGGATGGTTCCTGTGACGTTAGCCCAGGGATTATTTTTTTCAGGGCTTCAGAGAGGAACAGCACCAGTTTAGCGCTTTGGGGAGGGAGGCAGGGGCAAAACTCCTTTCTGAGTAAGACCTTAGGAAAGCCTGCAAGAAGGAGAGATGGACAGTTAGTGGGAAAGGGTGAAATGTCAGATTCGAGTGAAATGCCTTGTGTTTCACTGGTGGTCTGTGGCAGAGGCAGGTCTGGGAGCCGATTGCTGGGCTGGTGTTCAGATCTTTAAATAGAAGAGCCTTCGCTCCCCCCCATCGTCTTTGCAGTCCCCTCCCCTCCCACATTCACTGCATAGTTTCAAACTTCTGCAATGACTGAAGTGGGCATCTGACAGACAACAGCCTTCTTCACATATACAGTCTTGATTCATCCCCAGAGGACTCTGTAGCGTTCACTGGATGTGGCAGATGTTCTACAGAGTAAACTACATCACAAACTATATCATATTTACTGAAACGTCAATACCTTTTTAACATGGAAAGGACAGCTGAAAACAAGCTGAAAAAAGCTTGATTTTTGAATCCTTAGAATCACAGCCCTTGAACAACTTAATTCTTTCAGTATAGAGGGGACTTCTGTCTGCAGCTTCTTTGAACTTTAGTGAAAAACAGATTGAAAGCAACAAACCTCATGTGGTGTATTAGCTGAGCTGTGATGATTTTGAACAACAGAGTTGAAATAATCAGGTCTGCTGTCACACAGCTGTTGGAGCTACCAGCTTCCCAAACCTAGCTGTAATCTAATTCTCCCTGCGGATCACAACTGGAAAGAGATGTGGCGTGTCACTGAATTAATGTATATGCTGGCAGCATGGCCATAGAGAAGCTAACCCCTATCAGAGCATATTCTTGCCTTGGTGTCCCAGGTTTCCCTTCTCAAGCTTGCCTAGGTTAAGGCTTTCATGAATGTATGTCAGTGGTTACAGGCTAGATGGTTGTCCTGAATGCTGGGACTGCTGCCAAGTGATGCCAGGTTCTCATTTAAGACCTTTTGGTTTTTTTAAATGGATCTTTGGATACAGCTGTAAAAACTTGTGTTCTGCAATTATTATTTTTTTTCTAGGTCAGCCAAGCCTTCGGGAAGCTATCTCAATGTCCTGTATAACTAATGGGAGTACAGGAAGCAGGAAAACAAGCCACAGTTCTTCTGTTTCTGTTGCCAGAAAAGAAACTTTTTCATCTGCTGCAAAAAGGTACTGACTTTTTATTAAATTTAAATTGTATTTTTTGAAAGAAAAAAATAATAATCCAAGCCAAAGAGAGAAAGAATTTGATTTTTGCCTCTGCATGACACTCATCAGAGTTTTCAGAGGTCTAGTAAGGCATAAATAAACTTTGGAGATGTACCATTTTGTTGGGCTGCTTACAGCAGGATTCTTAAAAGAATTCATAAATGGAAAGTATTTCTATACTGTATAGTGTCCAAAATGCATTCTCACTAAAGGACAGAGTGGGCAAATGGATTTCCAATAAAAATGGAAAATTTTTCGTTCTGGTATTCATCTGCATGTTTATTTTTTTTCAAGGAAATTAAAGGACAAAACTGACTCTATTGTCTGGACGGTAAATAGTAAGCAATAGCAAAATAACTATGAAACAATAGTGAATTGTGTAAGATAAAAGTTTATGGGTTTGTGTAGAAAATATTAACCCAAAATATAGCTACTTAGTCTTTATGAAGAATATCTGTATCAGATCTCAAATGTGCGGAAGTAACACTGCTTCAGTTAAATGATGTAAGCTATAACAGTAGCATTTAATGGTTTCCTCTGCATACAGTAAACAGATTTTGTATAACTACTTTCATGTGTTAGATAGTGATGAAATGGCTTTTTAATCAATAGGTTTTGCACCTATTCCTATTTGTTGTGAAGAACAGGCTGCCAGATACAGACACAGGACAGAGAATACTCTAATGTATAACTGTGGTACATTATGTGAACAAATTCTTTGCCTCTATAGAGTATTCTGGTAACTCCAGTGGCTGGTTTGTCTTCTAGTGTGAATGTAAATACTGTACTGTACAAGAAGACAGGAAAATTATATACTTTAGAAATGCTGTATGCAAATATAAACTATATGAGAACATGAGAAAAAGCTTTAGTGCCCTTTGGAATTTGGAAAGCAAGGGTAATGCCCTGCTCTTCTCGTCTCCTCTGTGAAGCATTGCATATCTTTCTTTTTATTGAATCCCTATGTTTACTTTTTAATAATAAATCAGAAAGCGATCACTTTGTCTCTATCTGCTAGTGTGACAGGCACTAGGAGAAAGACATTCCTGTAGGAAGGTGTTTCTTAGTTAGCACTTTTCTATTAATCTTATGCCTGCGGCTCTTGGCAACTTTGATGAGAGCCAGTCCGGTTCCCGTGTTGTTCAGCTTGTGTTTGTGCTGAATCACCTTCTTGATTCATTGGCTGCTCAACACTTGAGTACAGAAGGAGAGCAGAGTGGAGCGGCCGGCATCTCTTTCATCTGAGTTAAGGTCTTTAAAAGGAGACCTGGATAGGCTGAAAGAGGAAAGCCTTAATACGCAGAGGGCAGGTCTCCTCAAGCACCCAAATAACTTTCAGGAGACGTTCTGGTGCTTTCAACACCTCTGAAGATACGTGACTCCCTTCTTCAAGGCTTGTTTTAGGAAGGCTTAAGTCCCCTCTTCAGTTTCCTTTTCAGCAGTTCCTTTCACTCTCCTGTCTTCAGACACACTTCCTTGAAATTTATTTGGTATTTGGAAGAAAAAAACAGTTGGCCTCTTGTAAAATTACTAGCTCAAGAAAGGTGAAAGAAAAGGTCATATCTAAGGCTTTGTGAGTGTGTGTTTTTAACAACAGTAAAACTGTTCAGTACCAAATAGCGTTCCTAGTTGGAGACCCTAGTATTGGCATTCACATAAGTGAATATCAATAGTAGTTCCATTTCCTTAAAGTTAGGGTAGACTTGTCTATTTCTAACATTCTTGTCACGGTTGAAAAGGAATGATGCCAAAGGAAAATATGTCTGCTGGTGGACGTAGTCATCTGTTGATGTAGCTACCACACTTTAGCTACCAAGCAGCCCCCAAAACCTGCCTGTAGTTCCTCATGTTCTAAATATACGTAGCCATACATCTGGTCACAAATAACAGAAGGTCTACCTGTGTCGTAACTCTTACTGTTGTTGAAGCTTAGTGTCCGTATTTTGTGCAGTCTTAATATTGTACATTCTGGGACTCTGGCCTCTGTAGACCTGCCATCTCTCAGAATTCTTTTTGTTTCATTTCCTGGACTGTTTAATCCCTGTTCTTGATCTGATGGCTCAGCAGCTGCACAACAGCAGCACATCCGATTTCGACAAAGGTATGCTAAAATATCAGCTGTTGCCAAAACCAGAGCCCAGGAATGTACCATGAACAACAGGTAGCTGATGTCCCATTGACAGAGATGAAGTCACGTATGTGTTGGCAAAATTTCAGCCCTGTAGTCTGGAACTGAATTGCCATAGAGGTGCTGGAACACTTTAAAACGGAAACCACGCTGCGTACCTTGTATTATCACTGGAGTTGGAAACAGGTTTGTACTTCGTACTGCAGATGACTCTTACAAAGACCTGCTTGATCATTTTCTTTAGGACTGCATGTTTTTCTGAAAACAGCTTCTGGTAAGAGTAGTCTTCATGTTTCACAATGACCACACTCCACAGTAGCTGCCAATGTGTTGTGGTTAAAAGGCTGAAACATTGTGTTAAGTGAGATTAGAGAATCTGCAAAATTAGGGCAGATAGTAATAGATCTCAACAACTCATATGTAAACTGAAGGAATGCCTCATCTAGAGGGGATTAGGAAAGAATTTTTGGATGCATTAAATAACTGCTTCCCAGAACAACTAATCTTTAGAAACCCACAAGAAAAGGTGCTGTTCTTGATTTGGTTTCAGTTGTTGCACAAGACCTAGTTCAAGAGGTATTAGTGGGAGAGCCGCTCTGTAATAGCAGTCATAATACAATTAAGCTGAAGAATTTAACAGGAGAGAGCAAAAAAATAAATTCAGCACAAATATATTCAATACCAAGACTGCCACACATCTACATAATTCACTTTAACATTAAAATGGCAGTGAAAAAAAAAAAAGAAGTCCACTTGCAACCTGATGGTAGATAAAAGCACTATGTTGGAACCCAAGATGTATACCTTGTGCTGCAACTTGGAGAAACCAGAATGGTCCAGTGGCTCTCATGGCCCAACAGAGAAGTTAAGGACTGAACCTAATGCAAAGGTGTGAAACAAATGGTCCACAGCTGACAAGCTCAGTGAAGCCATTGAAGAGATTCCCACACTGAATTTCTAGCAGACCACACTGTGGCTTCCAGGAGATGGATCAGATGAGGTAAATTATTTTGGGTAAGAACATAGAAAATAGGAGACCGAATTGGTAAGTTAGATGATACGCTGCTGGTGGCGGGTGGCATTCACCTGCTGGAGGAACGCAGAGGTGAATTGCAGGATTGCTGGTGTGTCATTATAAACAGGATATTACAAAAAGTATGGGGAAAGGAACTGCAGGTAATGACCTCACTGAAGAGCTCTCTTATGCCACTGTCAGAGAGAGAACATGGTGCCAGCTGAACCATTGTTCTGAGCCAGTAGGACCGTGTAGACCTGCAACCTGGAGTTATGGAAGTAACTGGGTTTCTGTGTCCTCTTTCCTCCTGCATTCCTCATCTCTTTTAAAATTATTAGACTATATGGGAGAGTGAATGCAGAGGTCTGTCACTGTACCTGTTGGAGCAGGAATAGAGAGACTGTTGTTTTCTTTAATGACAAGAGATTCCAAGAATTTATTTCACTGTACTGAATTTCTTGCCACAGACTACAAAAATATTAAGATTGCATAGCGTGCTTTTGAATCCAGCAATGCAAGCTAAGTCTTCTGATTAAAAAAAAAACAATATTTTTTATGCTTCTAGTTAATTAAGGACTTTGCCTATAAATTATTAACCAAAACCCCACAATTCTTTAAGCTTTGTTCTCTATTATCACACGTATTCCCTCAAGAAACGTGAAAGCTCTTTATGGTTTGTTTTCATCTGTTTTTCTGAAAAGAAAATGTAACTTCAATGGGTTATATTGACATTTTTAACTAGTTAATATGGTTTATGGAAGATATCCTGAGTGATCATTATGAATGTATTTTGGGTTTTATATTATTTTTCATGTTTTGACCTGTTCTTCAATGCTTTTTTGGAAGCATTTAGAAAAGTTGAACTCATAAAGCTTTCTTTTGTTGGTAGATTATATACTTTAATTGAAATCACAAATAAAAAAGAAGGTCATATGAATGTTATATTAAAATCAGGGGGGCATTTTTATTCATTTATTTTGAATATTGCATTACTGGTTTTCATTACTTTGTGGGGAAAATTAAATGGAAACACAAATAATAAAGATTCTACAAAGGTTTGAGGGGGGGGAATTGGTGTGATGGAATAGAAATCTAGATTCTCCCTTTCAGAAAGTTTTTATTTCTTTTTTCACTTTGCAAGTTACTTTGAACCTGAGAGAAAAATCTTCGTTTTTCCTTTCTAGCCAGTGTTTGTATCTTGCTTTGTTTGTACACTGAGAAATTTATCTTGGAAGGTGTTTTTCTCAATCTTAAAAACGAAAAAGGTGGTATACTACAGAATAATCTTCTCTTTCAGGTCCTGATATTGTTTGTGTGATTCAGTATATTGCAAAGAATACTATTTTTATAAAGAGACTTTTAATTAATCTCTCTGTTTATTTAGTGGACCTTTGGTTGGGTTCATAATGAATTTAAGATTGTTAATGACATGTATTTAAAGCTCTTTCAGATGTTAACCTAATACATACAGCACTATGAAAATAAAGATATATTCTTAGTTCTTGTTTACTGAAAGCATTAAAGAAGTGGCAAGACAGTCTGATGTTAGTCAACTACAGATCAAAGCAGTGATGAGTTTTCAGGGATGATTTCCTTTGAACTCTGGTGCAGCCAAGGAAAGCCAAGGGACCAGCAGCAGCATTTCGCTTTCTTGGTGACAGCGCAAAGATAAGTGGTACCATGCACACCCAGAATACAGAGAGAGGGGAGAGAGAGAGGAAGGGGTATAGTTTCATGGCAGGCTTAAGTTAATTGGAGATAGTTCAGGTCACATCCCTGCCTTTTGCTTGCAGTGGGCCTTGGCTGGCAGCACGGAAAGGCAGGCACTGAGCTGAACCACAGGATGATTTTTTTATTTTATTTTATTTCTGAGGGACAGCAGACTGGTGGTGCATTGACTTCTGTCAGCTTTGAATGCTCTAGAAGCACCCCCAAATGAAGGACATACTCAAATCAAAGCTGTATTCATTTTAAAACCAGAGTAAACTTAGTAACTTAGTGCAACTACACAGTAAAAAAAAATAAAATAAAAAAAATCTTCCATGCCTCCTTCACCTTTTTTATTTTTGGAGCTTGTGAATAAACCTTGTTTTAGCAAAACTCTAAGCTGAAGAGAGTGAGAAATAATCGAAGCATTCTTTTGGTGATTATATATAGTAAGTAGTTTCGTGCTTCTCCCATCCCTTCACAGAGGGCATTTTGTCCCACTTTTAAATTTATTTGCTTGATCTCTTTTTTTTTTTTCCTCCTTTGTTATACTTTATTTTACAGTGGTACAGAAAAAAAGAAGGAAAAACCTCCAGGACAGAAAGAAAAAAAAGAGGAATCTCATTCTAATGATCAAAGTCCACAAACTCAAGCATCACCTTCTCCCCAGCCCTCCTCACAGACTCCGCAAACACACAGGCAAACTCAAGAAAACAAGAGTTCTGCTCCAGCTAAAAGGTTTTCACAGTACCACAGTACAGAACTAGAAGATGTTGTAATGATACTGAGTTCATATTTGACAACAAGTCATGTGAAATAGTTCCAATCTCATGATCAAGTTAAAAATGTTTGATTTATCTTTTTATGTGCTAGAGACGATGCATTCAGCATGCATTGCGACAGAGCAAATACATAAAAATGAGATTTTTCTTCGAGTAAATTTTTAAGATTACAAAGGGGTTCTCTGTGAGTGAAATCCTAGTATGATAGATTATCTCTAGTCAGTCATTACTCTAAAATATTTAATGACTCTGACTTGATCCTTCTCAAAATACACTTCATAGGTTTTATCTGGCATAGCTGAATTGTGGAGTGTGTTTTGCACATGGCTGTTTACTACATCTCATAACAGCATTTGTTAAATACTAGTATCATTGCAACTCTTCCTCCAGGAGTTTTCTTCTCAAATTATTCTATACAGTGACTGTAGCTTGGGCTTTTTTTTGTGGCCCTTCACTTTTCAACCCCTGCTAGGTTGCAGGGTGGTTCACTTCAGTTTTATTCTGTTTCTTTACATGAGTGAAGCTCTGGGCTTACACCCAAAACATAGAACTGCTTGACTTGAGAGAACATTGAAGTTTATTTAGGATTGCCTTTAAGTTCCCACTTCTCTTTGTGGGAATTAGGCACAGAAAAAATGGTACTTTTTTTTTAATGGCTTTTTAAAATCACAGAAATGTGTTATAAGATTTGGGTGATTATTTCTGAGTTTCAAAACCATGCAGACCACTCAGTATTGTTTCTTTTTTCTTTGTTTGGATCCCTGTCACTTTACTGTTTTGGAAGGTGTGAAATTTTCTTCTATTGTTTGGCGTTTAGGAGACTGAAACAAGCTCTTAAATAAATAAAATTTATTTTTCTGAAATGTACTGTGGTTCACAAGATTCTGTTGTCTTGCATTGCTCGGATTCGCAGCTCTAATAAATATTTAAACTTTCACTTGACTGATGCATGTTATAACACTCCATAAAGGCTCTGTCTCCATGTCTTGCACAAACTCTTAAGTTGTCTGAAGCTGAACTTGTGGCCTGTTTTTCTCCTGCCTGGTATCTCACTGTAAAGATGTTTGTCTGAAGTCTCGCTTACTAATCTTTTGCAGTGTGGGGAAAAAAATAAATGGCTTTTTTCGTCTCCTAATGGTTTAACTTGATTTGATTAACTTGTTTGTTGCAGGACCTTTCAGCTTATTGAGGTGCTGTGGAAGGAGCTTGCTATTTCTATGGTTGCAGTTCAAGACTAAATCCTGCAAAAACCATTTCTGACGGGATGAAGTATAATACTGTTAGCAGGACATATTCAGGCTCTAAATGAGCTGGCTGATGAATAATTAGAGCTAGATCACTTTTGAACATGTTTTCCATGATTAAGCTGTGTGTGAAACTAACGAACTAGTGACTGCAGAACTTGCAGGTTCCCATAAGTGTAAATTGACTACAGTAATAGTGCTGAAAAATTATATCAGGATTCATGGATTTTAATTGTCTGTAGTATTGGGCCAAACCTAACTTGCCTTATTCATGCAAGAAGTTTTCAGACATTTCTTTCAAAAAGATTAAAGCCATTAATGTGGCTTAGAATGTGTTGTCTGCAAAACAGCCATATGCAACTGTAATGAGGGGAAAAAGTAATCTACTTTTCTTTGTTACCTTCGTGATTATTTTTTAATAATACTTTTTCATAATTTATTCTTTAAGGCTAATACCCTGTGTATCCACATGGTTTTTCCACTTTCATTAGCAATATAGCAATGAAGTAGAGAGTAGTTTTGTTCAAGTCTTTATGTAAGACCGTTTGGAAATGGAAGGGAATGGATAAAACATTTGGTGACTGTCTTGCTCAATTGTTTTCATTCATCCAGTTAGAAATTTTTGACTAATCTTTTTTTTCCTGTTTCATGCTTCAGCTTGAAAGAAGACCTAGCTCTGCTTTTGTCTCCTGCTGCTTGATCTGTCCGTTGCACACCCATTCCAGTTACTGTTATTATTTTGTCATTTTAAAATATATTTTTGTTTCTTCTAGCATAAAGAAATCCTTGACTTCTGAAAAACCGCACAGTGCTTGGGAGAGTTCAGATGACAGTCGTAACAAGCTGCTGAGAGTAGCATCGACATCTAAATTAATATCAAAAGTGGCAAAGAATGCAGACAAGTACGTATCGGTTTGGTACAGAGAAGCAAGTGAACTTTAGAGTCAAAATATTATGAAATTGCATAATTTTACTGAATTTACTTAGGTATATGCTAAAGCCATTTACATCTTTGTTTTTACCAGGAATAATTACTTGTGTAGCCTGCCAATGTGGCACTCTAGGTGCCTGTGGAATCCTAAAATTATTAAATAATGTGAATGCAGAATTTGAATATAAATATAGTTTATTGTTGCCCTTGAGCTAGCAGAATTATGCAGTATCAGTTAAGATTTATGGCTTAATGCCACTGTTGTGAAGCTTCCAGACAGTTTCTTCTTAATTAAAACTGATTTGAAAATGCGAGTATATTTCCTTGTAGTTAATTTACTGGATTTGACATAGTATGTGTGTCTCTAATGTAGACTATAATAATAAGAGTATACTTTCATGATTTCAGGTAGGTTTCTCAAATTAACTGTTTAGCAGATTCCTGATAGCAGGTTCTAGATAATAGGCAGGGATCTTCTTTTCAGCTTTGTCTTCAGTAAGTGATGTGCTGTAGCCCATCATGCCTCTTGTGCTCTTGTTCTGCAAGAGGTTTTCTCAGTGTGTGGTCTCCAGTGGAGGCCTCACCAGGGATGGACAGCACGGAGTAGTTACTGCTGCCCCTGTCAGCACAGGGACAAGAGTTTGCTTTTTGCTGTAACTCCACGTTGTTGACCCATATTGTAACCCACTTGTTGTCCTCTCTGCCCACTGGGCTTCCCACTTTGTGTTCACACACTTAGTTTCCTTTTTTGAGATTGAAATTTTCATGAATTTGTCGAAATTGTTATGTTAACTTTTTGACGGGCCGTTTGCTATTTGCTGAGATCCCCCCAGCGTGCTGGCAGCTTCCCCTAGCTTGATGTTGTCAGCAGATTTCATACATCTGCTCATTAATCTTCATTCAGATAGCCATTAACTGGTCCAAGGCAGGACTACCTGAAAACCCCTCCCACTATGACAAATAAAACTCTTCACACCTTTCAGAGTAATTCCCAGTCTTTTTATAATCATGTCTGTAGTGCTTTCCTTAGCTTACATATAAGACTATCAAATATATCCTTAGAGTCAAGAGCAGTACAAGTACATTCCTTCTTTCCTAGGAATGGGAAGAACAAAAACATCTTAAATTAATCTTGGGTGTGGATATCGGCACATTTACTGAAAGCTTTTTGCTTAGCTTGAAGAGTTCTGCAGAGCAGTGAAGTGCTGTGTGTGAGGAATTATGGGTTACATATTTTGCAAGTATTTCTTTTCTTTATATGATTGGGTTTCACATTGGAATTTAAAAGTCCTTTGGCAATTTAGATTATAGCAGGGTACTGCTAAATAATATTTTGAAATGAAAAAAACTTGATTTGTACTTATCAAGTTTCTTGGGTTTTTTTATGCTACTAAAATATCTTTCACAATGTGGTATATACTTCAAATTTGCTAATAATAAAAAATAAATTTTACTTTTGTTGACATTTTGTATCTTGGTTCAGGTATGGTCAAAGTAGAAGTATCTTGTTTCATTTTCCTGTGGTTCTGCTTATTTTCTATAAGACGTATTAAATGCTGCCCTTCTACAATCTCTAAAGTAGGAAAAAAAATCAGGTAACTAACAAAAGAGCTGACAATGAAAGACTAGGATTAATTGTTGTTATAGTTGTTTGTTTAAAACTTGAAGCTCTTGTTTCTTAAGGTGTTTGGCAAAAAACCCAAAGCTTCAAACATTATTAATCGTAGACCATCATCTGCCTAAAGACTGGGTGTTGTTTGTGTACCATGGTCTTACGCTCAGATTCATAATAAAAGTACTGTTTGCATTCAGAGCACACATTAAAACTCATTTCTTGCTCACACCCTGTGTGCCCAGTTTCTAAAAGAATTGATTGATGTTGCGCATGGGCATATTGTTATATTGCATTTCTGATTCCCAATTAAGAAAAGTTGGCCTAATCTGCCTGAAATCACCCACGTCTTTTGCAAGGGAACAGAATTCAGCCCCTAATGTGGGCCCCAGGACAGAAATGTTTTACATATGCCTTGCCTCACCAGCCCAGGAGATGAACTTTGTTTAGTAAGCTCAGTTTTTAAGGCAGCACTGAGCTGTAAATCAGGCTGATAAAGCCATAAGAAGAGGGTTCCCATGGCAGCCCATCATTCAGCATTTTTCAGGCAATCTGGGGAATCCAGTTTTAATTTTTTATTAGGCAGTGTGGTGAAGGGTGATTCTACCAATAGCCAGAGATGGCTTTCCTAATGCATATGCTTGACCCTTTGTCACTGTTACAAAAATTTGACCTCCATCCAGCTAAAAATACTGGATGCCACTCATACCTTCCTGCTGAATTTCAAATGAATTCAAGAGGGGGTTTTATGCAATACATTCTTCTGTCAAGGAGTGTTATTCTGGTAAGAAGTAGCTCTTTGCACACACACACACAAAAAAAAAAAAAGAGGGTTTTTTGTGAGTAGTTCATTCCTGGCTCTGGCAAGGAGAGACGTCTCAGCTGCTTTGAAGTCTTTGTGTTTTACATCCAGTAATGATGCATGGATCCAGTTTAAATGAAACTGCAACTTACTTACGTTTAATCCATGTGTCCAACAGGGTTAATTCCTAGAAAAATTTGTGTTGTTGTGTGCTGACAGCTTATTTTGACAGGTGTTAAATGCTTTGCATTGAGGCTTGAGGGTGTTTGGCAGCTTAAAACATTTGGTTATTACAAGTTTGCTTGCTCAAAATGGAATTTTCCATGCACAAGGAATATACTCTCCATTATTAAAAGCTTTTTGTTGTTATTACAGTAATTCTTAGGAGCCCTTACCATAGTCTTTAAGTTACTTAAAATATACAGTGAACTGCATAAAATAATATATGGGTAAAAATGCACTATGATTAGTAAGATTAGTTATTTCACCTCTTATACTACGGTGATGCTGCACACAGAATCTGATGAGATTGCCAAATGCAATAGTGTGTAAAAACTAGATGGTATTGGCTTGATAAGCACTTCACATATTATTAACGATATTACTTTGAATTTTTCCTCAGGCACAAAGATGTCATCGTCAGCCAAGGTAAATAAAGACCTTTATTTTTAAATACTAGATGAAGTTGAAAAGACTTGCTTTTTCTGAATAGTATTTCCTGTAAATAAGTACATTAGGACCTATGCTTATGAAACAGGGATATAGAGCTAAAATAACATTAAGAATTACTCCAGGAATTTGGCTGGCCCAGTGTTACTCAAGACCTGTGTAACAATCTTTGAAATTACAGAGAAATGCCTCATCAGATTAGATCTTTAGGAAGGACAGAAATTTTTGGTGGGTGGTGGGAAGATTTGTTTTACTTTTATGAAATACTAAGTGTTTTTTGATTGTTTTCTCTGTGTGTATGTGCATAAATAGAGAGAGGTTATGAAAACAAAAATCTTAAGTTTTGACCTATGTGCCAGTCTTCATCCAAGCAGGTATGAGTGAGACTTTAGAAATAGTTTTAAGATATTTTATTTCTGTCCCATAACCAGCAAAAATGTCAACTCGTGAAAAAAACAGCCAAGGTAAGAATTAAGCTATGCCCTTTGGTTCCTTTCTAATTTAGCACTGTCACAAATCTTTTATTTGGCTTTTCACCATCAAAGAGTGTCACTGCGTGATGACTTCAAAACTTTGAGCATTTAAATAAGTATTTCAGCTTTCTTATTGTAGAAGTATATATACATATGCACATTGCAGGCTATGTGGGGATTACTTGGGGATAGTCTAAAATAAATTACTACACGCATAATTGCCTCAGAGAGGAATGTGTGCTCAAATAAGGTTCTAGAAGTCTTGCATTGTTGCTTAAGATATCAGAATATTAAGAACTGCCAACTAAAAGATTTGTTTTATCTCGGCTTTCTGTCTTGCCAATATTACAACATATACACAGTGATTAGACGAGAACAGACTGAAGGTTTTAATGTAGTCTAAAATGAAGAATGAGTCTCTTCTAAAGTGTATGTCTTTGCACCGATGAATCTTGCGTTCTGTGGCTACCTGCTGCTGCTGGCTCGTTCAGACAGGAAAGGGAGCCGTCTATCTCAGCGTGGTGGGATGTGACAACAAAATAAATCCACTTCTTGTGTCGCAAAACTACTCTGCTTTGATGTCCTGCAAACTGTGCTGAAGCATGCAGTTTCTGAACTAAAGCATGTAACCCAAGTGCATGCTGTACACAGCATAATTCTATGTACAGAGGTTCTGTCTCATGATTTTTTTTGCTGCTAATTAACAAATCTACGGTCTCCAAATTCTGTGCTGTAAGCAAGATTACATTATACACAGTTTGATTACTTTTGATCTCCTCTGGATTTGCTTTCAAAAAGAAAGAAAACCACTGAAATTTTTGGAAGTTCATATATGAATTGTTGTAATGAAAGCAAAATCAACTCGAATCCAATTGCTTTATCTTTTTTTTAATTAATAGATAAACTGCAGATTTAAAAATATTCTAAATTGACGCTTACTAAAAGCATTCTTCAAGAGAGGGGGAAAGAGGGTGAATAAGCATCACGAACAAAGAAGAAATGTTTCTTTATGCAGGTTGCTTAACACTGGCTGTGAAACGGTACATATGTGCAGCAATGGTTACTGTAAAAAGAAAAACTAATCAGTAGTGTCCAGAGTAGCTGCACAATTTAGCTTTGCAAGAATTAAATAAAACTGTTACATTAAAAATACCCTTTCTACCAAACACAACTTTTCACAAAGACAAGTTGCATATAGCTAAAATACCTTCAATACTAATTATTTCCTTAAAATGTGCTTGTATAATTCTGTGTTCTGCCAAGAACGGGCCGTCCTTCAGTTCTCTCATCCTGGTAGCTCTAATGTAGGTGGGCTCGATGTGTACCCTGCTGTCTATCGTGTTACTTGGCAGATGATGGGAGCTTTCACTGACTCTTGAAGGAGTACCTTCCATGTGTGTCATGATCTGGTCTGTTCTGAATCCAACTGGAATGAAAGAGAAATATGATGGTGGTGACAGTGGCCACAAGTGTATGGAAGATGGAGAGAAAGTCTTGTCATAGAAAATGCATTTACTAACATTTTAAACACACTTAGAGGTAAAACATCATTCTGCCTTTAACGTGGATGAAGTGATAAGCAGGATTCAGCCCCCAAAGATTTTTTTATTTTTTGATATGGACCTATGAGTGTATTTTTTGTCGGCTTTTAGAGTATGTGTCTGTGTGTGTATAAGGCTGTGTTAGGGTTTGTGTTGTTTCCTGCCACAGAAGTCACCATCTGTTAGTCATTGCAGTTGCAGAGGGTCCCCCCCCCCGATCCTTTCCAGTATAAGCTTAGCAGTATTTAGGCAGTTCTCTGTCCTGCAGCGTCCTGTTGGGAGCAAGTAAAATCGCTTGCCTGTTTTGTAGTTGATAGTTGCCCCATTTCCAGTGGGCACCTTGACCCAACCAGGCAGAAAGCTGGAGGAGTTGCACAGATGGTTAACATGGTTTCTGGAGGTAAATCCCATGGGATGGGACAGCATTGTCTTGGGCAGGGTGGTATGATTTGCCCATGCTGTTTGTGCAGGACCTTCCTTCTGTGACCTGAAGGCATGAAAAGTCACAGCTGCTTTAACTCTCCTTTGTGGCTTGCCAGCCTTTGCCCCTCGAGGAGAGCTGTCTCTAGCATGGTGTTAATTAAGTCCCCACGGCTCCCCTGAGCCGCTCATTTCACTATGCTCTATGTGTCCCGTCCCCCCCCCGGCACGTACCTCCTGCACTAACCAGTGTGTCAGTGGGCTTCCAAGACATCATGGGAAGGAGACTCTTGGGAAGAAGACTGCTGGTATGCAAACTGTCATACTTCAAAGCAAAACTCCATAAAATTACTTCATTGTCTTTATGCACGCATAGAATAATTTTGGAAACACAGAAGGTGTTTGCACGGGATAATAGGATGGAAGATAGAAATTCTGTGTCTCTTTGAACATCCTGCAATCATTTTTTTCCTTTTTTCTTGATTCAGCTATTAAAGAAACTGCTTTGAATCATGGCACTATATTATAGTACTACAAAATGGAGAGAAATATGGTTTTTCTTGTTTAGTTCTTGGAATCTTGTTCTTCTTGCAGCAGAAGTTACAGCAATATTACCTGCGTTGTGACCATCTGAGCATGTTCATTGTGATTTCTGTTGATAGAATGTATTAGTTACCAAAGTGAAGGACTTGAGGAGCAAGTGAGAATCTTGGGTGAGCTTCAGTGGTGAAAGGCGTTAGCTTCCATGTCTGAATTGGCTTTGGTGTGGGCCCCAGAGGACGTGCTACGGGTGTTACCTGTGAATCTCAGCAAGGCCTGGGCAATTCTCCTCTCTTGTCAGCAGCGTGGGGAGCTGCAGCCTGAAGCTGCCTTGTGGGCAGTCCCTTGAGTTCTCTCTGCTTGGCCCCATGCTGAGGCCATGCCTGTTACCGGTGCTCCTCACGTACCTTCTGTCTCGGTACCCGGTTTTGTTCCCTTGGTGCCTTTATCTCTCCCACTTGGGTTGAGTTGCGTCTGCTCCACGTTAAGGTTAGTCCTGAACTTTACGCGTCCGGGGATATGCTGAAGCAGAGCTAATACAGACAGGAACACTTTGGTGGTGCCAGTCCAACGAGGGAAGTATTATGCACGCTTCCATACATTTGCTGAAAAGATTTTTGGGTTTAGGTTTTTCAGCTTGCTTCTGAGCATCTGTTTGTTGATCCTTGTAAACCTGGACAAGCTCTTTACAATAAAATCCAGTAGTAAAGAGGTATTAAAATTCTGTGAAAATCCAGTAAACCTATGAGTGAAATGAACAGGTGCTTACTACATCCTGAAAAGGACACTAGCTGAGGTTATTATTTTAAATTCTTTAGCAGCAGGTATTTAGAATTGCCTATAAGAACCATCTTGCTTTTCACTTCAGCAGAGACATATTTGAAGTATTAATCATAAAGCATTGGTATTTTCATACCCAGAATTAAAAGACCTGTCTTATTTTAAGATAAAAGGTATTTTTTTATCACTGAGACTCCATGTTTCAGTTTGGTTTTCAGTGATAGCAGCTCCATATATGAATCATTTGTTCACTTATTATAAAGTAATAAGAGTCACTTAGACGTTTTTGGATGGCAATAAAAACCATATGTGAAAGAATTAATGAAAAACATTCACTGCATTCCTAAGTTTGTTTCTTTTTAGATTGTGCTTTATTAGTTTCCAGTACTCTTTCTTCTGTTAGTTTAACAGTGCTATAGTTCTAGCTTCACAGGATGGGGCAACCGTGAAGCACACAATGGAAAAATTTACCGTGCTGACAGTGAGTCCTGTCCACTGAGAGTGCAAAATTCAGCAACAGTTTTTTTTCATCAGACACAGATTTTCTGTCAGATTCTTATTGAAGGTGCTCACATACCTGAGGGCAAATGAAGACCCAGTCTGCCTCATTATTATTGTGCTGCTTGCTCTTACTCAGGCACAGTGCATGATATTAAAAACCATAGATACTGTCAGAAAAACAAATTGGTATTTGGGAGTTTTTATCATTGGTTCCTGGTAAGGTCAGGATTTTATAATTTAAGCAGGAAGCATATAGATACATTCTTATTAAATTTGTTTATGTTCACTACTCCTTTTTGAGTCCTTTTTTTTTTTAATAAAGAGCTAGAATTTAATATTAAACTTGAATTATTTAAATGCAAATGCTAACTGTTGTTAATACATAGATTCTTAATGTCACCTAGTATGTGCAAAACCAGGTTTTAAAACACTTTTTACTTAAGTTATATAAAATTAATAATCAAAGATCTATTAAGAAATCACAAGGCAAAACTGTAAAATCATTCCAAACTGAGGCAAATTTCTCATCTCATCGGGTTTTTTGAGCAGTTTAGTTTGCATTGCACCTGGGCTCAGTAGTGACAGTGCATGTCTGCTTGTCAGGTTCAGCAAGCATTGAGGGTGAGAGATGGCAGACCTGCAGCTGCATTTTAATGTCACTGTAACATAAAATGCAACGGCCTCGGCATGGTGGCTGAATTTGGTTGCGTTCGTCTCTGCGCTGTTAGCACTGGTTTAAATTAGAAACAGGCTTCTAAGCCTTTGTCCCTCAGGTTAGTCGTCCTACGGAGTTCTTGGACATCGGCCTGAAAGCAGAAAGCTTGTGGGAAAGAAGCTATTTGTAGTATTAAAAACCATAACTTCACCGGTCAAGCAACTCGAAGGTGCAGACAGATTAATAAATGTACTCTGGATGTGGTAGTTTACTGTATATTATTAGAGAGTTCTGCTTGGCCAAGCTAGTTGGAGTCTTTGGGGTTTTTCGTTTGCTTGTAATCTGCTTTAAGGGTAAGATTCAGATGTTAAACACAAGCAGAACCGAGCTGAGGGGTTTGATGCATCAGTCCATGTTGCTCTTTCAAACTAGATGGGGTAGGACCTATTGAAAAATAGTCATATTTGCAATATAAAATTATTGTAATGAGTCCTTACAAATTAAACTTATGTAGAAAACCAGATAATTTTGTTATTTATTAACTGTTATCTGTGTGTGTATCTATATAGATAATCTACTGTATGCTCATTAGACTTCCCATTTTGCATACATTTGCTAGCTGAAGAGCAGTTAATTACAGCACAGACTTGTGGGGCTACCTCAAGGTCTGTCTAAATAATGAGGAATAGCGTGATATAAAATATGTTTTTTCTAATAATAAATTGTCCAGTTTTGTTGAAGAAATCAGTAATTGAGTATGAGGCTTCTCATGTCCTTCTAGGAAACTAGTGTATATTCCTTGATGATTTCATTTTAAGCCATGTTTTCTGGAAACCAACAGGATTTTGGTTTTGTTATGTCACTGTCTTCAAATTTCTGAAGGATCTAAACAGTAGCTTTCATGTCTTCTGAATTGCTCTTCACTGTAGATACTTCTGATTTGATCTACAAGGACTTTACTGATTTTTTTTTTTCCTCTTCCTTTCAGTTCCTATTATTTTTATTATTTTCCTCTGAAAACCTTCCATATTCCCCTAAGAATATGATTCACAGAAAGTAATAAATTGCTTAAGTATCATTGCATGAGTCTTTGCTGACTTCATGGAAGCACTAATTTCAGCCTTTCAGATGGTTTGTATTGCCATGTCTTTACTCTCTGTTATCACCTGCAGTGTTTTTATTTGGTCTTACCTTTCAGCTTGCTTTCCCTGAATTGCTGGGTGTTAAACTTTCTTCCAAGAGCAAATCAATAGGCATTGTTTGAAGTTGAGTTTTACTGTTACCTTTGTGCTGCTTTTTCTTTTTTGTTTCGTTTTGTGATGTTTTACACACCCCACCCCACCCCCTTGTCTCAGGCCTGGTTAGAAGCTTGTTTATGTTAATGGGAATCTCATTTTGATACAAAGGAGGCTTTGCATTGTATTTTCAACTGCTATTTGTCTACTATTTTTTATTTTGCCCCTAGTTTTAGTCCTGGGTTCTTCGTGTTGCATGCTTTACCAGCAGGCTTTTTTGTGGGTGAGGTAAGTCCACTGACTTGCAATGACTGCAAGTGATGAAGATGCACTTGTTTCCTTGGAGATCACACAGGCTTCTAGGGTTCCCTCTCAGTAACAGCACCTTGTTTCACTGACACACTTATTTCTCTCTACTCTAGCAAGCTATAAACTTTCAAAGAACCTGCAGTAGATACTCTGGTTGCTACCATCTGCCAGCAGCCTGTTGGGACCTATTTGGCTTAGTGTTTGCACTAATGAACTTAACACAGGGAAGTAGTAACAGTGATGACATTTCACTGGTGACATGAAGCTGAGAAACCAAACCGAGACAGTGGAAGCTGAGATTTTAGTACATTAAGACCTAGATGTTCCTGAGGGCTGGAGTAGTATAAGACAAAATTAAATGATTCAAAGTGCAAGATCACACATGTAAGAATTGCAAGCAACATTTTAGCTGTAAACAGGTTGTCTGACAGAATTAAATGGTGAGGAAAAGGGCTCTAACGTGCTAGTTAATCACACGAAGACTGAACGACTTGCTTATTATGAAAACACAAGTGCAACCCTAGGATGTCTCAGAAGTAATTCTAATAGAGATACACAGCCCTATGGAAAATGTGAATGCGTCCAAACCCTGGTAGGTTCTCTTCTGTAACACTGTATGCAGTTATAGCCACCTACAATCATAAAAGATAAATTTTGTGGTGGTGTGGAGACAGAGTGAAACCTTACCATGAAAAAAAAAAGTTAAATAGCTGGATGTTTTTATATTTGCACAATGGGCAGAGCTGTGCTGAAGTTAACAGCCATGAGGCCATGCACACAGAGGTGAACAACCTGGCCATGCTTTACTGTTGCCTGGAAGTTGAGAGGTTCCCAGCTATTAGGAGAAGGAGGTTTTTGGATGGTATTCTGAAATCTGCAGAGCATATTTGTGTGTATCCCAGCGACAGCCAAGTCTCTGCTGTCCAAAGCGAGTGCTGCAGGACCCTGATCAGAGTGAAAACCAGAGTGATGCAGGCAGAGAGAATGCACTGAGGGGCACGTTGTGCATCCATCAGGGTGGGCTCGGCTGTGCTGTTACTCCAGGTTGTGACACATATTTGCAGTCTTGTGGCTGTTTGGCACTCAAATCCGCCTTTAGGTGGACCCTTACCAAGTTCCTGGCTCTGTCTTTGAGTCTCCCTAATCTGAGTGATGTTTTGTGTCCCTGCAGCTGACTGGGACTATGCTGTAGTCAGATCAAGTGTTTCTGCATCTTTGGGGCTGAGGTAATCATTTCCACAGATCTCTGGGGATCACACAGAGAGCTGAGACCTGCGTGGAGTTTGCTTGGGTCCAGCAGACCCTGAGGGCTCCCATGTGAGGCTAATCCTGAGCTGAGCCTGGGAGCAGAAATTGGGAGTGCTGATCCTGTGTCCCCTGGCACTTCTGCAAAGAGGTTGTTGAGGCTCCAGAGGTGAATTATTGCAGAGCCAAGCAGAGTCTGGCAAGGGCTGCAAATCCGAGCTCAAAGCTGAAAAAAAAGCAGTTACAGCTGTTCCTAGTGAAGAGCTGGACTCTGAAGCTAGAGCATCTGCGTGATGCTGCCTTGTCTAGCAGCCCTGGGCCTGAGCTACTCCTTTTTGAGTGGCGTGGATAATCCACAGCACCTGGATGTGCTGTCTACAGAGCTCCAACTGTACTTTTAGTTTGATTTGATCCATGTTTGAAAGGATTTGTAGTTGCTGATTAATTAATTTAGCAAGCGCCAAGGTCCTTTCAGGTATGCCCTCCTGCTCTTCCACCCACACCTCCCAAAATGCTTCTGCACAGTAGGTAGTGGGATCTGAACATCTGTTTGTACTGGGTAGAGAATTTTTAGTTTCATACCTACTTTTTTCAGAATGGTAGGTACCAGAATTGGTGGGGTGTTGGTTCTCCCCTTCTTTAAAACTTCTGATTTTGTGTCCCCTATACACCCTTACCTACATATCTCTTATGAGGTGACCAGGGCACTTTTTTTCAAAAAGATCAAGTGAGGAAAAAAAGTCTTGGCATACTGCTTTGTACCTGGAAATAGTGAGAATGCAGGAAAGAAACAGCTTAGTGCTCTTGAGCATTCAGTTGAGCCAGTATGCTATGAAAGAGTTAAATCACTGGGGTTTTTAACTTGCAAGTACAAGAATTTGGCCTCGGGCAATTAGTTGCTGTTTGAGAATGGTTTTGTTGATATGCTGCCATCCTCTCTAGTATTTCAAAAGATTTTTACATTAATATTATATTTGCCCTACAGGTTATTCTGACAAAAGGAAATTTACAGTCTTAGACAAAAATCTTTCAGTGGGTTGTCTCTTTTTTTTTTTTTTTTTTTAATCCTTCCTCTTCTGTAGGGAGAGGCTTAATCAAGTTATACTTAGCCTATGTCTCTCTAACAAAAGTGTTAAATATGTATCTTCAAAGGTAATCTTGAATAACATGCAACTAGCTAATAAAAGCAAAAAATGTTTTTTCTTTAATGGGAAAGTTCAGAGAGCTAATTTGTATCTGAATGCCCTGCAGATGATTTTTCCTGAGCTCCAGGAGAGCCTCTTCTCTTCTGGCCAAAGACCTGACCGAATTCCTCTTGGACTCTTGGTCTTTCTCATCTCCAGAGTCCGACAGGTGCAGCTGCCTCCGTCCATATGAATTTCAGTCGCAGCTTGTCTCCACTGTTATGAGCAGCGACGAGAAATTTGATCCTAAATTTGTGGTGGTTTTTTGCACTGCTCTTGTGGAACCAGAAGTGCCAAGCTCAGTGTTAAATCAAGAATTTGACTTGCAGGAAGGAATGGTCTTTTCTAAGTACCCTCAGGCTATGCTGTGCTTTAATTTATAAGAGTGCGAGTGCCACATTTTTAAGGTAAAGTTCATTATTAATATGTTATTTGTGGTTTTGGCCAGTGTTATTTTATCTCTGTAAAATACACACTATAAAAAAATATTTTGATGGAAGAATGAGACATGTTGCTAGTTTGGAGTATTTATCTAAATATTTGTGTCAAACTAGTGACAACCCCAATCTTTAGCTTTTCTTAGCAATGCAATTAAGTAATGCACATTCTGTAATATAACTATTGTTTCTAATTTAGCTACTGGGAAGTGATTTTCTGTTCTCTGATACTTGATCTGAGGCAAGTTTTCCACTCTTGTAAGTGGATGGACTCACAGGGTTCTCGTTCAAAGGAGCTGAACAATTTTTTTCATCTTTTTGGTTTTTGTTCCTTTGATACTGGACTTAAATGGCTCAAGTTTCACAGAATTATCTGGAGTTGGAAGGGATCTCTGGAGATCATCTAGTTCAACCCCCCTTGCCAGAGCAGGTTCACCTAGAGCAGGTTGCACAGGACCGTGTCCAGGTGGGTTTGGAATGTCTCCAGAGAAAGAGACTCCACCACCTCCCTGGGCAGCCTGTTCCAGTGCTCTACCACCCTCCTCATGTTTAGGTGGAACTTCCTATGTTCAAGTCTGTGCCCATTTCCTTTTGTCCTGTCACTGGGCACCTCTGAAAAAAGACTGTCCCCATCCTCTTGACACCCTCCCCTTAAGTATTTATAAGCATTGATCAGATTGTCCCTCAGCCTTCTCTTCTCCAGACTAAAAAGACCCAAGTCCCTCAGCCTCGACTTGTAAGAGAGATTCTCCAGGCCCCTAATCATTTTTGTTGCCCTCTGCTGTCCTTCTTGAACTGGGAAGCCCAGAACTGGAGACAGTATTCCTGATGGAGCCTCACCAGCGCAGAGTAGAGGGGGAGGATGATGTCCACCATTCACCCCACATCAACAGAGCAGGTTTCCTTGTAGATGGTGATCAGGATTGTCAAGCACAATTTGCTCTTGCTGATTCCGTGCTGGCTTTTCCCAATCATGTGCTTCATTCAATTTGTGATTCTCTGTCTCATGTTTGTCTTTTGAAAGAAATGCAAAAGTAGTTGTTTAAAGTTCTTAATTTTAGATCTCAATATTGTTTGCATCAAATGCGATTAGAGATTTCTTATTACAGTATTGCTTATTCACAGATATTCTTCTACTCAGTCTTACTCAATTATTTACATTTTGGTTTGAATTTTTGAGTTCCCTTTGTCTGCTGTGATTTTCAATCCCTACTCAAAAAATATCAGAGTTCCAGATTCATGTCAGAATATTATATTACTTGGGATTTGTGATATTACATTAACAATGGATATCAATTACTAAAGAATTTGAAGAGTGATAAAAAGTTACTATTTCATTGATGCAAAATTAGTTAAGTACTTGGATCTTTGCCATCAGTGCTTTTCAAAATTAAACTCCAACATCTCCAGCTGTGTCAGCAACATCGGAATTTAAAAGCTTTTAGAAGTCTCCAAGGGCTTTTCTGATCTTGTGAAGTTAGAAAATTATTATTGTCACAGTGTGGAGGGAAGACTCCTGTAGGGTACTTAGCATACTAGTTGTAATTGTGTATTCCTTAGATGCAGACGATTTACCTTCCAACACCTAGCTAATGTGTTTGACCAAGGCACTCAGCTGCTCTCTAATTAGTTTTCTCTGGTGGAAAATAATCTCATGTTCCTTGGAAAGGAACTCCTAAAGGCTTGTGAAGCACTCAGATGTCGCGCAACAGAGATACGCGTGCATTTTGTCACAGCTATAGACTGTTGCAGCTGGGGTCATTAGGAACTGTTGCTTCTTTCTCTTCCTTAGGATATGGTGCAATATGCAAGAGCATGAAATCGGAATGATTTCAATAAATTAATAATTCTTGACGCTTTTTTCCTGCAATATCCTTGTGTCTTAGCTTGGCTGTTGGGGGTTGGATAGGTGGGCAGCTAGATTAGGGTGAAAGAACCAGTTGGATGGTGGGCCTCAGAGGGTTGTGGTTAATGAGGCATACTCTACCTGGTGGCCAGTAGGTAGCAGGTGGAGTCTGCAGGGGGTCTGTCCTGGACCTGTCCTATTCAACATCTTTAGTAATGACCTGGAGTGGGCAATACAGTGCACTCTTAAGATTGCAGGTGACAGCAGACCAGTGTGCCCAGTTGATACGGTGGAGGGTAAGGCTGCCAACCTGGAGTACCCAGGCAGGCTGGAGGGATGGGCCTGCAGGAACCTCACAGAATTAAGCAAGAACAAATGCCAAGTCATACACCCAGGGGAAAGAACCTGGTACCTGGCAGGGGTACAGGCCGGGGCAGAGCTGCAGGGAGCAGCTCTGCAGGAAAGGCCCTCAGAGAGCTGGGTGCCAAGAGAGGTTCTGCCATCTCCATCCTTGGAGGTTTTCAATATGGGAGTAGGCAAAACCCTGAGCAACCCTGACCTCGTGGCTGAGCCTGCTTTGAGCCAGAGATTGGACTTAAAGACTTCCTGAGCTCCCCTTCAACCTGAAATTCCTTATCCTATGATTCTATGACTATTTATTTATTCAATTTTGGTTTTTAATTTGACTTTGAAATTTTCCTTTGTCATTTAATTTGCATGTCTAAAATGTTACATGCTCAGTCTGTTCAATCACAAGTTCAACTAACGCTTAATCTGTATGTGAGTGTGTGTGTGTGTTTTAATGTTCTGTTTAAAAAAAATAAATAAATCTGGGCCTTTACCAAGCTCACATTTCAAAAATAATTGTCATATCACAAGTGTTATTTGCATCTCTGTGCTTATTACTCATTTCTTCTATGCTTATTTCTTGTGTAAACTTGCCATGTGATTAATACGCTTTTTTGTTTCAACAGAGGGAGAATATATCAAGATGTTCATGCGAGGTCGACCAATCACAATGTTCATTCCTTCTGATGTAGAAAACTATGATGATATTAGGACAGAGCTGCCTCCTGAAAAGTTAAAACTGGAGTGGGTGTATCCTTGATATCAGTAACTACTTCCCTTTTTGTCTTGTCTTGCCTTTTTTTTTTTTCTTCCCTTTAGAATATGGTCTTGTGTCTTCTCTGTTCAGAGGTAAAAATCACTTAAAAGTGGGGAAAAAAATTCAATTTAGTACAGCAATTGAACTGGTTGGTCGCTACTGTATAGTATGACTTCAAGAAGCAAAATATGTAGGCACAGAAAAGCTGTACTTTTTCTTTGTTTTGCTGTTGCAACCAATTGAAATTTATTTTTTAGTTAGAAATGAAGTGGCTTTGGAGAGTTACTGAGTCTGAAAAACTTCCCCCTGCCCCTTCCCTCCAACTCCTCAGCCCTTCCCACAGTAATGAAAACTTTGTGTTCAGGAACTTTGTTAGTTTTCAATCTCTGTTCGTTTTTAGGAGGTTTTAGTGCTGTGGAGTATCTTGAATAAGATCCAGAATTTCTGGTTGTCCTTACCTCCACAGCGAGGATATGCAGAAGCAGTCACCTGCAAGGTCCTTTGCACTACTTCTGTGTTTCAGCTCCAAAGTGAAGGGGCTCACTTCTTGGAGAATAGTATGCATGAAATACATTTGTCATGTGAAGGAGAGAGTTACTTCATGTGTGGCTGACAACAGTTCTCCAGACTTAGTAAATGAGACGCTAAGTTCATTAAAAGAGATGTGCTTCTGCACACATTTGGGTTTTCCTGCAATTCCTGCACCCCCGTCTCTGCAGATCCTTGCAGTAGGCTGTGATTGTATAAGGAGATTTCTTAGTACTTCAGTAAAATAACATGTCTAGGCAGCACTTGAGTTGGTGTAATAATCTCAAGTTTGATCCTTCTGATGTTACTGAAAGCAGGAAGATTTTTAGGAATGTTGATGATACACTTTCATATGTCAGGTTATGTACAGACAGAGGCTGCCCATACCTCCTTCAGCATATCTGTTAGTGACTAAGGCGTACATATATCTTAAGCCAGTCCTTGTTACTCCCTTTAGGAAAGAAGATTTTTTTCTATTATTTTCCCTGCCTTTGTTAACTAATAGATGTTTGAAACAGGTTATGTTAGCTACTTGGTTATGAAGAGCAGCTGTGCAGCTCATGTCCTCTGAACTTTTCAGTGAGACTGGAAGCTTAGACCATAAAGGAGCAAAGTTTTGGACTAAAAGACAGGCTGGAAGGAAGACGGAGCTCTTGGTCATGCTTTGCAAAGCTGTGGTGCCCAACTTTCCTACTGTCATAGCTCTTGGGCACTGGTGCCAGCACTCACGTGACTGTGGAGTGAATTGGGTCAGTCATGGATCTGGCTGAAATGTAATCTTTTTCTATGGAGTTAACTTTCAGCAGGATCAAGTCATTAATTTGATTTGCCCCACAGACACGCAAGGGCTAGAGCTGGCATACTGGAGGAAGATCAGGTCTGCTTTTTCAGCAGCAGTGAGGAGTTTGGACTGATGAAAACTGATCATTAAATCACACCCTCTGTTAAGTAGGTGTAAATCCCAGGGTGGACACACTTATTTAACGTCCAAGGACCTTAAGTTCAGGTTAAACCAGTTTCCTGCTGAGGGCTAATTAAAGTGAAATAAATCTAGTCTAAACAGACCGTCCATATGTTTTTGGAGTCTGTTTAAGAAAATGCCATCCTAAACCAGATCAGTGTATTTATGAGTGTAAGGTATCTTTCAGATATGAAAGATGGTGAAGAAAAGAATGAGGAAAAGGCAGTAAAATTTATGAGAACTTGATATTGGTCTCTAGGAAATTGCACAAAATTGCTCTTCAGTTCTGGAGACAGGAAGATAGAGCAGCAGAAGATCTTGTACCTCATGCACAAGTGTAGCAAGGGGAAGAAATCAGCAAGGCAGCTGTAACTTCCAAATATGATGGCAAACTGTGAAGCCTGTACACCTCATTAAAAAGGCATGAGGACGGTGATTCACAGAATGCTGCAGTAATGTCACTGATTTGCAACTGACAGGCCAACTGAGTGTTGAAATGTTCAGTCTATGGGTTTTGTTTTGAACTGAATATTACTGTTTTGGAATGCTGATCGACTGTGAACAACTTCAAGGCAAAATCAGAAGGATTCTTGGGGTGTTTTTTTTTATTCAGGTTTTTTTCTTTTGGTTGGTTGGTGGGTTTGGGAGGGGAATGTCATTTTCAGGTGAACTATATCCTGCAGGTATATTCAACTACTGATACCCCTGTACATTCAACAGAACACACTTAGCTTTTGTCTGTCCTGCAGATTACTGTCGTGGAAGAAACACCTAAGCTGCTTGGCAAGATAAAGTAGCTCACGGGGAACTCTGAGCTCTTGACTGTGTCTGTTTCCTGAGTGATTTCATTTAAATGTAATAGTTTTGTTTGGATATCCCTGCTCTGTAGTGCAATCTTTCCTACTGTATTTCAGAACTGGTTAAAAGATATCTGACATTGCTTGGAATAACGCAATGGGCTCATTTAGTAGCTCCAGAGGCCACTGTCAGTGCTGCTGTTGACAGGCAGTAACTTTATAGACTCATTCTCCCAATGTATAGCAGCTCGGTTTCTGAAAGGGTATTTCTGACTCCATTTTATAAGCACTGGTGTTCTTCTTTCTAAGAATAATTGAAGCCAGCTTAAATAAAGTATTGAATTCCGGTGTACCGTGGATAACTTCTCAGGGGGACCATGGCTATGGCCTATTATTAGCCAATTAAAACTGAAAAAATACCAAACCCAAAATGAAAAGCTTTTAAGCATATCAAAGGTTATGACAAGACAGTCCTTGTAATTGGTGAGAAACATTCACAGTATGAAGGCAACTATTTCTGAATTTCCCTGGTTGAAACATTAGTCTCATTGAAAGATTAACACTGAAATTTAGTGGAAAATAGGCATCAAAGTTGTGCCACCCCTTATTCTCTTGAGAGAGACAGTCAATTATTGTATTAACATATCTGCTGCTTTGTTCTGAGTGTGTGGAGAAGGAAAGAACCACTGTGGAGCAACAACCCCTCTTGTTTTCTCTCAAGATAGTCTGGGATGGAGAATGAAGAAGGCAAAAAATTTCTCCCACAAAACTGATTGTCCCTTTATGTGCTCCTAGAAAACTCAGCTGCTCTTTTATTATGTAGGAGGCGTAAAGGAAAGTAATGGAGTGAGAAAATGTACCCATTTTTGCAGCCTCACAAATGCCAGAGCTCAATGGTGAGTGCCAGAATATTTAGCCTTAGCTTTGCGTGGTGGACTTCTGCTGTGGAAAGGCATGTTTGTGTAAATCATTAATACTTTTCTAGGATGAATGTTCAAAGATGTCAATCTTAATAAGTCCTTATCAATACACTCCCTATTATTTGCTGCAGTTCAACAAGGTCTGTCTTTCTCCTCTGATAATGTATTTAGAATAGTGTTCTTCATGCTTCAGGATAGAAAAAATATTTTTATTGGTTTGTAGCCCATCCTTTTGGAAAGTTCAGTGGTCTGGTTGTTTTCTTTTGGTTTGTTGGGTTTTGGTTTTTGGTTTGTTTTTTTTATAAAGGGCCACTTTGGAGTTTCTTTTTGTTTGATCTGTGTTTAAAGAAGAAGAAAGTGAAAAATTTAGTGGGAAAGTAAATAGTGATGAAGGAGAAACAAAGGCATCCTTTTTTCTGCCATCAGCATTTCTCTTGATATCGTTTGCTAAGCAAGCCAGTGAATAGTCTCTGCTTCAGAGGAGCCATTGTATTCTTCTGAAATAAACGGAAGGCAGCAAGATATAAATCTGTTTTTGTTTTTCATATTCTTTAAGAGATTTGATTGACAACTGAATGCAGTGTCCCTCTTTATATATAGTTACAGCATGTTTTTAATTCTGCAAGCGTTCCTGTTGTATAGCAGTCCTGTCATTTGATGGGACTACAAAAGAGGAAAGGTAGTGTGGTAGGAGGATTTGGGGGGTGAGAGGCTGGCATTGGGAAAGGGCGTGGTGGTATTTTTTTTAAAGTTACCCTCTTCCAAGAAGAATAGGGGCCAGGCTGTCAGTTTAGGAGATGCCAGTTTACATATCCCCAAACTTGGACTATGGCACCTGCTTTCATTTATGGGAAAGGGACAGCTTCATGCATCCAGCTTTCTCCTCATGGGTTTTTAGCTCTCTTTTATCTTCGTGATTAACCAGGACCTCAGATTGGAGTCCTTCAGCTAAAGTTGCTTAATATATTTCCCATATTTTCCTTGCTGTTGCAGGTGTTATTAGTTGGCACTGGAGTGGGGAGCTTTCTGAAGTGCGGGACCTAACAGGAAAATTATATTTTGGGGGGCTAGAGAGCTACAGCTAAAGTCTAAGTTATGATGTTAATTGTACCAAGTGACCCTGGGAACTGAAATACAGGTGACAGCCACATTAATAGTCTAGGTGAAGAAAATTGCACCTGTTTCACAGAAATAATGAGTTGTAACAACGTTTGATCAGTGCTGGCCAAGGCTGGTTTGCAGTCTGTAAAACTTCTGAATGTCATTAGCAGTCATGCAGTTTTCCTACAAAAATCATCCCTTTTATATATTTCGGGTAGATGTGCATACAATATTTTTCACTGTGTCAGTTCCTTTTGAGTTTTGTTTGGTTTAAAAATACTCTAAAACATTCTAAAGAAATATTTCCTGAACTTGGCAGCTGCTATGCAGAAGCTTTTGTTTTTCTGAAGGGCATTAGGAATTTTCACACACTTGTTTTAAAAGGCCAAATGGAAGTAATACTCTGGTGCCTGGGGTGCAGATGGCACAGCTCTGTTGCTGTAAAAAATGTTAAGCCAGTACAGTGAGGATTTTATAAAATGGCAGCACTGTACTTCTTCAGTGTCTGTTGTATATGTTTTTTAAAAATGAATGAACATCACTTTTTAAAGGGATTTGGTTTCCTGAAGTCCAGTTGTGTGGGGTTTGTTTTTTTTTAAACTCGGTTATGGAAATTATGCTATAGTTCCATAGGAATAACATAAAGGGCATTTGCTGACATGAGAGCTCCCCAGGAATCCTTTAAGGGGAGGAAAAAAAACCAAACAAACAACCCTTCTTTTTTTTTTTTTTCTGGTATACAGTGATTATGAAAACCTTGACTTTAAAAAAAATCTCTGTATAGATATGGGTATCGTGGAAGAGACTGTCGAGCCAATGTTTACCTCCTTCCTACCGGAGAAATTGTATATTTCATAGCATCAGTGGTGGTACTATTTAACTATGAGGAGAGAACTCAGCGACACTACTTGGGTCATACAGACTGTGTTAAATGGTTAGTATATAACATTTGCATGTAAGTATGTGTTTAATAATGTAGAATTATTTTTTTTTTTATAATTCGCTCCTACTGTATGTATGAGCTCGTTAATGTCATCATAATTGTAGTTATTTTCTGTTTCATCCTGATAGATTTCACTATAGTAAACACTGCACAAATGAATAGTGCTAGAGCAGCCAGTGCTAGTTTAGGGTTTCTGGCTTAAATGTAAAACAATGGGGTATTTAGACAATCTAAGAGTGTGGGATTAAAGAAATGATCTGTTCATAAATTATTCTAAATATATGTCTCAGAAAATAAAAATTGTTGTCAGCCTAATTCTAAATCAGTGATTTACAGGCAGTATGACAAAGGCATAGTCTTAAAGAAGAATTGGAAAACCAAATGGAAAATTGAGCAATAATTTTCTACTGTTTTAATAGATGCCCCATCCAGGTATTAAGGCTGTCTGTGAAATCAGAAAGATGTTTGCAAAAGAAAACAGAGAAGCAGGGAAATAGAAGCCACCATCATTGTGGGTGCAATGGCAGTTGCTGACTCTATGATGTTAGCCTGAAGAGTAGTGCACATAAAGTAATGGTGCAGATAAGCTCCCTACTGCACCTGAATGGAGAACAGGTGCCATCTAAACCTCTCTTCTCCTGTCTGTGCTTTGATAACTGTAATGGCTTCCTGTGGGAGCAATGTGGTCAGTCTTGTGTTCTCCAATTTCATTCAAAAAACTGGACTGAAAAAAACTAGTGTTTTTGTTGTCCATCACTCTGACCTCTTCAGGCCCCCTGCCTGCTCTCCCTTTCCTGTTTCAATGGCTTGCTTTACCTTTGTGATTTTACAAGAAAAAGAGAAGGCAAATGAGAAGGTCAGTCAAAAAAATCACAAGTAAGAGAACGTGTACTCTGAAATGGCACTGTTTTTTCACATCGGATCCAAAGCAAAATATGATAAGCAAAACCAGATTTTTACTTACAGTAGTAATGCACCACACTGGAGAATTTCATTAGTACCATTACATCAGTAACTCATTTCAAGTGGCAGTAATCCCCATCTTCTGGGTGCACAAGCCCGCAGCCAACTTTTCAGCTGTTTCTTCCCCAGTTTCATGGTATCTATAGGTTAGGCATAAAAATATGCTGTAGTGTTTAGAACTATGGCACATAACTACCTACATGTAGGAACTTCATAATGAGGTAATGTGAATTTTGTTATAGTGGACTCCTGATACAGTGCAATCCTGAGATTTGTCACAGCACATGTGGAGGTGGTTCTTCTGGCATGCCTGGTTTTGTGCCAGGAGCCACTGCAATAGCCTGATCAACCCATCAGTACAGAGTGTAAGGAAATGGTCTGATGAAAAACATTCAAGCTGTCTCATTAAAAGTGGGATCTAAGATCATAAGTGTCTTCATAGGCTTCTGTTGAGAAAGAAAGAGAAAAAAAAAATACAAAATACCTCTCAGTTTTGAAGACCTATGGCAGCAAAAGCAAGTCATATTTCTGTCTGTCTTAGTCTTGCAGTTCATCCAGACAAAATTAGAATTGCAACAGGACAGTTAGCTGGAGTGGATAAAGATGGAAGGGTAAGTAATAGAGCTGTTGAGCAGTAGTATCTTGTTTTTAAAAATCAGGAAAACGTGTTTTGGTTTTTTAATCTCATCACCACCTTCTGTTTGCTGTTTATTTTATGTGCTGCATTTACTGAGATATTTTGCTGTTTCTAAGGTAACAGCCTATATCTGTAGCAAAAGATAGTAACAACTAAGCACTCAGCCATACATCAAAAAGAGCAGAAGCTCAAAAAGTCCTTTATACATCACACAGAAAATTTTAATTATGCAAGCAAATGTGAAGCTTGTAATTAATTTATAAGGCCACAACATTTGGTCACATTTCTGTCAATAAATGTTCTCTCAGAGGAGAACAAGTCCCTGGTTCTGTGGGTCAGTGTACTCATAAGGCTTCATGGAAGAGGAAACCAACTTTGACAATTCATGGAAGATGTGTCAAGCTTTCTACAAACTTCCTCATTTAAGAGCAAGTGCGTTTAAGTGCTCTTGTCCTTAGCTATTGGCAAGCTCTATCAGAATTTTAACAATTGGATAATCTTTGTGAAATAATAGACAGAGGAAAAATAAAAGGGGGGGGAGGTAAGACAGATAATATGAGATGTAGAAGCACATCAAACAACCTTTATTCAGATGTTCAACATAATTTCTTAGATTTTGTGAGAAACTGATTTGGGTCTTTTTTGTATAGATATTGTTATGATTTCCACTGAACATCTGTTGCATCTCTTGTTAGGGTTGGTTGGTTTGCTTTTCTGTCAGTGGGATGATTTATTGTCACTTTCTGTGGTGGATGTTGTCCTTAAGCTAACTTAATTCCCGCTTTACTCGTGGTTGTTTCACATTTATGAAGCTAAGCTGATTTGGGACAGTACTTGTATGAAATACAATATTGGAGATTTTCATTGAGCAGTTGGTGATGGTTAGGTGACTTGGTGCACCAGGGGTTAATTTTTTATTTCATTTTTTTTCCTACATTATATATAGAAAAAACCACCATGGTTTGATCATTATTTTTAGTTGTTGCATAAGATTGGTAGGTCTGGGGCCTGAAATGCAGGATGACTCTTCCATTGTTTTTTCAGTGACCTAAATTAGGCAAAGATTTATTTTTACAGCTACCAAATGCTGCCGTACTTAATTTCTTGCCTCAATGGTGCTGCTGCCATTTTTGTAGCCCAGGCAGAGGGGGCAAGATTGTCTTGACTCCTGCCTTTTGAGATTCGAGATCCGGTCCAGAGGCACCGTTAGCACAGATCATCCTGCATTTTGGTCTGCAGTTTGTAACTCAGGTAGCATCTGCTTAAACAAAACTTGACGCCTGCATATGATGCTTTCACCGTCGATGACGCCGCTTGTCCCATTGCTTTTTCACGCAGCCTCTGCAGCCCCATGTTAGAGTGTGGGACTCGGTGAGCCTGGTGACGCTGCAGGTTATCGGCCTCGGGACTTTTGAACGTGGAGTGGGGTGTTTGGATTTTTCAAAAGTGGTAAGATGGGTGCGATTACTTGGTGTGTTAAGCGATTTATCTAATCCTGTGTAAACAGGAAGGAAATATCTGAAGATTTTTTTGGATGTGTTGTCTAGCTGATCCAGTCTGGTATTAAAAGTGTGTCGGTAAAGTTTATGTATGCTTTATAAAACCAGCTGATGATGAACTAGCTGTTAAAACAGGAATTCACACATGTAAAGTTGTGGTAACAAACTAGCATGGTGAATAAATAGCAGGCAACCAAAGCCTTAACTAGAAATTGATGTCTGTGCTGGGTTTGGTGTTTTGGATTTGTTTGTGAGGGCCTTGGGTTTTAGTCTGGATGTTAAAAAACAGTTTTTTAGTGAGGTTCTTGAAGACAAATTTTAGTGATGTCTGATAGAAAGGATAACTTTTCTGCTTGCACAGCTGTAGTAGCTTTTTATTGATCAACAGGAAATTAAAAAAAAAACAAAACCCAACACATTATCTTGTGGTTTTTTTCCCCTGAGGAATAATTTGTTTCTCCACTTTTACACAGAAAAAAAAAAAAAAAAGAGGGTCATTGGGCCCGTGGAAATTATCGAAAAATCAGTAGCAACTTGGCCTTGATGAAGCTCTTATTTCAAAACTGGCCATAAGTTTATTTCTTGTAAAATATGTGTATATTTTGATCTTTAAGCTGCCATTGTATTTTCACGAAAGCACTGAGACATATCAGACCTGAAAGCGCAGGCTGTGATTCTTGCGTGCCAGCAAGAAGAACTAACATTTGTAAAAAATAAAAAAATGCAGATAAGGAATGTCTACTGTATTTTTGCTGATAGAGGTGGTTTGCTAATAGAGATAGTTGAGGTGGGAAGGGAGGTCTGGAGATCACCTCGTCCACCATCCTGCTCACAGCAGGCTCAGTGGGAACAGGCTGCTAAGGGCTTTGTCCAGCTGCGTCCTGGGTATCTAGAAGGATGGAGACTCAACAGTCTCGCTGGGCGACCTGTTGGAAAGAAATGCTTATGCTTTCTTGCTACAGTTTCATTTAACGTTGAGGTGTTGTTAGGTTAGTTATATCTAGGTTTTATCTTTCAGTAAATAAAATAATTTGTAATTTTTTTCAAATAAGAGGTAGTATAAGTAAAATAGAATAATTTGAGAGGAGTAGTCATTCCTGTCACTGTAATTAACCAATAAAACTTTTAAGCTCAGATACTTTTTTTTTTTTGCAATAAATACACGTTCAATCATTTTAAAAGCAAACCAAACAAACGACTAAGGAATTTTTGAGGATCAGATTTTAGTTTTTAGAAGTTCTGTTTTGCAGCTGAGACTGCTTTTGATACCTCATTACAGTCTCATGTGATTCCTCACTAGACTGAAACAGTGAATGTGCAGTGTCTAGAACTGTGATTTTACCACATAATTTCACTAACCCACACACAAGCTATGTTTATCACCAATGCTGTCTTCAGGGCTTCTTTCCACTTAATAATTGACATGTATATTTGCATATTTTTGCTCAGAATAGCATTTGGGAATAAAAATTTCAGCCACCTCTATTTTCATAATTTGTTAGAGAATGTGGTTGAACTGCAAGAATCAACTTTAAAATAAATAAGGGCTCCTCCAAATCTTTCTATACGTGTCCTTGAAACAACTGGTTTGTGCAAGTACGCGTTGCTGGGAATAAGTATGGTTTTGTTCTAAGATTTTCTGTCTGCTTTGTTTAATTCTGCATAGCTATATGTTTACCACTTTGCTGTAAAATTGCTCAAAATAAACTGTTTCAGTTGTTTATTACCATAGATGTCAGTCTTTCTGCTCTGAAAGCATCATTTTGTTCAGAAAGTGTTACCTTTGCTTCAGTTTTACCAACTACTTGATGTAACAGCAGGTACTTAATCCTTCATGAGGAAAAAATGAGATGTGCTTACAGAATTTGATAATGTAAAGTTGTGGTAGCATTAAAAAAAAAAAAATACAAGTGGAGCTGTGTGTCGGTCCTCTGAGACCTGAGGAAAAAAAAATACTTGCAGAATAGTAAAAGGGAGAAACGCCTTTGCTCCTAGCATTGTATTGCAATCAAGAAAGCAGAAAAAGACAACAACAAAAACAAACTAAATAGGAAAGATTTTTATAAGATACTTTTAAAGCTTTCCTAGAATATTATTGGATATTGAATACAAGGTCATTTTTATGAATTTTTTATGAATTTTTATGAATTTTTATGAATACTCAATGGCTTTAAGTCCAGATGGAAAGCAGTGACAAGTGGTGTCCCTCAGGGGTTCGTGCTGGGACCAGTACTGTTTAACATTTTTATCAATGACATAGACAGAGGGATTGAGAGCAACATCAGCAAGTTTG
>JAOTQQ010000023.1:25793809-25872114 GCA_026546715.1 Gallinago undulata
CCTGTGACTGCAGGGGGGTCGGACTAGATGGCCTTTGGAGGTCCCTTCCGGCCCAGATGATTCTATGATTCTATGAATTTATGCAAAAATCTATGTCTTTAAGAGTAAAGGAAAATATCACATATACCAAGCTTAGAATTCCTTTAAAGGGACTTGCTTAATTTATACTTGTACCTTTGTGGGGATTTTTTAAATATTACTGCCCTGGTTTGTTTCTAAATGAGGTATGACAGTTCTTTCTCAACACTTCTTTTCTTTTTCCTTTAGGATTCTGGTACTCATTTGTGTGTAATTGATGACTCTAATGAGCATATGCTCACTGTGTGGGACTGGCAGAGGAAATCAAAAATAGCAGAAATAAAGGTAATTATTGCACAAATTAAGATTCTAAAATGCAAGTGGGTTTGATCCCGTAAATACAACTGTTTATGAAACATACATTTGCTCTTACTTGGAAACTACAACTGTGTAATACTGCTGGCTTATGTAAGGGCACAAAAGAAATATATTCTTAATTTGTATATTGGAAAGGGTTTGAATATCGGAGCTCTTATAATTACATTTTACTCATCCCTAAGGACCAATCCAAATAGAGCAATTCTCTAATATTTTCCTAATTTAAAACAAATAAACCCTGGGAAATTTTAGAAACTGAAGTGATGATTCAGTGTGTAGTAGTTTGTTTTTTAACAAAACCCAAACTTTCAGTCATTCCTTGTTTTCGTTTTCGTCTGAATGGAGGTCCAGACATTGATTCCTGAGAAAAGATGTTGTCCCTTCTCATTTGAAGTCCATTAGTACTTTTGTAGATTGCGGTCTTGTTTGCTTTCCTGTTTCTTTCATAATCTTCTAAATTTCTGGTCAATGAGAAGCCTTCAGAGGTGTTAATGCTCAATGTTCATGTAAAGTTGATTCCACTGGATACACCCAATCCAATAACTTGTTTAAGTCCGTATTTTGAGACATCTTTCTTTGCATTATACAATGCAAAGAGATATTACATGGATGACGAAGGAGATATTCCATGGATGTGGAACTGAGTATTATTTAATCCTTTTTAATCACGAATCAACAAGCAGAATATTCTGCAAGTCTTTAAGTCTGACACATTTTCTTTAAATTCTCTTGACTAATACTAATACTAATTATATTCCATTGTGTATGTTTTAATGTAATTCTATGTCTGTATTTTCATTTCCTTGCTATTTTATTTGACTCTATGTTTTTACTATTTTCACTCCTCAGGGAATTCCTTGGTGTTGCAGAATTGGCTAAAACCAATTTGACAGGGACAGCTTGGCCTTCAGTATTTATTCATGGTTAGGAATTGATCTTGGCTATATTAAGCACCTTCTATGCTAGTGGGGTTTGGTGTGAGCAGAGTTTCATCCCTTGATGTAGGGTGCAGAGCAGAAGACTTTCTTCAGCTGGACTCAATTAAATTTTTCAGCCCTTAGTTTCCATAGGATTTGTGGGTTTAGTAGATCCACTCATGTGGAAGAAACTGTATGAGAAGCATAAATAAATGTGGACATCAATAAAAAATGAAACTTAAGAAGGTTGTTTTCCTAAAGTGAGCCAAAAGTGGTGGAGTGGGAAAGTGTATTCCCACGGGCTGATTCAGCAGCACTTTCAAGTAAAGCCCTTTAAAGCATGGGCTTAAATCCCGTAGAAGTAAATGCATTGATGTTTTTTAGTCATTGCCTCCAGGAGATTGTTTTAAAGACAGTTTGGTTGAATATACATTGGAAGTTAAATGACCAGTCTGGTTTTTATGTTTGTAAAAAAGGATTAAATCCTTGGTGAGGTGTCAGTAATTCAGGATCAGTGCATGAAGCCAGTAAAAATGGAAAGGTGGGACCCTGTGTTTCAGTGTTTGAACCTGTGTTTGAGTTATGCAGGCTTCTTTTTTCTTTTTTTTTTTCCTTCTTTGTGAGGAGGAAAGGAGAGGAAGAAAGAACCCAAAGGAATTTTTATAGAATTTCAGAAAGAGAATGATGTATATTATCCTACTATGTTGCCTCTGTCACAGTTTTATCTAGAATAGCAAACTAGTCTGTGTAGAAACTAAGCACGATTTTCAACCCAAAACAGTATTTTTTATACATCATTGACTACTGTAGCAGAATTCTATTCCAGGGGGCATAAGCTTTTGTGATTTTTAAAACGGGAATGTAAACCCCTGACTTTCTCTTGAAGTTTTATAAAGATCTCTTATGAATGTAAAAAATCAATATCTGTAAAATGCTATGTGCAGTCATTCAGGCAGTTGACTTAACACAGAACACTTACAGACTCTTTTGAGCATACAATGAGATGTCTAGTTCCTGTTATCTCTGTTCTGAGACTTGATTTTACATGTGTTTGTAGTAGTTAATGTCACATCTGAGTAAGTAATATTTCTGTTATTATTTCAGACTACAAATGAAGTGGTTCTTGCTGTAGAATTTCATCCAACTGATGCAAATACCATAATAACATGCGGCAAATCTCATATATTTTTCTGGACCTGGAGTGGCAATTCATTATCAAGGAAGCAAGGGATATTTGGGGTAAGAATGTGTTAATACCAGGTCAGTTTTAAATCAATGGAATGATCTGCTCACGCTTTCTGTAAACTTGCTCTGTTGTTACCAGGTTTGAGCAAAGAGATAAACAAAAAAGATTAAATTCTGCTTATATGTATGCAGGATGTATGGTTGTGGATACATTATACTAATTACATAAAGAGTACAAAGAAGTATCTCTTTCTTCTGCTTATTTTGTTTCAGAAATATGAAAAACCCAAATTTGTTCAGTGTTTGGCTTTTTTGGGAAATGGAGATGTGCTCACTGGAGACTCAGGAGGGATAATACTTATATGGGGCAAAACTACTGTAGAATCTACTCCTGGAAAAGGACCTAAAGGTAAGATATGTTCACAGTTAATCACAGATTTTAGATAGCCTGTAGAAGACAAACGTAAAGTATTGCATTAGAAAAGGGAAACAGACCTGTGGAAGGCTGTGCACTCCCTATTATTAACAGGTGGTACTAAACTCCTTCAAGTCTCATGAATTTTATGACTTAAGAGCAATGTAGAGTTTCTCAATACTTAATGAGAGTTTTCATTCATTTCAGGCACAATTTTATCTAAATGTTTTGCACTTTAAAAAATGTGCAGTTAATCAGCTTTCCTTTCATCCTGAGATATGAAAAAGGCTCAGTTTAAGGATTCTGCAGGCTGCCTCTGCAGGCGTATGCTGTACCATGCTTAGTCTCACAGGAATACCATTAAGTGTTGAAGCTGATGTTAATAGGACTTGTATGTGAAGGAAAAATATAATGTGTAGGTGTACCACTTTCGTGAATAACAGTATCTGGTTTAGCAGATGCTCAAGTCTTGGCTGTAAAATGTATTTTAAAACCCATATTATTTGAAATTTGGGTTAAACTTACTCTTTAGGGCAAAGCTTTTGTAAAAAAGAAAGGAAAATTATTTGTTACCCAAGATATGCAGACCTGGCATAGTTGAGCCCTAAGGTAACTTATAAATTCAAGGATAATTTATTTTACTTGGCAGCTATTTCAAACACTCTGGTTTAAATTGGTATGCCAGGAAACCATTCATATAAAAAGTAAATTTTTAACAGTAAGTCTGTTTTTGTAGGTAAATCTTATTCTTGTCTTTCAAGCTAACTGCAATGGAAAAGTAATTTAACAAATTATTTGATGTTTAATTTTGAAGTTCTTGTGCAAAAATAGCCTTTTCCCAGTATAATCTTAAAAGACATCAAATAGAACATTTATTTATATTGGCTTAACTAAATACGGGACCTTTTGTTTGGTTTATCATATTAGATTGGTCACGGGACTTGATCTCAAACTGTCTCTCAGTGTGACAGCATGCTATCTTGAACTGAATTGAGACACAGGCAGAGTCAGCAAAGTTAAGCTGGTATTTATTTGGGTGGTGTTTTAGGCTTTTTCTGTGATTGCTATTTGAAAATATGCAAGTCTCAAAGTACCAGAATCTTGCTTTTTTTTTTTTTAATATACTTTCCTACAGCAGTTCTTTTGACATGAAAACCGAATTAGAATGCAGAAGGATTTTTACCTTTGTTGTTTAATTTTCTCATCTCTCTTTCATTCTTCCTATTGTTTTCCTTTTATATTGATAGGTGCCAAATGCTGGTTATACTATTTTTAAGTGTGGCAACATCCAGCATTAAATATTAGGTTCATACATCCTGGAAACTTTGCTATAAATAATTTGCTTTTTATTTCCACAAGACTATAGATAGCAAGTCTTTGAGTTTCTTTTAATAAAATAACTTCAATTCTTTTTTAACAATGACTTGCTAAATATTTATTGACTCTAAAGGACACTTTCTCTTGCATCTGGAAAAACAGTGTTCCCTTGGATAGCAGAGAAAGGGTAGCATTTTGCAAATAGTTGTGTTCTTGCCTTCAAAAGTTTTAGGACAATGAATCTAAAAAGTGTTTCTATTCGGAAAGGCAGGTCCTTTATTTTATCTTTTTATGCTGTAAGAAAACACTACCACCTTGTGTTTGCAGTACTAATGCGATACTAATAGCCTGACAGTCCAAATGTAGTTATTTATTATACGCTGTTACTCTGTTCTTCTGCCAAAAGGCACAGCTTCCTATAAATCCCAGGTGGAAAACGAGTAGTGTTCTTTATTATTTTCTTTTTGTGCATGTAGGAGTCTATCAGATAAGCAAACAAATCAAAGCTCACGATGGCAGTGTGTTCACACTCTGTCAAATGAGGAATGGGATGCTGCTAACTGGAGGTGGGAAAGACCGAAAGATCATCCTGTGGGATCATGATTTGAATCCTGAAAGAGAAATTGAGGTAAGAAAGCAAGAGCGACAGGGAGACTGCCTTGAGCAAGGTATTGACTAGCAAAACAGCCCCCACCCTTTGGAGCACAGGTAGGATGATGGAGTGTCTTCTGGTTGCTGTCTCTTTAAGTGGATGACAATATTTTATTATAAAAGCATTTAAATTTTCAGCCTATAAATGAGGCTTTATGAGATTTTAGTTCTCCGCTGTTTAACTTGAAAAGAAAATTTAAGGTTTTTCTTTCCTCTAAGCCCTTCCTTAGTTTCTTTTATTTGCCACTTTTTTGAGGTTCTTCTTTAATTATGACTTTCGTTTCTAAGTTTGCCTGTCTGGAGAAAGGCAGTGTTACGAGGATTTGACTCGCGGCCTTCAAAAAAAAAAAAAAAATTGTCAAGATGCATGATGTGGTTTTACAGATATTTCTTTTCCTAGGTTCCTGACCAGTACGGAACAATCAGAGCAGTAGCAGAAGGAAAAGCAGATCAGTTTTTAGTAGGCACTTCACGAAACTTTGTTTTGCGGGGAACATTTGATGATGGTTTTGTAGTAGAGGTACAGGTGAGCACAACTTTTTTTTTTTTTTAAACTATAACCCAAAAATGTAAAGGCTTTCCCTGCTGGTGTGTTATTTTAAGAGAGTCTTTATTCATTGTTAAATATGTTCATAGTTATAATGTTCATATGTGTTTTCTTTCCAGGGACATACAGATGAACTCTGGGGACTGGCATCCCATCCTTTCAAAGACTTATTTTTAACATGTGCTCAAGATAGACAAGTTTGTATGTGGAACTCTGTGGACCACACACTGGAATGGACCAGGCTGCTAGATGTACGACAACCCTTTCATATTAAACATAAAGCTGGAAAATAGGAAAAAGCATTAGTTTTCTGCTACATCCTTGTCCCATCTGATTGCAAGAAGCAAAAATCCTGTAGCTATGGCTTTAAAAACAGCTATTTGGAAGCTTTGATAGACTTAACCAGGCTCATCAGACATTGTGTAGACTGTAACCTGGTTACCATTGTCCGGTGCCATTCTGACAGCCCAAGTTGAAGAAAACTTAGTCCTTTTTTCTTGTGACAGTTTAACTTTTTTAACAATTATTCAAACAGGTTGAAGAGAAATCATACAGTTGTGCAAGGTCTGACTTTAGATGTGACTCCTTACTGTCATTGTTCATTTCATATTTTGGCTAGCTCTGTCCAAGTACCTGAACAAAAGTACCTTTTACACAGAAACTTACGCTTTTTACTTTCAAGAAGGTCAGGTAGTGCATGTCACTGATACATTAAAAGAAAATCTGAGGATTATAAGCATGCTGCTAATTATCCTGACAGAGGTTTTCTCTGTGTCAGTTCACCTCAGGCGAAATTTTAGGGTAACTTTGGTACAAAGAGAGGTGTTCGACTGTAGGGGAGTGGGTGAGTGATGTCTGTGTCTCCCCGTTCAGGAACCAGGGCACTGTGCTGACTTCCATCCCAGTGGAGCAGTGGTCGCAATAGGAACGCACTCGGGCAGGTAAACGCCGTTCGACTGAGTTGTGATGATTGAAAGGAAGTTTAAAACAGACAATTTTATACTATGTGTCTTATATTTTGAAATTAATTTACTTTTTATTCTTTTTGCTTGAGATTTAGTAGCCTAAAAATCTTGGGGGAAGGGAACGGATCTTTCTTACATGGGTTAAGTGAAGACAGGAGGATTACTTGATTGTCAGGCTGTTTTGTTTTTCTAAATTATCTTTCCTGAAAGCCCAGATCTTGACTTTTTAAATTATTATTTTTTAAGTATTTTTTCAGCGGTTTCCATGAGCACTTTTATTAGCTTTGCCAAGTATCATATATTTTAATATTGCTTGTGTATGTTACATTAGTTTATAATACAGGTACAGTACAGATCTTTCTCTTTCTCAAATCAAACACAGTTGCAACCTTTTAAATTGACATGGAGAGGCAAGTAAACAGGCTAGGAATTTGATTTTTGTGAAAGACAAAGTTCAGTGTGGCACATTGCTGCAATGAAGTGCTGTCAAGCTGTTGATATTCTTCCTAAAATGGTTGCATGTTTGAAAGCTATCAAAATACAAGCTGAATCTTTAAACTCGAGCTTTTCTCAGTGGTGGAAAAAAATTGTTTTAATTCATAGTCAAGCTCTGTCTTGGTATCATCTCCCAAGAAAGGAGTCTCATGCAATGGATTTTTAGCAAGTGTCAATTAAAATTAAAAACAGCATATCCATAGCATTAGAAAGGTGAGAGCAGCAGATATTTAATATACTAGCATTTTTCTTCCATTTTTCAGTTATACCTTATTTTTGGCTACTTGAGGATAAAATAATGCATATGCACGTAAGAAAATTTGGATTCTTTTTGTCTTTAATTCGCCCCCTACAAATTTTTTTTATACTTAACCTCATGCCTAAAAACCATTAAAAGTTTGGTTTTTAGAAACTGTTGACCATGTGCAACACCCTTAAATTATCCTGGAAAAATGAAATGTTAAGTACTTTTAAAGGAGTTTCCTCCTTGAAGATGTAGTCTACTAAATTCGTTAGGTATAATGTCAGGTTAGAAAACCTGATTTACCTTCCTAAGAAAAATCATGCTGAGCTCTTGTATATTTGGTTTCCATGTTGTACCTTTCCATTTTCCCATCCCTTTCTAATGATAGCATTAAACTGAACAAGTGTTTCTGCCATCATTAAGCAGAGCAGAAAATACTGGCCTAAGGTACTTCAACCAGTGAAAAGGGAAAAGGTCAGGCTACATTTCTTGAGAGTTATCGAGTCATTTCTGAAATCACATCAAAGCACAATGAAGGCATATTGGGCAGCCGAAGAGTTTGGTCTTTACCTGCTTTTGACTCTCCCCCTCCCCCAAGTGTTTTAACATTACTTTTTCAGTTCAGCACTTTGCAATTTAATCATATTTTGTTATTGCTTGAGGCAACCAGTATATACTGTGTTGGATAAATTTATGATTATGTCCTGGGGTTTTGGTTGTTTTTCTTTTTACCCTGTTCTTCTTGGAACTGAGCAGCTATATTTTCACCACTATATTTTATTGCATTCTGAAATTGCATATATTCAGTGCAATAGTTTTGAGATACACAAATGAAACTGAATTGATATGAGGTCTGGTAAGTGTACAAGAGTATGGGAAATAAATGGAGTTGTGAATCAAGGTAAACAGAAGAGTTTTAAATTTACTGCCTAACCAGCAGCATCATGCGGTGCTTTCTGTGCCAGATAATCCAGTCCAAGGGAGTTATTTTCCAGGGAATGAGGGCTGCGTGGTGTGTCTCGATTAACGTAAGAGAGAAAACAGTTTCAGGCCCTTAACAATTTATTTAATAACTTACTTGATTCATAGCCCAGAATGCATAAAGCCAATATTAAATGAGTCTAATTCATTTAGAGTTCAATAAACCTTGGATATGCCTATCTGTTCTCATTCTAGTGCTGCTCTGCTTCCAGTACAGAGATCAGTAAGACAGGGGTAGGGAATTGGATGATAGTTAAAATTGTGACAGAAAAAAAAAAAAAAAAAGCTGAATTTCCTACCTCTGTTCTTGTCTGTTATTTCACAGTGGTGTGTTTTTATCAGGCCAACACATCATGGTTTTGGTGTGTTTTTCACATACCACTTCCCATGATGAATATTTCGGTATCGCTTCCGTTTTTGGGCTGTCTGCAAATGGTCTGCTGCAGGTTTTGTTAACCACTTCTTTAAATACCTCTGTGTGCCTGATCATCAGTTGTCTCGGATTAAGCCTGGTTTGGAGAGAACTAATACTTTTTGTAGATCCTGCTGTTTGCTCAAAAACTAAAAAGGGCTGGCAATCAGAAGTCTTACCAGACCAACTTCTGTTGCTTGAACACCAGATGACTCCAACTCAGTGATGCCTCCATGAGTGTTCTTCACAGTTCTGTTGTCATCCCATCAGGATGTACTTCTAGACTAGTTTTGTTTCATGATGGCATGATTGGTCATCTTTCTATGGTACCAAAATGGCATAGGTATCCTCTCTATTCCACCACCCACCCCCTGGCCCCGCCCCCCCCGCCAAACACATTGGGGGTTTGTTACTTGTGGTTGTTTGTTTTTGTGGGGTTTTTTTAATTTTTTTTTGTTTGGTTTCTTCTTTAATATCTACACCCCATCAGGGTTATTCAGCCAGGTAACATTTTAGTGAAGAATTTGGCAGGACCAAAGCCCAGCATTGTTTGAACTAAGTAGCAGAATAGTAACTCCTAACGCGTTCAGAGAATCTTCAAAGCTTCAGTGGGTAGATTGGAAGAAATGAAAAGTCCACTTTCAGCAGAGGATTACAACAGAGGAACTCCGAGCGTGGTTTCTACTGCCGTCCAATGCAAATATATTTGCTGTTTTCCACTGGTTCCATCTGTTCTGCACACAGATTGTTCACATGCCCCGTTGCATGTGGGGCTGAGGTTTTTTTTATGTGCATGTCATTTAGTTTCTTTCATTTCTTTCATGTGGTTCCCTAACCACAAGCTAGTTTTAAGCCATTGGGACCAGGCCACTTTCCAGGCACCTAGCTGCCGGACACTGGATGGGTGTGAGCTGGAATCTCATCTCCATCCATAGAAAGCAGCAATGTGTGCTGTTGTTCCTGGAGTTTATTTTAGGTTATATAAGTCTGTTACAGAATAAATGGTCCTAGCTTTAGCAGTGTTCCACTAACTAGTAATAGAGGTTAAAAGTTACTGTTAAATAATAAAAAATTAAATCAATTATCTTAGTTATAAATCATCCAAGTGGGAAATTAAAAAAATGCTAGGTTATGAACCATCAAATTTCAGTAAATGGTTATTCCTTCTTACTTGATGAAATTATTCATAGAAATGGAAAGGACTGGGGGGAAAATACCAAATTAGAATACACTTTGTGTTTAAAATGAGTATAGAAAGATTTTTCCACTCCGTACCAGTACTTGGTTTTGTTTTTTTTTTGTTTGTTTTTTTTTAACTTGGCTTCACACAATTTGAATGATTGAGTTTTATGTTAAAGCTATTCTTCATAATGGGGAGGTAGTAGATTAAAATTCAGCTGTAGCCTTACGGCTTCAGGATGATAAAATGCAGTCACATTAGCTATCTGGTGGCATGTTTATCATCCGGTAGACATTTTGGTGATGACTGCAAGGTTCAAGGGAGTAGGGGAAAAGGGGCCAGTTCTAGAATCTTTTATATATTCTTCAGTGCAACTTGTATTGCTTTGCATACCAGAAAAGCATTCCATTAGAAACAGATGTTGGCTGTGCTTATGCTTGAGGGGCTAGCATAGGAAGGTGAAGGCAGGCAATGATTATTGCTCTTTTGCTTGCTTTTTTGTTTAATGGAAGTGAAACTTACTGGAATTCTCCTCTCCCTAGGTGGTTTGTTTTGGATGCAGAAACGAGGGATCTGGTTTCAATACACACTGATGGCAACGAACAGCTCTCAGTGATGCGCTACTCAGTAGGTAGGCAGTCTTGTGCGTCTAGAATAATTGCTGATAAATGAGATATCTGTTCTGTTAAACAGTGTTAAGATACTCCCCCGTCACTAGAAAAGGTAGAGCTTAGGGTAAAAAAAAGTTTTAAGATGATTAATATTTAACTGAATACTTGGTTACAGATTTGGTTGTGTATGCAAAATCTTGGAATTTTGTAACTGCAGACTTCACAGTCACCTTTCCCAGCCTTTCCTTAACATTGAACTGTGCTGTTATAATACAAGTTAGCTTTGCTCCCTGAAAAATTAAAAGTTCTCAACTAAATAGTTGACAGATTAACAGAAAAGTCTGTAAAAAGTTTGGTATTTCGGTAATATTTCAGTCTAATTTTTAGTTAGTTTTCAAGTTTATTAATAGTAAACCATAAAACCAAGCTCAGGTCCGTCTGAAACTCAGAGCTGTTTGTTAAGTATTTGCTGTGGGATTACATGGAGCCCAAGCCAGTATTGAGTCTGTTCCTCAGACGTGACATGACAGATCCTCAGAAGCTGACTCCTCTCTGTTAAAACTGGGTGGAAGTACACTCATCAATCTGTTTCTTGTTTGCTTTTGGATAACATGCCATGTCAGTGGGCAAAATGTTTCTCTGCTGCTTCCACATCTGCCAAACACAGCAATTTATTTAAAGCACTGATGTTTATTGACACTAGAGGCATTCAATTGTGATTCAGGGCGCTCTTGCCCATTTGCCTTTTTGTTTTTTTTTTAATGACGACAACACAGGTTAGAACTGCTTGTGTTTGAAATCTCCACGTCTTTAAAAATTATTCAGTGCTGATTTATATTTAATCCCCCCTCCAAAGCTAAGCTAACTACAGAGTAAATACTGCACTGCGTTTTTTGTGATGCAGAAAACTCCAGCCTGCCTGCTGTCAACTGTTTCCAGAAATCCAGTGCAATCTGAGGTTTTATACCCCGTTCATGGAACATTTATTTAAAAAAGAAGTGAAAATCTTGCCCAAAAAACATGACCAGAAAGTAAAGATACTGACTAAAAACCAACATAATGTAAAGAGTTATGTATCCTTAAAAATTCTTAAGCTGTAGCTTATTTGAGACTACTGTCTTAGTTATAAAGCTGAAATAATTAAAATTTGGAAAACAATAATTCTGTTAATTTATGTCAAATATTTTCTCTTGCAGATGGCACCTTACTTGCAGTTGGATCCCATGACAACTTTATTTACCTCTACGTAGTAACAGAAAATGGAAGAAAGTATAGCAGATATGGAAAATGCACTGTAAGTTGTGGAGCAGATATAAACAGCAGTTCTTGCATTTTGATGCTATATTTACCCTAAGCAGTGGAACTCTCTCAAGGTTGATGCTTTTCTGTTTTTAGTTTTGGTTATATGTTTTATGGGTTTTTTTCCCAGCATTTGATGCATTTTTTACTTCAGTCTGATGGGTACTGCAACCGTTAAGTGACTAATTTCTCTGACTATTGATTTTCTATTTGAAATAGGAAATTAGAAGTAAGATAGAGAAATGTCTTGTTACCTGGATTCTGAAACCCTTTCAGGGAAAACATTACACTTATTTGGGGGTGTTTTCCCCCTGTTGGCAAAGTACTCATTGGACCGACGTACATTAGATAGTGGAATTTCTTTAGAATATGCAATTTTGGAGGTTTCAAATATGCACTATTTTCAGCTGTTACTACAAAATTTGGAATTGGGGGATGTGTTAACAATAAATTTCTGGCCCAGGGTAAATAAATGTAAGTGTAGCACAAGTAGTGGAATTTATATGAGTCCTTACACTTACTTGAGGTTGTCCCAGTGCTAAGAAAACACACTTCCTTTTTCCTTAAGTGTTTGGTTATCTAACAACCTGCCTTAAAGTTCAAGTATCTATTTAGGTTAGTGGGAATATGTATCTGAGCCTTCATGGGATTTGCAAATGTTACAAAAATAGGTTCATATTGGACATGTGAAATGTTGGGGTTTTTAAGGAATGCATCCCCAGCTCAAACACTTTTAATATTTTTGTCACCAATGACATTTATTTACCTTCAAAAATACAAGAATGTCTCAAAGTGCTTTGTTAATTTGAAAATGGAAGCTAAGGAGGTCGTAAGGCTAAAGTATGGGTGGTTATTTTTAATTTCTAAGTTTGGTTTGTGGCTTTTTTTTTCCCCTCTTTTACAGCCTTTGATGCAAGACTTGCAGTGGAAACTGTTAGTTTAGACCAGGGGACCAGTGGGGCTGGTGGAGAGGGCAACAGAAGGCTGCACCTCAGTCCAGCATTTTCACCCCATCACTTATTTTTTTAACCATAAAAGATAATATTACCCATCTTTGAGTGACCTTAATATATGTAGTATTTAGTTTGCTGTGTACTTCAGGGTCTCTGTGAGCTCTTTGAAGCTGTATGAGATCATTTATTTTTGTATGTTATATGTATTACGTTCAGGGCAATTTAAACCAGCAATAACTGATGCTTGGGCCCCCTTGCCCCTACATCATAGGACAGTGTTTTGGAGATGCAATTAGTTCTAGTTTCAGTAAGCGATCTCATAATTCTAAAGCTGCTAACAGCTGGGAATACTAATCAATAGCCACTTTGCAGCGTACTGAGTATGGTGAAGCTGCACTGATATAGAATGTAACACCCCACTGAAAAGGGTTGCTGTCTTTTTTTGCCTTTTTCCTCCTCTATGAAGCTTCTTCTCAGGCATCTCTGTATCTGTCTGTACCTCTGGCAGTAAGGGGGTTTGTAGAAATTGGGATAGGAGAAATGAACATTGTAATACTCAGGCAGAAAGGTTAAGGCTTCAGAGCAGTTTCTGTATTGCCCCTTTTCCCCCCACCCCCCCCTTCTGCACGCAGAAGCCCAGATTAGCAGCCTGGTTTGTGCCGCGGCTGAGCTGCCCGGACCCTCCTGGGCTGTGCAGAGGCAGCAGCGTGTCAGCTCAGGCTGCTTGGTCAGGTTTTGGGCGCCCCGTGGTCCCCCCAGCTGCCTGGCAGCATGCTGCCGGGTCGGTACCAGCTGGACGGTGGGCAGGGGGACGCTCGGGACCCAGAACGCTCTCCTGGCTGGTGCTTGGGCTCTAGCAACGTGTCCTTCTGGAGTTCTCCTGTCATTCAGTAGCCTCGCAGGTGACCTCCAAGTAGTGACCTGAGGACTCAGTCCTCAGCGTAGTCAACTTCTGGTTGTGTCCTCCAACTCAAATACATTGTTTGAATACTTTCACAAGGATTTTATCTACTGAACCAACATCAGCTCATGCGTAAGGGCTGTATGCCCACTGTGACTTTTAAATCCCCCTCCAGTCACGACCAGGCTTTCTGCTGCTGCCGGAGAGGCGAGCCTCTGACCCGTGAGCGTGTCTCTGCAGTGAGGGATGCTGTGGGTTGGGGTCAGAAAGAATTTCACATGAGCCGAAACAACCGTTTCGACTTGTGCAGCTGTTTTCTGAGGGCTCCGGCTATGCAGACAGCAATGGGGAGGTATGGGCTGGGTTATGAACTTCCAGGCTGTCAGCAGCTCCAAGGTAGCTGACACTGTCTCTCTTTGTCTTACATGGGAGATCTCTGTTAGTAAAGGAGAAGCGAGTGCTGTCCATCTACCGAGAGGGCTGTGGGATGAAAGCCACAGGGGCAGCAGTGCCAAAGTATGTGATACACTGGACTTAACCTGCAATAATTAGTGTGCCCATCCTATAGGCTTGCACCACGCAAGGCTGAAGCAGATAAACATTGCCACTGAAGGAGAGGCGTTCCATTTAGTCAGGTAGTTTTATTAGCCAGTGATAATGTGAGTAATTACGTTCATTGTATATAAAGGCACAGAAAAGGAAAGAGTAAAATGTTGCCTTATCAGTGGGCAGCTACCAAAGAAAGATTTTAATAGAAAATGGGATGGTCCCATTGAAAATATTAGGACAATGTTATGTTCCAGTTCATCATTCGGCGATTGCTTCTCTGAAGGGATTTTGCAGCATGGAGCCCCCGGCTGATTGCTTTGTTCCCTCCCCCACCACCCCCAGGAATTTTAACAGCTGCCAAATGTCTGGCAGGATTTAGTAAATGACTGACCAGTTCTTTTCCATGTTGGAGTTCGCTTGCAAATTCGAAGACTCGGAAAATAAGAGGGGGAGAAAAAATCCTAGCCAATTGTGCATTTTTTTTAATTTTTTTTTTTTTAAATTCCAAGTTTGCGTGTCAATATCATATATCCCACCCATGACTGCAAAGTGGTTATGTCAATACACAGTTCCTCTACTTGAGGCAGGGACTGGTTCGTAAGTAAATAAATCTTAAAGGCCAGCTTTTCTTCTGAATGTTTTTGCAGTCTCTCATAGAAGACCTGGGGACAGGGAGACAGACCCGAGTGTGTTTCTACATTTAATTCCTCTGTCGAGGAGGCTGGCGTGGTGGGTGGCACAGCAGCCCAGGCAGAGCTCCAGCGAGACCCGGGCACGATGGGTGCAGGCTGGGCCAAGAGATCTTGCTGGGGACCAAGGGACACAGTCTTCATAATGCCCACCAAGGGGTGTGGGGGGTGAATTAGCATCTGTCAGTCAAGAAAGTGGCGTTTTGTTGCCTGGCAGAATGACTGGGAAAGGGAGAAAATGGATGGCCTTACAAGGAGAAGAGGGAACAGTGAGAAGAAATGGAAGGGTGGAAGAAGAAATGAGTGATGTGGATGTCACTCTTCCACTACACAGAAATAATTTATTGCTGCCTTATAGAAATTTGCAGCTTCTCTGGAACATTTAATGTCTTTGTTATTACTAGTAGTACTATTATTATTATTACTACAAAATGTTTGTGCACAGGAAGGCTATTCTGAACAGTTGCTTTTAGCTTCTCCCTTAAAAACAAAGATGGGTGTTTAGCCCTCAGTGTGCTCTTGACAGTGATAACTAAGTAATTAGGCCAAAGTATTTTGATTTGTGTATAGATGACGCTTTGCCTGTAGGGAAGACTCCTTTCGAAGCTGGCACTAACACGTGTGCAGTGTTAAGAAGCACATGGTGGTTTTTACCATGGTATCTGAAGTTTTTAGGATGAGCAAAGGTTAATTGAAAGTTCATGTATTTAATGGGAGTCACTTTGAGTGGATAGCGTAATAAAATAGAGCCCTATCTGTTGCTTTTCTGTTGGGATCTCTGCAAGCTACTTGCCTTTCTCAAAACAGTAGCAATGTGTACTTAATTCAAGTATAAAATTTGAGCTTGTCGTTATTTTAGCAGTGTACCTTGTGAGAGTAAATTACTCTGGAATCTGAGAGGGACAACACGGTTTACAAGTAAACAATCCACCGTGGGGTGGGAGAGGCACGATGCCCAGCCTGCCTTTGTTTGGCACGAGGCAGTAAGGAGCCTGAAAAGGAACACGAGCGAATTGTGGCAGAGCTGGGGTGGGTGAGGAAGGTGCTTTTTTCCTGTCCCGTCTGTGGGTGCAACTTCTGCCTCTGAATTAAAATACGTGTTTCACATTGGTGTTACTGCATTCTTCTCCAGGGACATTCCAGCTATATTACACACCTTGACTGGTCCCCGGACAACAAATATATAATGTCAAACTCAGGAGACTATGAAATACTATACTGTAAGTATGAAATTAAATACACTGGAAACAGAAGTATGCATTAGCTGTCAGAATATTTAGAAGAGTGTGTTTGATCAGGATTGTATAAAATGCTTACTGACAAAGGAACCAATTTGAACTTGTGTAACCCTATATCTTGATGTTATTCAGAGCTCTGTATTACCTAATGGCAACGCCAAATATAGCTTACTTCTTTACAAGGTCATAAATCAGTTTAACAGCATAGAATTTACAGAACAAGTGGCAATAAGTTTTGATGTCAGCCCAAAGCTCTGTAGATTGAAAATAATATGTACAGTAGCTTAATTAATATCAACAGTACCAGTTATTTTGGGGGAATAAAATCAGTGGGTCTGTGGCACTGTCCTGGGGTTTCTTTTATTAAACTTTCTCTTGGCTGGTGGTGTTTAAAACTAGGCAAAGCGATGATACTAATTTAATGAGTTGGTGATGGTAATGTTTTTTGTGTTTGCCTTTTTTTAATACATGAAAACATGAATTTAATATATAGTGGTGATGTCAAAACTTCAACATGCATAGTGCATATCAGTCTGTTTTTAAATTGGTTTTGTTATTGTTGTCTTCCTGTGGCTTTAACAAGATCCAAGAGAATTGTAGTTCTGTTTCTGTACAGGCAAGAAGAGCCATCATTTTAAGTATCTGTCTCTTTAACATGTTCTTTCTGTGTGTCACAACTTAGGTTTCAAATCTGGATAATGCAATACCTCAGTCTACCAAAAGAAAGTGTTGGTGTTTGTAATTGCCTGTATTAGGGAAGCAAAGAGCTGTGACCCGTTAGTAGTGGTCTGGAGTATTGAAAGATGGACATTCTTGTGGGAAACAATCTTTCCTTTGCTAGTCAGAAGAAAGCAAAGCAGTCTAAGGCTCCTCTAGCAGGAGTTTCTCACTGTTTTAAAAGCAGAGCTCCCTGAATGATTGAGTTTTAGCACATCAGTGGAGCTGGTAGGAAGGAGAAATTATTCTATTATAGACTCTATTAGAGCAATTTGTAGAGTAGGTAGCAGGGGACCCAAGCTGCAGGGAAGTGTTTTCAAGGCACGCTGATCTGAAGAGGGAAATGAGAAGTAAATGTAACTCTTAAATACAAGCGAAGCTTCAAGTATCTGGAATTTGATAAAGGTACTGCCTTTGCCTCTACAATGTCATTCTGGATTAGTTTTAAGATTCATTTATTTACTGTCTTAGCACTGTCAAAGAGCACATATGTAAATATAAAATTACATGGCGTAACTCACCATTTACTTTTTTTTTTTTAACAGGGGACATTCCAAGTGGCTGTAAGCTAATCAGGAATCGTTCTGACTGTAAGGATATAGATTGGACGACATACACTTGTGTGCTAGGCTTCCAGGTGTTTGGTAAGCACCATTTAATTTGCTTTTAAGCTATTCACACTGTGCTTTTGTGTTTTCTTTTGCTTCGATTTGTCATTAGAAATACTCTGTTAATGATTATTGAGGATAGTACCAAGATGACAGACCAAAGAAGACTGACTATTGTACTTGTCTGTGATACAGAACACTGGATGCTCTACAGACAACGTATAATTGATTTCCGTTTAGCCTTGAGGTTTGGGATTTGATTTTTCTGCTGTCAGTTTTGGAGGTACTGAAGAAAAAAGCCGATCTTTTGAAGTGCTCATATAGCACGTGTGTATTCTCCTTTGCTTTCCTTGTTTTGGGATAGGAACAAAGTCAGTGTAGGTTATAGTTCATGACATAAAAACGCGACAGCGCTTTGGTACCCATAGTCAGAGGTGAGTAATATGCACTGCTTCTAAAGCGTAAAAATGCTTTAAAGATTAAACAGATTCTTTACCTATTCGTGTACATGCTGTTTCTGGAGCTGAATGCTGTTCCTTACTGGTAATTTGATGAAAATATTGGCTTCTGTCAGGCTGAGAGTTGTGCACCACACTGTGGATGTGTTTGTTTTTATTCAATGTTTCTGGGTGAAGCAGAGAGTGGATGGCTGTTTCCTCCGGATGCCCTGTGCATGTAAGCCCAGGCTAACAAGGAATTGCTCCACAGCAGTCTTTTCCTCACTGTCTTTGCTGCTGCAACTAAAGTAACAGAAGTAACAGTGCAACACAAATGCTTTTTTTTTTTTTTTTTAATGGAATATCAGATGATTCAGGAGATGCTAGAGAAAGTGAAAAGCAAAACTCTGTTTGACACTAATCTGACATTTTTCTCCAGTAGAAATGAAAAGAATTTTGTAAGGACTCAATTATTCTTTCTGCAATAGCCTTGGAGCTGAAGCGGTTTTACATTTTTATGCAGAGTACTTAAATCTACCAAAAACGTGCAGGTAGCAGATGGTGGCTCTGTTGCTACTAAACTCTTACCACTACGCTTGGCGGTAGAGCAGACAGAATAAGGGGACCAGCTCTCTGAATCCCAGTGCTTTCCCAGAAGCATCCTTTACTCTCTAAGCAGATAAGGTGTGGGAGTGCAGAAAGAGTTTGGTTTCACATCTAAACCACATTGGCTTTGTCTCTTTAACAGCTGTTGGATAGAAGCTACTGGTGACTGGGGCCAGGCTGGAGATGAGCAGCTCCCATAACTGCTGTTTTGAGAAGCCTCTTTACTTTTTGTTTTTAAGTAATGGATAAGTCTGCTCATCCTGTCTGCATTCTCTTTTGGATTAATACAAACTTGAACCACTCTGAATTAAGTTTAATTAGTTTCAACTGCTTCCAAAATCGAGGACATGGGAGTGAAGTAGATAAAGCAGATAATGTGATGTTATTCTGGGGCAGGACAGAATATGTTTAAACTTCCTAGCCAAGATTCATCATGTTTTAATTTTATATTGTCTGGTAGTCTGACACCCTTTTTAAGAATCTTAAAATTATGGCTTAGTCTCAGACAAAGGCAAGTATTTTCCCATTAAATCAGACAGTGCAGCTAAGCCAACCTAGCAGATATTTGCTGCCCAAAGGAAAAGTCTGGCTTTGACCCCAGGGTCAGCTGGCTCAGGGATCCAAACAATCTGGGGCTGCTCACTTTGATGTTCAGGAGAGAGGGTTAAGTTTATGGGAGTGGGGCTTTGGGGGTATGTGTTTTACTAATTTAGCTCTGCGGATAGCGTGTCCATAGGCTCAGGCATTGAACTGTTGTCAGCAGAAGAAAGAGGATGGAAATGTACGGTTGGGATGAGAATAGCATCGCTCCTTTTGGCAGTTGATCTTACTGTATTGGCTCAGCAGTATCAGCAGTCTGCACCCCCAGCACTTGAAGTCACACTCTCATTTACTGCATGCTCCCCATGTTTTTATCCAAGTAGATTCTTTTGAGAAGCTTATTGTTGACTAGCAGAATTTATTAAAATTGCTGCCGTCATACTTAATTAAAAAGCCTTATTATTTTGGGGGGTTTTTGTCACTTTTAAAGTTACTAAAATGTAAGAACTTAACGTCTTGGTTTTCCATATTTGCCTGATGCATCAAAAAAAGCAAATCCTGCTGTCTTATGACAAAGGGTTGTCTTACCTTTAGAGCTGCTAAAGGAATTTGTGAACACAAAAGATGTTTAATAAGAGATGCAATCTTGAATATTAGTCTTTTTAATCTAAAATTAAGTTTAATCTAAAATTAAGTCTTTGTAATCTAAAATTAAAAAGGAGGAAATGGCCTAAGGTGGTAGCTGAAACTTCAGGAAATTGATTTGATGTTCATCTGTTACTCCCACCTGATGACAGTACTTTATATATAGAATGCAGGAGCATGTTAAAACTAATTCATTTTGAGCTACTTGAAAATTCTTAAATAGTATATATTTTTCAGATTGATTTCATTAATGTGAGAGCACTAAAATGTTTCTGAATACTTTCCTTAGCATTTCATGTCTTTTCGTAGTAAATTACCTACAGTAGAGTTTATTGGCACTGTAACAAGCTGTCTTTGTTATTCTTCAGAGGAAAATAAAGTTCTTAGTCCACCCACTGACAATGAAAAAAAAAACACTTTAAAGTTAAATGCTATTTGCCATTTTGCCTAAAAACAAGAAGAGATAGTGTGGGAGTTTGAGAAAGATAAGGCAATTCTAAGTCAGCGTTTTGTGCTCTATAAAGTAGTAGACAGTACTTGTGTTTTATTTTAGTGAAAGGGAGGAAGAAGATATTTTCATATCTGATAATGGACATCCCTCTCAGACACTCAATTCTTTGAGGTGGGGTGTGAAAATTCAGGAGGGAAAATTCCTCCTAACTCCGAACTAATCAGAAACCTAATTCTGAGCTGGAAAAATATGGTACTTTTGGCATAAATAAGTATGATATAACCCCTTGCTTACCTTTTGTTCAGCTTTTCTTGCAGATGTGAATCATCAGTTTTGTTATGGAAATCTCTAGGGTCTTTATTTTTTGTTAAAACTAGAGCCTCCTCTCTCCCCAATTTGTTCAGTGCTTTTCATCCAGGCAATGTTGTTATTCTTTTGTCTAGACATATCAGTGTCATTCTTTTCAAATAAAAGCATATTGAATTGTACTTAAACACTTGACAGCACTTACATCTATGAAACTTGTACAGGCTGGGTTTCTGTGCAAAGTATCATAAATCAGTTGTCCCCTTTGAATCATGCAAATAATAAAAGTTGCTCCAGTTTTAAAATAAAACCAAAAGAAATCTTCGTATACTGTACAGTACCTGGGCTTGTTCCATGCTTCAGCATCAGTCTTGCTTTCAAAATGTTTGTGCATGAATGAAAGTGTTAAATTAAGAGTTGCCAGATTTAGCAGCAAACTTAATCTTAAAATATGCTTTAAGGAAGGCTGAGGTTTTGAACAGGAAACATGTCAAGCCCAAGAAATTATCCTGGCCAAAGCTGAGGGTTTGGAGGGACAGGGGGTGTGGGAGCAGCATTAGACTAGCAAAATATCAACGGCATTTAATGCAATACATATTCCATTTTCCACTTGAATGTTTTATTTTCCTTTTGTTAAGCTTGCCTCTTCTCACAGGTTTATAGGTTTTGTTTATGGATTGTCTTAAAGTTTGTTTCTAAAACTGCCATCACTAAATATCTGCTTGATTCTCTCCTAGGAGTTTGGCCTGAAGGATCAGATGGGACAGACATAAATGCCCTTGTCAGATCCCATAACCGAAAAGTGATAGCGGTTGCTGATGATTTTTGTAAGGTCCATCTCTTTCAGTATCCCTGTTCCAAGCCAAAGGTAAGTCTAGACCAGTCTAGTCTATGTGCTTGTTTGCATTGCATGAAGCTTTCCTTGTCAGACACCTGCTTCCAGCTCGGTCATGTGGGAACCTGGCAGCCAAATAGCTCATTTATGTCTGAGAATAGTGCTAGAGACAAAAGCATGGGTTTCCCCATTAAGTTCATACATAAAGTAGAAAATATAAAAGAATACAAAATAAAAAATAATATACTGAAAAGTGAAATGGCAGTAGTTATCCTTAAGTTCTGGAGCAGAAGCTTTCTGAAGGTGGCCTTGGTGTTAAGTCCATTACTTTTTGCACAAAGATCTAAATCTGTCCCACATCACAAGAGTTAAGAAGAGAGAGGTTGTATTGTGAGGGGAAACCTAATATATATATATAATTTTTTACTGTTACATGAATAAAGAGCTCTCTTGAAGGGCTAAGCAAAAATATTAGTAGTTTTAGATTTCACCATCACGTACTCTTCTAATCAAGCATGTGATTTGTCTTTCTGCTTCTTTTCGGTAGGCTCCAAGTCACAAATACAGCGCTCACAGTAGTCATGTGACAAATGTCAGCTTCACCCATAGCGATGGTCACTTGATTTCAACTGGAGGGAAAGACATGAGTATTATTCAGTGGAAACTTGTGGAGAAGGTAACCCTACCACAAAATGACATTGTTGTAGACATCGGTGCAACCAAAGTGTCCATCCCCGCCAGTGAAAATGCTGTACAGTCTCCTGCACCTCTCCCACAGCCTTTTAATGAAATGAACCAAAACGAAAGTGTAACTGGCAGCTCCCCAGCTTCTTTGGAGAGCAACTTGGAGCAGTCTGCGGAGGCCAGCGAAGAGCAAAGCGAGGAGCAAAGCGAGGGGAGCAGCCTGGATCCCGCTGAGCCGGGCTACGAGGAGCCCTCCAACGAGACGAGCGAGGAGCACAGCGAATCCACGGTCACCGAAGAGCAGCAGGATAACTCCCCGGTGTCTTAACGCTCCCAGCTCAGGCGGCTGTTATTTTCCCTTGGTGTGCGTGCTTTCGTTACAGGGTGAGGGTTCAAATAGGGAAAAGTAGCTGAGATTCATGACCACTCCAGCTTTTGAGTTTCAGTGAGATTTTTTAGTCTGAGCTTCAGTTCAATGTGTGGAATCATCCCAAGGCCCTGGCTTGATGGTCTGTCTCAAGATCTGGTCACAGTTAGTAGTGAACATTACCATAGATCCATTTCAGTTCTGAAATTGCTGTCAGGAAGTGGCATGAAATACATACTGGAAAAAATAAAAGATTAGCTCTGAGAATTAGCTGAAGTAGACCACCTTAACTATGTGTAAGTGCTTTCTGTAAGAACTAAGCTGATGGGAAGCGCTGAGCTGTTCCAGCTGGGGAGCACTGTGCTGCTTTTTCCAGGTGCAAAGGCAAACAAAACAAGACAGAAAAAAAAAAAAAAAACAAAAACAAAAAGCTCTTTGTAGGGCTGTTTTCCTTTGTTTTTTCTTAATGATAAAAATAGAGGAAAAACAATGTAACAATGCCACATGTATGGCGATGCCTTCTTGATCTAAAACATATGCAATTTTCTAACACTACTAATTCCTAGTGGAGCCTGGATGCGTCCATGGTTGGTCTGCCCTGGGTGCTGCTAGTCCTGAGGCAAATCCTGTTGAGGAACAGTGTCGGCCGTTCCTTTTTCACAGACTATTTAATAACAGACTAACCAAATACTGGCGCATTTCACCTCTCACGACCTGAAAGTTGATTTAAACTGTAAGATGTATTTGTCTTTTCAAAGAATTGCTGGCCTAGAGAGTTTGAAACTTAAGAGAGTCTTTACGGTGACTTTGACGTGAAGGGCAGCGAAAGCGTGGCAACAATACAGAAGTCAGATGGGCTCCAGAGTTAAAGTTTAAGCCTTCAAGCAGAACTTGCTCCATCCTAGTAGGAGAAATATAAATACAGTTAACTTAAATTATTAAATTGGTGCTTAGGATTAGTGTATTAAGTTGATATTTTTTTTTTCTTCTGAATTTTTAGGGGCAACTCTAAAAATCATTAAACTGCAATCTCTCTCCCCACCCCCCCCAGCTCCTTTAGCAGTTGTGATATAAGCATACAGTAATTTAGATGATGATGATGTGATTTTTTTTTTTTCCTAGACTTGCTGATTTTTGTGATTCTTTCTTTTTTTTGTTTGTTTCCACCCTACCACTCCCCGGGTTGCTCTAAGCCATGCAGCTCTCATGTGGCTATACCTGGCCAGTTACGGGATATCTTGGCATTTGTTATGCATTTGGAAAGTACTTTTTTTACGAAGTTTGTCAGATAGCTACATTTTTCTTAAGTGCATATGTTTCCTACTTTAAAAAGATATAGATTTACTGACAGATATCCATTTCCTATGTACTTGTTTATATTTTGATTACATAGAATTTTCTTTTTTAACTTGCTGCATTGTGCTGGTATTTTAGTTCTTAGTTAGAATATCATGTTTAGAAACTTTGGATGAGTTCATAAGTCTTAATTGTGCAAGCGTTTACGTGATTGTGCCATTCCAAAGTGCATCAAAACTGTCATTCCCTTACTAGTATCTTCTCAGGAGAAATGCTACAGATCAGGTATTTAGTCATCATTTGGAAAGATAAAAACAAATGGACTCCCAAAGGACATTTAGAACATTTATATATAAAATATATAAATATATGTATACACACATATATATATAAAAATATCCTCTTGTTTACAACAGTTCCAGAAAACCTCAAAGTAGCTCCCTTCAGATGGAGGGAGATATGGATTCCAAGCAACCCATCTGTTTAAACTGTGCTCTGTACATAGAGTTTTACTGGAGAGCTCTAGTATGCTTGACCTGCAAATTTATCAAATAGCAGCAATGGAAGATAAAGGTCAACTCATCTAAGTTCTTGGTTCCAAATGAGGAATATGCTGTAGGTTTAGAAAATAATCTTAGTAAAGAAGAAAGGATTTTTAGGGCTAATGAGGCACAGAGCTCTCTCTGTCATTTTTATGAACTCCACGTAAGCAACACATTTCTTTTTGGAACATCTGCCACCTGGGGTTGCCATGTAAAGTGAGAGTTATAGTTGTGATATTCTTGTGTTTGTAGTTCAGAAGACTCTACTAATATGCAAAAAGCCTTACAGCTTTCAATTGCTGGCAACTACTGTTTAACAAATAATTAAATCTGTGATAATGGATGGAAATGGGTGGGATTATGTAACTGTAGATGTTTTAGAAAAATAATTGTGAATGAATTATGATTAAGAGTGTTTCATGTGAAGATGTTTGAGCCATTTCTATCTATCATGCATTCCTGTCTCAAGGCAGAAAATTTCGAAGATTAAAAAAATAAAATAATTGAAATAATATGTTGCACTGTCCTTCTCCATATCTGTTCTGGTTCCTCCTGTATTTAAAGTGGGTGCTGTGATCATTGCAGTGTCTGAGTCTATGATTTTGGAAGAACCTTTTTACCTTGTGCTTTTTGATAACCTTCCAGACTACCTAAAACCAAGTTAATTCAGCATCATGAGTAATGCTGTCACTTCTAAGTGTTGATCTTGTTTACTTTCTGAAAGTTTTGTGTTCCCCTTTTCAGTTTTTGATTAATAGCCTACTAGCATTATCCTACTGTAGCTAATTGATGGGCGGCAGAGGATTACAAATATCTGTTTGTCCCATGCAAAGTGCAGTCTGCCTTCCAGGGCTCTGCCAGAACCTTGCTTCTGGAAGCCATGCAAAAAGTACGAGCTTATTTTGGATATAATGTGTTAAATACCATGATGCTTCCACATTTCTGACAGTCTCTGTCCAGTTGCAGATGCAGGAGGTTGCAAGATGCTTAATATATTCCTTGTGAAATATTCTTGGTCTTTTAAAAGGCTTTGAATCATCTCCATTTCTTGCAGCTGGTTTCTGTCCTTCACAAAAGGGCAGGGTGGGGTAGAGAAGAAAGAAACCTGCAAGATAGCCAAATACCTCCTGTTTATCCTCTCTTAAAGGAAAAACAAACAAAAAAACATCACTGCTACCCCCTGAGTTTGACTGTAAACCTCAACGACTCTTCCACCAAATTGTCAGGAGAATGCTGCTGTTCTAAGTTGAGCAACAAGCAGATGTCCTTGGGTCATGCTGTGCTGTTCCCAACACTCTGGAAACACCATGTACCACTGCGCCCTGGGGGCGGCTGCACAGGGCTGTGCTTTTCTGGGCTCTGCTCCCTTTCTCTCCAAATTCAGCTCGAGGCTTTTGCTGCTGCTTCTCCTGGGGTGCTTGGTAAGGCAGGAGTCATCCTGAAGAGCAGGTAAACTGGTTTTCTGTGAACCACCTCGCATCGAGGCGGGATAGGGCTCCAAGCATCCGTGTCCACGGTAGTATTTGGGACAGCAGCATCTGCTGCCAGCTTTTGGTAGCTGCAGCCATGGTGGTTGTTACGTGGGGCTGAAGTTCAAGGTGGGAGCTCCGCTGAGGCATAACACTGTAACAGCATCCTGTTCTACATGATTGAAACTTTAAATTTGAATTCTGCACCAAAATGTTTTCTTAGGCTGCGTGGTAAAATACTTGAATGATAGGAAATGCCAAGCTTATTGATTCTTGCATCATGTGTCCGTGTTGGGCACGTGTCATGACAAAGTGATATTGGTTGGATTTACATATAAAGGGCAGTTTTAAGGACATGACCACATAGTTTGGTTTGGTTTTTTTCCCATGGAAGTTCCAGGTTAGGTGAGGAAGAGGCTAGGGGTGTGGATGGGTCATGATGAACCAAGCATTTCTTAAGTTTGATCTTCCTGTAATTCACATTATAAGTAACAAGTACTAGTTTTTACATATGATGCATGGCAAGTTCCAGCCTCTTATTTTTTAATCATCCCTTGAATGCATTGATACTGGCTTTGTATCTGAAAATAAAGCAAAAATTGAATTTTGATTGTAATGGTGATTACCGTCTGAACAGTACAATGTATTTTCTACTTTGTACTTCACCCCTTATGTTTCCTTCAGTTGGGTGCAGTATTTTGGTTGAATTGGGACAAAAATAAGTAGAACGTCCTTGTGAAATTTAAGCTCAGCCAAGCCAAGCAAACAACAAGCTCTCCTTTCCGCTGCCTCATGCCAATAAAATCTTGGTTCCTGGCAATGAAAGGATTAATATTACATGAGGTGGATTTTATTTGCGCGATATTTGTGCTGCTTGTTTGCCTTCCCTCTGAGCAACTCCGAGCCATTGCCTAATCTTTATTTCTGACAGATGTTTTATGTACTAATACTTTAATCAACAGAGAATGAAAAACTGCTTACAGTAGGATTATACAATTTAGAAGCCTGGGCAATGTACACATTTTAATGTGCGTGGTGGTGTCTTTATGTGCGTACGTGTCTACAAGCTTCAGGCAGATATGGCTGCTCAAGGCCGTTTCTTTTCTTTGAAAGAGGAATGTGGAAGACTTCACGCCACAGTGAGTTAAGAAGGTTTAGGAGCACAGGGTAAAGAGGCGTTCCCAGCAGGACGGCAAGGTGAGAGGACTGGTTTCGGGCAAGAGGACTGGAAGAGGAGGTGCAGTGGTGGGACAGTGGTCATACTAGAGCTGTTGTTGCCAGGTCAGGTCCCCAGTACCTACCTATGTGTGGGTCCAGCTGTTCCCCATCATCAGGATGGGCTAAGCAGAAGCTCCTGACATATCCACTGAAGGCTGAAGTTCCCTAAGCAATATTCCACAAACATGGGACACTTTCAGATAAATGAAGCCCCCCTTCAGAGGTCTGCTAGCCTTGTCACCTTAAACCCGCTCAGTTACCTTAAACTGGGTGTAGGCCTCAGATTCCTCCTTATAAAGAGAGAAAGAAATGAAATGGGGAAGCTCTGCTGCCTCTACGCACAGCTGGGCATGTTACAGCAGCACGAGGGAAGGAGGAGGGATGAAATGCCCTGTTGAGGAGAGACTCCAGTGGGTTGACTTCTGTTGCCATTGAAAAAGGGGGGAAAAAGTCAAACCAAAACAAAAATATCCTGATACTGAATTTAAGGCACTGTGTCAAAATGACTAAACCTATTTTAAGGAAAGAAAATGACATCACTAGGTAATTAAAAAAATATATATAAAATTAACATTTTTCACACTCGTTCTCTGTTAGGTTTTGTCTGCATGCTAAAACCTACCAGAGCTTTCACTTCTGTTAGGAGTACAGGGTGGTTTTGAGAAACAGCAAGTTCATGGAGATTTTGGGCAGGTTTTATTTTTAACAATTCTAGAAAACTCGTTTTCTTCCCAAAAGTTCTACTGACAACACAAAATCTGGAAAGAGTCTACATCTTCAAGGAGGTTGTGTGTCCTTGTGATTTAAGTGGTGGGTTTTACAGCTCAGTGTCTCCTTCTGAAAGGGACCCCTGGACACTTCCTACCTCTCACCAGACAAGTGATCCCCTGCAGACACAGGAAGGTCTGTGCCTTGTAGGCAGCCTCTGCTGTGTCCCTCTGTGTGTGTGTGTGTGTGTGCTGTTATTCTGCTCTCCAATATTGCAGAGCTTCATGGGTTCTTTGGTAAAGAACACTTTCTGTAAATTCTTAAATAGAATCTGAATTATAGTCAGTTACGTTGTCCAAGCTTTATTTTTTTGATAAAGGGCCTTACTATCTCTAGAAAACGTGTTTGTATGGTGAGCCAAGTGAGTGCTCCAGCTAGCTCTCGAGACTGTATTCCCTGTAGCGGGATGTTTCAGCAATTCCATGTTTCTGTCATGCATCGCTTGTTTCGCAAGTTGACCTTGCTCTGCATCCTCCCTGTCACACAGCCCGCTCTTTGTCCCATGTACCTCACCGCCCTCCCAGGCTAAAAGCAAGAGGTGACATTTGCTTGTAGTACTGCTTCAGAATTTATGTTGTTTTCCGTTAAATACGCTCTCTTGTCATTCCAGTTTGCGTGTGTGTGTCTGTCCCCTTTTTTCCCCTCCCGCAGCTCTATCAAATGAGAGATGAGTCCTTGCACTGGCAATAATTTTTCCTTTTAGTCTCTCTTAAGTACATTCATGCTTTCTTATTCATCTGTAACTGTGTACAGAAAAATCATAGGGAAGAAAAATCATAAGCTGTCCGCATCAGACAGAGGATGCAGCTTCTAAAGCTATCTAGTATGTAAGTATAAAAATACCTCTTATTTTGTATTGCATAAATGAGAGTCTTTGGTGTTGTGTGGACAGTGCTAGTAGAATTGGAAACTTAAAAAAACTATTTATGTCCTAGGTAAAAGGAACTTGGAACAAACTTGGTGGTATTGCTACATCAGAGAGTCCTGGAGGCTCGCCTCATAGCTCAGGAAAACAATAAAAACAAAAAAATAAACCCAAGGGCTAAAGCCTTTGGCTTTAGCAAGGCAAACAAACAAAAAAAAAGAAATTTCAATTTGACAGTGAAAGAGGAGCAAGGAAGCAGGGCTGCGCCGTGTTGTGTGTGCAGAGAAGGTGACTTTACACCAGACTTGCTCTTACTATGTTTCTCCTGGTCCAGAGGTGGATATGAGCAGCAGCCCCCTCCGGGTGGGTGCTCTCTTTTCTAGTGATGTTGCAGATTCTACCATGGGTGGAATTGCAGTGGAAAATGTTGGTTTCAGCATGGACTTGATGGGCATTTTTCCTTGAAGAATTGGACAACACAGAATTAAGACTGGAGAGGGCAGTCGGCATATTGTCCGTATGCAAGTATCCAACATTGTTGATGTTAAACAGAGATTTGTCATGAATGTTTAACCTGAAATGGCTGTAGTATACACAGGGTGATTGAAAGGATCCCTTTTGCCCCAACTTTTGCAAATGGAAAATTAAATGTCAATTGAGCCTGTGAAGTTGGATTTCTTATGTCAAAAGTTGCAGTGCATTTTTTACATTGATTCAAAAATTGGGAGATATGCAATCCTGCCAGTTGGGATGGAAACAGATGTTGAAGCATTTTAAACTTTCAAGAAAGCATACCTAGAAGGGCTTTGTCAGGACAGATGTCTATTCCATCCTTTGCCAGGACATTACAGATCTGCTTAAGTTACATTTTGTGTGTGTACACATTTAGTTCTTCTTATATTGGAGTATTTTGACTCCATAATTCTCTAGGAAAGAAAAGCAAACAACTCCAGGAATAATCATCTTCCAAATTACTCTATCAGTGCCCTTCCTAGAGTTGTGCCTCTGAAACATCTTTCCCGGAGTAGGCCTCTCTTTTCTGATATTTTTTTCCCCACAATTATACATAATGTTTCAAAATGGTTTTTCTCTCTTAAGAGTATGATGACCTTCCAGGTTATTTCCAGCAATTAAATCAGAGTCAGTCTCCCAAACTATCAAAGAGGGGGATGGCTGCAACTGGCGTAGATCTTCTGCCTCCTGAAAGTTTTGGCTAAAACTTCGTTCATCCCCCACCGGTGTTGCAGCTACTGACTAAATAGGGTTGGTCATGTCTGTGGGTACATGCAGATGCTGATGGGGTGGGCAGAGGGCAGCAACTCGCCAAGCTCCATCACGGGGCCACCCTGTTGCCACCAACACTGAGCTGTGGCACATCAGCATGACCCACCCATGGGATGTTCCTGCAGCAGCTTCACTTTGTGGGATGGCTTTCTCCCAGACTGTTTCCACTTTAGAGGTGGCAAGCAGGCTATGCCAATCTATTAATTTCTCAGAGAGGTGGTGAAGAGGTTTTTATATGCAGCATTCTCATTTACTGCCTTGGTTTTTTTTTACTTTTTTTTTCTTAATTATACTACAGGTTTAATTTTTTTTTTACTTGGTATAGGCAAAGGAATGCATTGTCACAAAGCCTGCTGCAAGTTTGACTGAAAAGCTTATTCCTATTTTCCCCATCTCTTTGGAGCCTGACCAACACCACAGGTTTTAATCTCACAGATAGCATGAAGGACGTTCTGTTTTAGCTCTGCTGTAGGGAAAGAACTAGGGGAACTATAGGCTGTGTCTCTTTTTTGGGTCCTGAATTACTGCCAACTACAATATCCCTCCACTGTATGCACTATCTCTCCAGAATCACCCCGTGGGAATAAATCATAACCCTACAGCAAAGAGCAGAAAGGATTTCTGTGCGTAGGGGGGAGGGCTGCAGATGGGGAAAGCTGCCATAAACGGTTCGCTTGATGGTCCAGCTTTTTGCTGAATTGAAAACATTTCTAGAAACTTGTCTCGCTGAAAATCAGGGGAGTTGGCTCCTGAATGCTAGATTAGGTGCATCTGCATGAAGTAGTATCCGCAGAAATCTTGGCCTGGGGGTACTGTGCTCTGTGCACATGGTCTTGCTGCACATCTGTTGTGCTGTGTCTCTGTAAAATATGTATTTAATGAAATGGAGAGAATGAATATCATGTATGAAAAGGAATGGGCAAGTTTTTGATCAGCTCAACACGCAACTCTTTCGTAAACCTTAACACGATTTGTTTGTTTTCCCCTGTTACTTCAAATATTCAAAGGCCTTCCATGAGGTTTATTCCTGGTAGCTCCCAAGGAGTTCCAGTTCAGACTCAGTTTTAGGACAGAGCTGCATTTAAACAGCAATAAAATGCACCACTGTTTTCTCCGGTGACCCGTAATCGATCAAGCTACTGCTGATGGTTTGATGAAGCATTGCAGCAGTGAGGCTTCATGGTTACTGAATACAGTAGTGAGAAAAAGCCAATTCTAAATAGTAATGGCAAATAAAAGCCAAGTGCAGTAAGGGCATACTGTTTTAGTACAGGTGTGTAGACATGATGATTAGACTTGTTTGCCTTTACTGGTCTCTTTGGCTGAGCAATGCTGATGCTTGTTTTCCCTTGACTCTCATGCACCAGCCAGTGACCATACATGGAGATAACGGCAATTTCTGCGTCCTCACCTGTTGTGCTGCATAGGGACCTGTGACTGTTGACATTAATTTGGAAGAAGACCCTTCCCTTCTTATCATGAACATGAAAATTTCACACCAGGCAAATTTTAAGGTAGCATTAACAAATATTCCCACAAGAAATTTCACAGGTAGAAATCTAAGCTTTGAAGTGGAACAGTGACTCTGAGAGTTGATTACAGAAAGGAAATAGGTGGTCTCATATGACTGACACAACAAAAGGGGATTGCACCACTGAACTTTCTTAATCATAACAGACTGGTGGTCTTGAAACACTGGTATAGCTAGCTGGGTCGGTTCAGCAGTGACTATATTCTAGGAAATACTTATATTGTGTAATTTGAAAACTGTAGGGAGGGAGAAAGCTGTAAAAGGGGATTTGCATGGATGGGTCATCCTACCTTTCTTAGCAAAGGAGTACGTTTACCACTACAGCACGCTGCAGGCTAGAGAGTAGTTTTGTGATTCCTATTCTCTAAACTACAAGAATTCGACCTTTTAAAAGGGTCTTTTATATTTTAGTAGAGAAAAGGCAATAGGAAGTACGTTATACAATGCTTTGTCAAAACTTTTTACAAAGCAGACTTTCCTAAAGGATTTTCCTCACTGATTATTTTTAACCAATTTTTTCACTGTTCTTTTTTTTTCCTCAGGCTGTTAGAATTAGACAGACTTTTAGTAGTGTTCTTAGTGTTTGTAATTCTTGTTTTCCAATACCTGTCTTTATCAGTAGATGTTATTCCTTTAGAAAAGAGCTCGTGGAGTCAGTGTGTGGATACAAGCCCCCTGTTCCCTGGAAATCATGCCCTTGCCCTCCACTACATCCTCTGGGAGACTTGGAGTTCATTATTTTCCTTCTCTATTGAAGCAGATTCTGAATATCTTCACTCCCTCAGGTGTTCTGTGGCTCTGCATTAGCACTTTCCTTCACATATAGATATTGGTAATGGTTAATTTGACTATTGCCCTTAAAAGAAACACATTGCCATGGGGGAATTACGTATTCAAGCTTAAGCTTTCAAACTTTGTCCTCCAATTTTCCCCTTAACATCCCATCTGTTATACAGACTGTATAGGTTACCTCTCACTACCTATGAGATCCTGGGATATTCTGTTTTGTAGCAGAACAATGAGACTGTTTTCTTTCTCATGTTGGAGCTAGTGCATAGCTTAGAAAACCCTACAACCCTGTGGAAATTTATACAAAGTAATTTTGGATAATTTTTTTTAGGTATGTTCTCTTTTTGGGTGAACTATTTTGATTAATTCACATTACTTTTGTTTTAGCTGTGATTATCTAAGTTGGCCCTGTGTAGGCTTGTGCTAAGACTGAAACTAAACAGTGCTGCACAGTTACTTTTTAACTTCAGAAATGTTTTCCAAAAATATATCCCATTCTGGATATATTTTTCATGTTGTTTATTTTTACTTTCTGATTCACTTGCAGAACATCTGGTATTTCTCTTTGCAGGTAGAAACTATTCAATCTCTCTACCAAAACTTTGACCCCATAGTGAATGGTATCAATCATCAGGATCTCTAGTCTGGGCAGTGGCCAGAAAGGTGTTTTGCCTTTTTTCACCAGAAGAGAGTGTGAGCATGTAGAAATAGGATCTTTATCTCTCAAGAACATTTAGAAATGAGTTTTTGCTGCTGGTTTTGGTTGTTGTTTTGTTGGGTTTTTTTTAATTAGCAAGTTGTATTTTGATGCAGCTGATCTGTAAGGCTTAGATTTAAGCTTCTTATTTTCTACGAAGGGTTTCCAAAGGTGTCCTGCTAGCACTGATGATGTTTTGCTGCTGTATTTGCCTGTGAACAAACACTTCTCTCCAGCTCAATCTCTGTGTGGCAAACAGCTTCTCCAAGACACCATGAAGGGCAAATGAAATTCCACAAAACACCGTCAGCGACATCTTAAATCACAGGTATTGATCTCGTCTTTGCAGAGAGTGAAAAATGATTACGCTGGTGAAATATAGGTGTCATATCCTCACATCGCTCATCTTGCTGACGATGTCTGCTGTGTGTGTGCGATGGTGAGCTGTGGGGGTATGAACCCTTCCACCATGAGTAGCTGGACCCAGGTGCCATCAGGGAGGCTGAACCCTGCCTCGTAAATTAAATTCAGCTGCTTGATCTGACAACACATGGCATGGAAGCAAATATTTGTATCAGTTTTAAATTTTCTTTATATGTTATGCTTCTAATTCACAAGTTGCTTTCAGTTCTTTCAGTGAAGGAGGAAATAGACCATCTAAATCAATCCGTATGTCCATGCACCTCCATGGAAGTGTGACAGTTTGCACCAGCTCTGGATGAGGCTGAAGCGTGACGGTGGTGCTGCTGGGCATCCAGGGGAGCTCCAGCGGGGACTGTGATGGTGGGAGGCTGCAGGGCACAGGAAAGGGTACGTACGGGCTCTGCTCAACAACTTCACATTTCCCATCAGATCCAAAATCCAGACACAGACCTTCCAAAGGCATGCATGCCATCGCAGGCTGTGGGGTAGCTTTTGAACATTAGTTTTGTTTTCTTTGTCATATGCTGCACCTTTAAAATTTCCAGCCAAGGCCCTGGGAGGGCTACATGTATTGATTTGTTTGCTGGGCTCTCCTGATGGGGAGAAAAGCCATTTTAAGGGACAACTCTCACTCTGCCTCTCCTAAGTTGGGAAAGACAGACTCGGCAGTCAATTGTTGGATCCATTTTTCTGAAGGGACTGTGATTATGTGAGGTGGTGATGATCAGGTACTAGTAAGCTTCTTGTCATGAGGAAAAGCACTGAAAATGCTGAGTTTTATGGAGAGGTCTGATACATACATGAAGTCTGTCCTGCCATCCTAAAACTGCTGTGAGAAAGGTGAGTAGTCCCACACAAAGCAGGGTCAAGGACTGTCCTACCTCTGCTCTGACCCAGTCAGCTCTAGTTGCCATCCAGGCTGGCAGAGCTTTTCCTTCCCCTGCTCTGGAGGTGGCCCTCCTGACGCGGTGGGTTTTGCAGCGTTAGCTCCACGATATTGCAAGGAATGTTGAAACATTTAGACACCAGGGATATGACTCAGATGCCTGTGCCAGATACGTGAAAAGAAAATGAGAACAAAAAGAAAACCCTCCAGAAGGAGGGGAGCGCCTGCGTGCATGTTTAATTGAACAAGAACCAGGCATTTTAAATTCTTCTGGACAAAACCAAGACTAAACCTTAAGGTAAAATGCTCCCCGGCCATTTTGAATGCCATTTCCTCGCCCCCAGGTGATATAACAACTGGAACCAGTATACACCCCCATCCCTCTTTTATCTGCTTCCCTTCAGTAAAGTCTGAAGAAAGTATTTCCGCTCCTTTGCCTTCCTTAAACGGGGAGGCTGCCTGATATCCCTTCAGTCCAGGGGAAACAGAATGAGAACTGTGATGGGATGACTTGTCCGTTACAGTTGTGCACAGCTCCTTATCCCCAGGACACAGGGTGCTAAAAGGTGACAGTTCTGTACATGCCGGTGACTGCCTCAAAAGCCTGGTCTGAAATTGATATATCTATATGCCGTGGGAGAAAAGCATGAGGTTTTTAAGCACACATCTTTGAAAATATGAGAGCTTAAGAAGAATTGGGTCACATCTGACTGCTACCATCTGGCCCACTTCACTCCAAGATTACCCAGGAATGTATTTCACATGTGCCTTTGGAACAAGATTGTGAGCTGCCAAAAAGAAAATATTTTACAGCTGAGCATTGCGTTTCACTCTGAGCAGTTCAAAGGCAATAACCCAAGGAGGAGGATTCCACCGGAGGGTATCACGCAGGCTGTTCGGGCTCAGCCCTTTTGTTTTGTCTGTGCAGCTTTGTCAGACGGGACTCCTCATTGATTGCTGGAATGGGTTTAAAGGTCCTTGGTTGGGACAGCAGCTTCCCAGTGGAGAGCGATCTTTTAAACTGGAGTCCTGGGTAGGCAAGTGACCTTGTGTTAAACTGGAGTCCTGGCTTAAACAAGGTGGCTGACCTTGTGCAGATGGTGCCTCCAGAGCACCAGCGGGGAGAGCTGTGGCTGCATGGAGACACCTCGGATGGAGGGTGGAGACATCAGGGTGCTGCTCCCAACTCAACAGGGAAGCTTCCCCAAAGACCTTCACCCTTCTATCTCTGTTTCCCTGTGTATGGAATGAGGGCATCCCACTTCTGTAAAACTGAGGTGTGCTGCCCTACCAGAAACAAAGATATATATTTATATACAGATAAATATTACTCAATAATACATTTTAAAGCATAGAAAAATAGATGGTGTGATGATGATGATATTTACTTGCAAAGATGCACAAATTTCTCCGTGGCAAACTGGCACGTGGCCCAGGAACTTACCTGATGAAAGACCACGTTGTGCCTGTTGTACTTGGGCTGAAGTAGGCTCATTCCACGTAGCATGAGAAACCCTTCTCAATAAAACATGGGATGTGAGAGACAGCAGCACTTCCCTTTGCCTCCAGCTGGGCATCCTCTAAGAGGAAAGGGAGCTTTTTCCGAATTACTATAACCAGGATGGAGTTAATCCTCTCTCTGCCTCAAGCAAGAAGTTTTGCAGGACCAGAGCGCTGAGCCAGCTGTGGAGGATTCATTTCTTGCAGTGTGCTGGAGATGGTGGGATGCTGAGGTTAGTGAAAGATAAAGGCTCTCTGGGAGATGCTGGGATGGTCCTGAGAAGGGAGTGGGAGCACATCATTCCTTTTTTTATTATTTATTTATTTTAAATAATTGGAATTGGCTATACTTCAAGTTCAGTTTTGTCTTATGTTTTGAGTGAGGGGAGTTCTGCTTTTTAAGACTTAAAAAACACTTTCATTTACTTGTAGGATATAAGCTCTGTCACACAGAGCTCAGAATGAAACTGTATGCAACACTTCTGCTAGCTTGAGCCACCCATCCTGAGCTTTGGGGCAGAGGGGAAGGTGTGTAGTGGGACCAGCTTGATGCTTCAAAAGGGTGGTCATGAGCAAGTCTTGCTAAGGCCACTAGCCTACAGAGGCATCTCCACACCCTGCCTGCTAATGTGCTGCTGGACTTGCACCAAATTCTTCTACCGTGGTGACAATAATTACAAATAGGCATAGTTTCAGCAGGGTAGCACCTCTCCCGTCTTTCAAGATAAGGTTTTGGGTCAGAGCAAATGACTTTTTTGAAAGGCTGATGGACTTGGGTCTTTTTAGTCTTGAGAAGAAAGACTTAGAGGGGATGTGATCAATGCTTACAAATACTTAAAGGGAGGGTGTCAGGAGGATGGGACTGGTCTTTTCTCAGTGGTGCCCAGTGACAGGACAAGAGGAAAGGGGCACAAACTTGAGTATAAGAAGTTCCACCTAAACATGTGGAGGAACTACTTTACTGTGAGAGTGGTAGAGCACTGGAACAGGCTGCTCACAAAGGTGGAGTCTCCTTTTCTGGAGACATTCAAAACCTGCCTGGACAAGTTCCTGTGCAACCTGCTCTAGGTAGACCTGCTCCGGTGGTGGGGTTGGACTAGATGATCTCCAGAGGTCTCTTCCAACCCCATATGATTCTGTGACTTTTGGTTGCAACATGAGGAAAATAGTTCAGGTTGCTTTTGTTCATACAGTAGTTGCACAGTAGACAAAGGGTTCAAATTGTTACACCTTTGTGTTTCATCCCTCTCAAACTCAATCTTAACCGAAAAGAAAAGGCAACTCATGAATCATGCTAATTCCTCCCACTGCAAGGGTGTATTTGCTATATTTGGAAATATTTACTAAGCAGCTATGAAATCTCTAAACCAGAAGAATTTGATAACTTTTATGCTGCCATCCACACTTATAATGGGTTCCAAATACCAACAGTGAAAGTGTCGTTTTGTGGCTCATTTCAGTCTGAAAGCACCAAATAGCAGGAGACAAGAATCAGAGTAATAATTCAGTATGATTTGTTGAATTATTTCTTGATGCACTCTGCCCAACCTAAAGATAGGCTGTGTTTTTCATACTATATGTCAAATTAGTCTCAGCTTTCTCACAAACACACCCACGGAAGAACTCAGCACTGAGCAGCAAATAGACTTTACCTCAGACTGTGTTTTCCTGGGAATATCTGTGCTCCACCCTGACAGTCTGTGTGAGCCAGTTGTTCATAACCACATGTAGAGCTCACCAAGAGAAGGGATTGAGGTTTCTGTAGTCTGGGTATCATTTTCTGGGAAATCTTGTTTTACAAAACACCTGTCGAAGGTTTAAGAAATTAAAAAAAAAATAAAATTGACACTTCTGAATTTTTCCTTTGTTTGTCTTGGAGAAGAACATCTACAACATGGGAACATCATCCTAGCCAGAAAAATGTTTTCCCTAGCTTAATACTAGGAAATGCTCGATCTCTGTTGGAGCTATCAGGGAACTTCTTCCTACCCCCACTCTCTCTCGACCTAAAATCTCCCATGGAACACCAGTAAAAGCATTTAGGGAGTGAAAACTTCCATGTCTTTCATCTCGGTTCATGTCTAAGGCTGTTTTCAGAACCCACAAGCAGAGTTTTCACCTCATATCTCTTCAGGATCTCTCAGAGTTGGGCATATAAAGCTTTCAGCTGATGTTTGTTGGGATCAGTTAGTGCCTTTCATCTGAAATATAGAAAGTGTTCCTAGCTCTGTGAGACATGGTCACTTCAGCAGGGAATTTAGATTTTTCTCTTAGTGGGAAAAAAGTTAAATTTATGAAGCAAAGATTGTCATAAACATGACTCCCTTCCCCCAGTTCTTAGGCATTTCTGGAGTAGTTTGAGCCTATTTTTGTCACATTTTTTTCTTCCATTCACATACATCATGTTACATGATAAAATCTAGAGTACATGTAAGACTCTAAATACACTCACCTAGAAGAGCAGGGCTTTGTTAATGCCAGAGCCTTGTCAACTTTATGAAGAACATAATTAGTTCAGGCTCTTTTATAATCTTCCCCTCTGTTATTTCATATACTTTCCTTCCACCGTCTCAGAGAGAACAGATGTGTAATTTTGCCAGTACAACTGAAGAATTAATTTTTGGTTGATTTCTTACAGATAAGAACACGCCTTTTGAATTCAAACCTGCTTAGCACTAGGTGGCACTCTGCTATAATATAAATTAGTTTGCCTTAGTTCTGTAGTTTGGTAAACATTTCAGTCATGGGAACAACAAGAAGAGATTAGATTCATCAGTAAGTTACTGGGATATGCATCCATCTTGTGATATGAGGGGAATTTTAACTAGGTCATAAAGCTGTCTGAGCCTCTCTAATGTCCACGGGATAAGAGAGCAGGGAGGAAATTAGATCCATGTACTTACTCTAATAGTGCTGTTCGTTGTAGGGATGTTTTGTAGGGTGAATAATGTGGTGTCCTCTGGGGAAGTGTTACAGTCTGAAATAATTCAAGGCCACATCAGCAGAGGGTAGGATGGGGACTGTGGAACACCTACTAGAAGGGCAGCCAACCCTGCCCCATTTGTTCTTAGTAACAATTTGCATCACGGAGGAGAGGGGAAGCTCTGCTATTTATAAGTCTCATGGTTTTGCATCGCCATGTTATTTTTATTTTAATGGACTGAATGTATGATGTGTGTGAAGATTTTATAGAGAGGTGGACTTTCGGGAAAAAATGCTGCCTGCCTGGGTGAAAGACCAACTATCAGTCCATGGCAGGGTGGGGTCCTGGTAGCGAGTAATGATGTGAGCATGTTTGCAGAGCAAATCATTAGAGGAGGAAATTAAATCAATAGGGCTTGAGTGCTGGAACTCAGTTTCTAGTGATAAATAATAATCTGGAAACTCTGGAGTGAGGCATTGTGATCCATCCAAACTCTAATTCCAGGAAGAGGTGTAGTCTGGGAATGCTGCTCAAGTTCTCCTCTAATGACATCAATAGCTTGACAAATGGAAGAGGAGTGTCTCATAAACCACATACCTGAGAATGAGCTCTGAAATTCTCTCTCATCGGTATTGCTATGGGCAATAAGGCAATTTCCTGGAGTATGACTGAATAAAAGTCCTCTGCAACCAAATATTTCAGGGACAGAATCAGGTGCCCTAAGTTCAATTGAGAGAAGTTGTGTCTAAGTCAAAAAGTAATGTGGCCCAGCAAGAGCAAACCTGTGGATCTAAACACTTGGAGCTGAACTCCTAGCATCCATGCTTTACAGATTTTAAATGCATATACTTTGGGCTAGCTCTAGCCTGGCCCCACTGAGTGGCCCCTACCAACTGGAGGATGATAGGTGTCCTCTTGAGGCTCATATTATAAGCAGGTTTCACATGAGCCTGTTTTGCAACTGTGAAACTGCTTGGGGATGTGAACTGAAGCACACTTAGGTGATGACAAGCAGGAGATTTGCCCTAGAAGTTCTCTCCTGATTCAGGTTAAAAAAAACCCAACCCTGTGCCATAGAGCAGCCAACTTGAGCTTTCCTCCCTCCCATGGAGGTGATCAAAGCACTGGAATGCATTACTGTTCTTGGAAGCTCTTGTCCCATCCCTCCTCACACAGCTGAGTTTCATGTCATAGACCATCAATCAGCATCAGTGATCAGCCCTGGGCACAAATGTGTAGCACAAATGCCACATATGCTCTCTGCATGTGCTCAAACCCTTTTTGTTCATGGATGGGACAGAATTTGTATAGGTGCTGCTCATCAGGAAGAAATAGTGTCAGCTCGTGAATGCTGTTAAGAAAAATATGTGACTTGGAAAATTACTGTCAACCGTTGATCTTATGTCAATGTTGTTTCTGGACAGCTTCAAGAGGAAGGGTGACCTATTGGTCAGGACAGAAACCCAGCCCAGGGGTTACTGCTTTGATGTTTGAATTCTGATGATACAGATTTCCTATGTGACCATGAATGCTGAAGGCTGGGTTCAGTCAAAGGCTCAGCTGTGTTAGCCTAGCTTGCCCCCTAACTCACAGAGTTTAGGATCTGAGATTCTGCAGCCGGTACGTGATGAGAGTTAGGATGTGAGATGGGTAAAAGAAGCTTCTCTGCTGCTGATCAGAGAATCAGAGAATTGTCTAGGTTGGAAGGGATCTTTAAGATCATCTACCTAACTCTGATAAAAAAACCATCACTAAACTGTGTCACTAAGCACCATGTCAACCTGAAAGAAGAGAGAGTTGTTGGTTAAACTGAGGCATGTAGGGAAGTTTCTTGTATTCGACAAAGCTGAAAAGTGTGTCTGAGGTACCTGTCCCCTTGGAAGCCGAAGGCATTTTATTGGAAACCTGAGCTAACTCTTCATCCTTGAAAATGGGGCTGGCAGAGGAGGAAAAGTGCACCAGTTTTTATGAACTAGTTTAGGTCCTAGATATCTTATCCAGATATCTTGGGGACCCTGGGCTCAGTTCCTTCCTTGGCATGTGGAAGTACATGTGCAGATCTGCTGTTTGTCAGCAGAGAGCTCCAGGAAACCTGCAGCACCTGGATGGAGCAGCTGCTGGGCTTCCACCCCCTATTTGAGGCTGTGCCAGTGGGCAGGAGGATAGAGGGAAAGAGAAGAGAGCCTGGCCCAGCCCAGAGCTCAGAGTATTCACTCGGGAGGGAGGACTGGGCTTCAGGTGCCTCTAAATGCTAGAATTTGCCAAAACAGAGCAAGTGTGGTTATATAAAGTAGGTGTGTGTCTGTATGTCCCTTGCTGGTGAACATTGACTTCTGGATGCTAGTCTATGACCTTTGTGGTTTTGCTCCTGTCCTTAAAATTAAAGGATCCCTCCTGAAATACCTTTTCTTGTGCTCCCTGTAGATCAGTTGTTATCACCCCAGGTGACTGGTGCCATTTTCCTTGGCTATCTAGACATACCATTTGTTCAGCACTTTTCTTCCAATAGTCGGTTTACTGTGTTGTTTTCATTTCCCCTGAATTTTAGCCGAGGGCTTGTTTTGGGCTGTAAGACAGCTCTGATATTTTGGAATGCCTTTATTATTTACTCCTCTTCGCATATTTGTAAATAATTAACTTATATTTCTGTTCCATAGCAGATCTTTGATGGCTGTAATGACAAAAAAAGAAAACTACAAAATATGACCATTTTTCTAAGGGGAAAGAAAGCTCAAAACTTCTGTGTTTCTATCTGGAGGCATGTGTGCAAAGAAAGATAAAGCCAAATGGGAGTAAATGGCTACCCATACACACTTGTGTAAGGGCTATTTTTTTCCTTAATCTTTCTGTGAGTTATTGTTTCCCTCCCTGTAAATATTACATTACAAAAATTTCCATATAAATTCAAATCCTTCTGAGGTGGTTCATGGTGAAATGTGCCCAATTTTACTGTTCTTTGTGGTGGAATACAACTGCAATTCGTGGTTTCAAATCAGTCCAATATGTGGTGGAGTACTGGTAAAGCACACCGAGGCAGCCTGTCTTCCAGTTTATATTTCTGCTGGCAGAGACCCTGGATCTCCTTGGCCAAGCCTTCAGCGCTAGAATGTAATCTAGATTCCCAGCAAATTCTCAGTGAAGTGCAAGATGTTTCTTGAGCACAGAGCCAGAGATCAAACTGAAATAAGGCTCACTCTCAGAAATATCTTGAAAACTGTTTGAATAACCTAGTGTATACAAATATTTTAGGTCAACTATCATATTCTCTCAAGACTTGTGGGCGTTTCTGTATGGGTGCCAGCAGCACTGCATCTCTAAAGAATGGAACCAATGCTGATTTCGTACTTCCACTACTGTGTCAGTGAATCCGCCCACGGCTTGATAATGTCAGTGCAATGTGATGGAAAGTTTTAATTACCATTTGGCTCTTGTGTTGTTTTAGCACTTTTTGCGTCAGCATTGTGAGAAAAAGGAGAGGGTAGTATCCAGGGATATGAATTGGAAAGTAAATCATCCAACTGTTTGAAGACAAATTCACCTGGTCTCAGTTTGCAAAGTGGTACTGGCAGCCAGCCTTTCTCTTTTTTTCACCTTTAAAAGCCTGGCTTTAAATTAGAGGATGAACAACCCTCAGCAATTTCTTCTGTTGCATTCCTGAAGGTCTATAGCATCACATCTGTGAACAGCACACACCCACTCACATGCCTTCCTACGGCCACAGACACACTTGGATATTCTGTTGATGGGAGCAAGTATGACTTAAGATGTATTATACCGAGAGATGAGCCCAGATCAACAGGCTGTGGGGCTAACCAGCTACCAGCTTGGTTAAATTTGTGGTGCAGACAGAGCTTAAGCTGGTGTCTCACTTCATCACAGTAACCACTGTGCAGTCTGCTGACCAGCTTTATGTAAGTATTTTGGCAGAATCCTGTTTTAAATTGGAAGGAATGCTTTTAATAGTCTGCATTTCTCTTGGAGTCCTGCATGAAGGATATAGTTGCTTCCCACACATACATAAGTCCGATTGGAAAGCACGATATGGCATGGACGTACATTGTGGCTACGGGATGTCAGCAAGACAAATTTAAAGTGCTGTTGGCTGAATGACAGAAGAAAGATTCCAACATTTTAACGTTAGAGGCCAGATTCAGATCTTTCTTATGTGAAAGCAGCAGCAATTTAAAGTCAGTGGTGTTACTGTGCTATAATGCAAGTGACAAGATTCTGCACAATTAATTATTTGAACCAAAGCATATCTGTACTTTTATGTCACTTTGAGATTTTGTACATGGAGCTCTGAACCTCCTAAGAAGCCACTGCACTTGCCAGCTGCTGTTCGTTTTCACACAGGAGAATTTAGCTCATCCAGAATTCATGCAGCAGTTGAGAAGATGAGAAATCCGTTGCTACTCTGCAGTCTGTGGTCTCTGGAAAGGGATGAGGTTTCTACCTACCTCCAGTGAGGTTTTGGGGGTTGTTGAAGAGATACCTGGTTGGCTTCTGAGTTTTGTGCCATTAGAGAGAGCTCTGTGGTTTGCATGTGCAACATACAGGTCTCACTTTGTACAGAATGTTTGCAAATACTGTCATGGGGCTGCATCAGCATGTGGATTGGATGAAAGGGCTGTCAACCACAAGAATTTACAGCTTAAGCATTAATCCCTTCTCTCCATGGCTCCTCTCCCCAATTAAATTACAAAAAGGAAAATTTATTTTCATATTAAATATTTTGGCTTATTTTTTTATTATTTTTTTCTGGCTTGCAAAATGAAATTACGCTCTTAGATTACACTATAAAGCTTTCCTTTACAGCTACCAGGACTAGAAACCTATTTTAGAAAACAAGTGAAAATGTAACCAAGAGATGAAAGTGAGGATCTTTCCAAAAGTGGCTAATTCCTGAAAAAGGCTTGAGGGAAAACATCAACAAAGAGACCACCAATATCCAGAGACTATTGATAGGACCCTGAGAAGAGACAACAGTGAAATTAAGGCTCTCCTTATCTTTTTTTTATTATTATTATTATTACTATTATTATTATTTTATAGATTCTGAAGCATGAGCAAAATGAACAGAGGGTCAATTATGCCCTGAGTACGAATAACAATTTCCTGGAAAACAGTGACAAGCAAAATCACCTGGAACAGAGAACATATAAACTGTCATCTCACTCATCAGAATTTTGCTGAGCAGAGGAAGGCATATTCTACCTGGCGTGTAAGTGGATGCATCACATCATGATACCCTCTTTTTCTTTGAAGGATTAGATAATATTCTACTGAGTTGAGTCTACTTGAATTAGGTGATGTGGATCCAAGCTTACTCTTCAAATGGGAACTCTGATAGCAACTTAATGATTTGTGGTATTTAAATATTTTTCTAACACTTCCATGCAGAATTATGGAATCAAAGGTTGGTCTGTAGTGTGGATGAGGCTTCTCTTCTTTATATACAATTTCTCTATTAGTTCCAGTGAAGAACTTGAATTGTGGTCAGCTTGACAAACCTGAGTGTTTTCAAAGACCACTGACAAGCCTTTGAGTAATCTGTGTTGGATATACACTGACTGCATGTTGGCAAAACAGTTTCTAAGCATAAAAAAACACGTGAATCTCCGTCTAGGTGATCTCATCCAGAGAAGCCTTGGTAGTGAATCTGCAGGACAGCTGTGCCTTTTACACCACCTTTATGAGGACATATGATAGAAAGTATTTCATGAGATTAAGTTTGGACACCTACTTAGACTGAGAGACCCACCTCCTCTAACAGCTAACATGGGACTCACTGTGACAATGACAAATATTAAGCGATATAAAAGAGGTATGTTTGAGAGAGCTATATGTGTAGGTGAGATGTTGTGGGTGGAAAACCAGTCAAAAGAAGCTGAATTAGGAACATACAATGTCTATGAATAGACAACACAAGGCAAAGTAAATCTTTTCAGGTCTCAGTTGATTCCTTTTCAGATTGGTTTGGATGAGCTAATTATTCCTCTAAGGTTATGCTGACTTTAACAAAAAACGCTTTGCAGTAGGAGATGATTTGTAAGGTAAAACAGTTAGTGCTGGGGAGCCTGATGTCTGCAGCATGTGCCTTGGGGGAATTTATTTTTTAATAGCTCTAGGCTGATCCTGTGGACTTGCTGCCTGTTAGCACAGTATGTGCACTCCTGAAGCACATCATCCTGTTGAATTTAGTGCATAAGGAATTAATTGTGTGCTCTGAGATATTCTTGGGACACAAACCAAAATGCAGTGAGTGAGTTCCACCAGGAGATTTGCTTAAAAATTTTGCTCCTGACCCAAACGAGCACAGAGACACTCCAGACCACGCCGTTTGTCCTCTCTGTACCTGGGGATCTTAACCATGCTCGTGTCTGTGCATCTGTCTGCCCTGCTGGAGGCTTTGGGAAGCATGGCCCTTGCTGTTGGCAGCTTGACTGTACAGAAACAGGAGATTTAACCAAAGGGGATTCCATTCCAGAAAATCCAAACCAGGGTATTCTGCATCTTGGCTGCACAGTTTTAAGTATCAAATCAACACAAAGGAAGTCAGAAAGGAAGATCAGAACAAATCTACCTGATGTTTGCTATTTACTACATGAATGTTTCTTTCAAAGAAGCCAGGAAACAAGGCTCACCTGTCGGCAACAGGTTCTTCCTTATATTTTAGCATTGAATACTCACAAACTTAAAATCTACTCTTTGCATGTCAGTAAAAAAGGTGTGTTTGCTTAATTACCACACAGTGCCTTTCATTAAGGAGTCCTAGAGCTTCCTCCCCTATTGTCTAACTTTCCATTTTTAGCTTAAATTTTTATATTCCATTGAGAGATTCCCCGCTTTCATTTCCATACAGTCTCGAAGCTGGGAATCCCATTACTGTTGTTCACATGACCTCTGGAATGTGAGTAAATGTTTCATAGTAGTATATCTTCTTGGCTGTTCTCCAGCACCTATAATTAACTCCACATATATTCCTCTATCTATTGTGCCGGCTTAAGATCTGACCTAATAGAAGCAGTGGAAGCTGAAATGAAAAATAAAGCTTTATGGAAAAAATAGAATTGGTATAAAAGGGTGCCTGTCTAAAGAAAGTGCTTTGCTTGCTGATAAGTCTTTATGTGTTTACTCTGCATGCTCTCTCCTTTTAACAAGATTGCACTTCAAGGAAAGTGCTGCACCTATAAAGCAGCCCTTCTGAACGATCGCTCCTGCTTGCAGTGTGCAAGAGCACACAAAATGGTTGGGCATCCTTAGTTTTTTAAAGCATGATATTGAGTATGTATCACTTGTGAGTGGGTTGAATAAACCTTTACTTAGATAACAAGACTTTTTCATTTAATAAGTCATTTATACATCTTGTCATCCTGACTAGCTAGCACATTTTTCAAAAGTAGCTGCTTTTCAAGTGATATACTTATGTCCCTTTTCCTTTTATTTGCTATAATATTTGCTTCTGGAAAATACTCATTCACTCTGTATTTAATTCTCCCACGATTTACACCAAGTTCTGAACAAGGCTGAAATAATTCTAGACCTGATGGGGAAAAAAAAGGTAGGATTTGTAAAAGATTTACAGGTACAACACATGTCCTATGCTGGGATATCATTTAATTCTCAGCCAGAGAATTAAATCAGACCAGATTCAGATCTTAGCTTTGCTGCTCTAAATCTGGAGTGATAATACTGAAATCAATACACCAGCAGAGATGAGGGTAGAACTTGGCCTTTATTTTGCTAAGCATCTCATTAGAATTTCCTGTCTTTGATCAATTTGCTTTTCCGTGCACTGTTTGTCTTCCATATCTGTTTATGTATATTTAACCTTGATTAGCATAACTGTTGAGAAACAAAGGCTTTCTTATAGTTTCTAGGCTTAGGGTATTGAGGTGCATTAGACACTACTCGTAGAGAAATGTTAGTGGCTCAGCCAGCCTTTGTATCATATTCCTGTTGATGGTTTTATGTATGTCATTCACCTGGAACAGATGTTTTTCCTCCTGCTTTCACCGTTCACCCAAAATATCTGAAAAAAAAAAACAATTAATATGCATGTCTATCCAATTAATTTAAATAAATTACCATTAACATTGATTCTAGATTTATTTAGGCACTTTCTGCAGTAGCCAAAAATAATCTTGGTGCAGGACTGAATTTTATCAGATGCCTCAGTAAACAGTAGAGACTGTTTACTTTTTTTCCTGTTTTTTTCCAAAACAGGAATCTTTATTACAAGATGGAAATTACTAGATAGTTAGACAGAATCTCCTATGGAATGAGTCTGATGCCAGTTCCAATAATTCTTCAAGCCAAGCTACATAAATATATTTTTAAGATTGGCCATGATCCCGTAGCTAAATAGCCAGCTGTTTTGGACATTCCTGACTATGTAGTCTTAATTGAGATAAGACATAACTTTTATGGCTTTTAGGATTTACAGAGTTGGAAACATCATGTCAGTGTGGAAACCAAGTAAAATTCAGATACCAGGGCTTTTATCAAGGACATTTCAAACTCAGTTAGTTACAAGATGATAAGAGAGTGTGAACACTAAAATATTGCCTACTCATAGTGTGAAAAAAGCAGTGAAAAAAGCAGGAAAAACTAGAGGAGTTGGGATTAGAATTGACTATACTTTCTTACATGGTGTTTTTCTTCTCTCCAGATTGCTTTCTATGACTCAAGATCCACCCTCCAATTCATGGCACTACAGTGTTAGGAGCGGGCTGATGAGGCCAGGGTTGTGGTGAGCCTTTGGGTCCTGGAGATATCAGCAGCCTGGAGAAGCAACCCCTTCTGGGCATACAGCAAGTCAGTCAGGAGCTTTGTCACCAAGGAAGGGGTGACTCCAAATTCTCTGCTAGGACAACTCTCGCTCTTTGCCCCTTTCTTTTGCATTTCATTTCGTGCATAAAATCACTAAACCACCAAGCAGAAGTTGATGGAAGTTCCCTCCTTGTACATTTTCATTAGAGAGTCTATAAAAATAGCAAATAATAACAAGCCATTTTAAAAAAATGCACAAAATGAATCATGATCATTTTCCCTTTCCTCCCCCAGAATATCAGCATATAATCTTGTTCCTCCCACGGACTAATGATTTAAGATCCTTCAAACAACAGGTGAAAGCTAGAGTTGAACCAGAGTACTAAATAAAATTTACTCTGAGGTAGTCAGAAAGATTTTTCTAAGGAAGCTTGAATCAGCTGTATTTTTTTAACTTTAATCTAGAGCCTGAGCTTTCAGAAAACTGATAACTTTGAACTTGTACCTCACTACAACAAAAACGACATAAACACTCCAAATATTTGTTGTTTTCTTTCAGTGAAATGCTGCAGTGAAAGATTCATTTTGCTGGCTTGATAAAGGTTTTGTCAACATACCAGTGAAAATGACGAATTATATCATGGTTTGTGCATACCTTTTGCAAGCAGTTTAGTATACTCCTATATGCAGCAAACTCTTGGTAGCTTTAAGGAGTCTGCAAACACAAACACATAAATGAGCATGAGTGATGATGTGCTTCCTGGTCTGTCTTTCTTCCCTGAATGATTTAGTGCTAAATTTTTGATGTCATTTGGCAGTGTATTGCTTTAATTTCTAAGGTCTTCTGAGCTGAGTAGGTGTGAGGGGAGGTGTGGGATAAGCACTTCGGATGCTGCTTGGTTCTGCTGCTTGGTTCTGCTGCTTCCCCCGCCCAGGGTGATGCTCTGGTCAGGGTGTGATATGGCAGCACGTCCTCATTCTGGCAAGGAAACAACATTAATGTTGCAGATTATGAACTTACTGCAGTGGTCTTGCAAAAACAGAGACTGATCATATGATGCAGGTAGCCAAGACAGCTGTCAAAACTACCACTTTTTCCTCAGGCGGAATCTTTCCTTTCTAAAGCTAAAATGTTGCTTCGGAAAGGCAGCTCTTTTTCATTGTTCAAGAAATGTTGATGAGATGCTTGCCAATGAAAAAAAAAAATAATTGTCCTTTATGAAAATATTGAAAAATTAATATTTGAATAGCTTTGCAACTACAACTTGAGAGCTAACATTTGGCAGTGATTATAGCTTTCATTGGGAAGGACTTTGGAGAGTTTCAGTGAAAATTGGGTTTGATTTGGCCAAATTTCTGAGCCTTTGAAAAGTATAACATGGATAAGGCACAGTCTGTTTTTTCCACTAAGCTCGTATGGATGTATTCATCAGGCATTCCAGTGCGGATAACTAGAGGTATTATGAAATAGGAAATGAAAGTCCATGGGGCTCAGTTTCTGGTAAATTACCCATTCTATGAGCTGTGAAGGACAGACCTGTGTGGAGAGGTACCTGGGAGATGTGCTCTTGGTGGACGGACCTTCCCGGGATTTGGAGGTGCATGAGATCACAGGGGAAGGTAAATTTCATCATGGAGCTTCGAGATGGACAGTGCAAAGGCCAGAGATGCAACGGTGAGGGCTGTCATGGGAAAAGTCCGCCAGTACTTATAGGCCAGTAGCATTTAGAGACTGCCTGCATTTCCAGGTCGTTTATTTTCTTTAGTCCTGTCCTTACCTGGGTAATGCCCTCATCTTAAAATCCACCCCCGACTAGGAATTTTGAAAATCATTTTTGTAACCGGCTGCTCTGCTCTCCACCTTAATTATTAGAAATGCTTCCTAATATCTAACATACACCTCTCTGGCAAGTTTTATGTTTTTACAGAGAACAAAGTATTTACAAAGACTTATGACTTGATTTCATAAGTCTTCAAAATATTGAAATTGTCGTGGCCTCTTTGCCTTTTCTCAGCTGGACACACTGCTTACCTTTTCTTCTTATGTTTTACATACAATTCTTCTTTGCTGTCTTTGTGATCAGCTCAGATGGTCAGTTCAGTGGGAAAAATATGTCAGAAGAAGTTTGGTAAGTAGTAGCCAAGTGGCTAGTGTTCTCATACACAAAGCAAGACAGCCGGAATGAATTAACAGATCTCATTAGTCCTATTTTTGCTTAATTTATTAGAAAATCCTACTGATCAGGGTAAAATAGATGGAAGACACATCCTCTCTGCCTCCTTTTCAAGCACAGCGGTGGCTGGTGAAGAGCTCAAGATTTCAAAAGTATGAACCTGGCTCTGCAAACCAGTGGCTTTCACTTAGGAAGAGGAAATTATGCATTTCTGGCCACGTGTCTTTTTATGTAAAACATAGATAAGTTTCAGGAGCAGAAACCAAAGCTGGGCACACACCCCCCTATATGTAACCTCATCAGCTGGCTACTGGGTGGACGCTTGTCTGCAAGCAGGGACAAGCTGATAAACCCAGCTGACACACATCATGGGGCTGCAATTGAGGAACGGGAGAGTAAATAAACTGGAGAGGGAAATTCTTTACCAGTTTCTCTCTAGTGTGACGTTTCTTGAGTGGCTGCAAGGACAAACGCTAGCAGGAAGCAGGACACGAAAGGGGGGAGATTGTGTTGGACAACACATGCTAGAGGTACACTTTGCAATGGGGTACGGTCTTTACTGGGAACACCTTTAATATCCCCTGGGTCTCAATATGCTTGTTCAATAAATGCCTCTCCCCTCTTTATGAGGAGATAGAACTTCACAAAATAGAATCTATTTTATTTAAAACTATTCATCAAATTATGAATATAAAAGTGTTTATTCATATTTTCAAGTGTATCCAAACAGAACGTTCTCTAAAACACTTGGCAGACTTTCCACGTTTCTTTCAAAAAAAAAACCCCTCTATTGTTCTCCATTAACCATCCCCAAAGATTTCAGTTGCTCTCATATAACAGTATAGAGCTTTTCACGTCAGGGGATAATTTATTTCTTGAATTAATGGATGTAATTTCATTGAGTTTAATATTTTAGCCAGGATTTATTATAGTGCAGTCTCTAATTTACGTGCAGCTCAGGTGAATAGTGCCTTACGCTTGTCATCATAACGATGATTGATTGGAGGTCTCTTACTACAAAGCAGTGGTGTGATGTCTTCCATTTTATTCTGAATAGAAATTACTACAAAAACCACTGCTGTATGTGACACTTTCTTGTCATTTTTCTGCAGTCTTAGCTGAGGCTAACTGAATTGGAAGGAATCCTTTTCTTTATCTCTGAGATCCTCATTCAGGCCTAATTTGAGGCAAGTCCCTCAAATCTGAGACACTACCCACTCCCTGCCCAAACATAGCATTTCTGGTGTCTGCTGCATACCTACGGTCTTTGGCTTTTAAGCTTTCATTTTTCTTGAGCCTAAAAATCACCCCTAGGTAGAAATCTACTCTGTTAAATTCACAAGAGTGAAAATTTGTTAAAAGTCATCTCTCACCTCTGCCATAACAATGATCAAGGAAATAAAAATTATCTTATCTGTATCATTGTCTTTATAATGGTAACCCGACAGCAATGATCTTGTATCTAAGAAGCACCGAGTACCCCAGTTTCCAGTTATACCCCAGTACTATTCCCCAGTTATATTCTCTCTTTTTCTTTAAAGGTATGGATTTTGGGATTTTAAGAATTTGTCCAGTATTATTTGTGCCAGCTGTAGGAGTTAAAGTAACTACAAGTTGAAAGATAGATAACAATTCACTGATTAAAGCTGCTTTATTTGATTGCTTGTGTAGAGTGAAAGGACTGTTTGGCCCTGAGCAGACACTGAGTAGGCACCAGAGACACAGATGAGGAATAAAACTGTTCCACTGAAGAGAAAAAGGACATTGAACTCTATGTGTGCACAACACATAGAGTGTTCAACACATAGACTGATCAAACTTTATAACTGTAGAAAGCATAAAAGTTAAAGCCCCATATTGTTTTCTGGATTGGGTCTGAAACACTTCCCAATCAGATATTGCTTCTACTGAGATCTGAGGACTTCTGCTGACCTAGTCTCTAAGAGCATAGGGTGCTGTTAGGCCAAACTGGACCTAAAAATCAAAAATCTCAAGGTCCTTGGGTTCATTCCTCTCTGAACTTTAGCTTGGATTAAAGCACTGTTATATAATGAAGGATTAAAAGCATTAAACTATCCTGAAGAAACATAAGCATGCAGTTTTGTCTGAGTTAGCAGATAATAGATCTGAAAGCATTTTTTGATTGTTTAATTAGAACATATTGCTTGTTTGGTTTGGACTGACTAGCCAAGCAATTTAAAAAATAAATTATTAAAATCTGAACTTCTCCTCCTTTGCATATCTGGCATTTGAGAATATGGCACATCTACTCATCTACTTAAGCTTCAATCAGGTTTAAGTGTAGGCAGCTCTAAACTGCAGTGACATGTACGTCTTACTTGATCATGTGGGAATTACAGCTAGGGCTTAGGCCAGACACGTATAATCCCAGAGACCAAATTTGAAATACAAACATAGGTGATTGCTTGTACTGTATTGGTAAGCTGCGGGTGTTTGAAGCATTGTGAACTCAGAGTTCGAAAATAATAATTTCAAGTATATAAATTTGATATTTATTTTTCATTTAAAATTAAACTTTACATTAAAATTGTATTTAATAATTATAACTATTGATATTAAAATAAAAAATAATATTCCAAAAGTTCACAGAACAGAACTTTTTTTTAATAGCGTACATAATGGTCTGTAAATATTAGACTGAAATACAGAATTCATTTGTCGGGAGACATTTTGTAGCATGCACTAAAAATGACTAGGTTAACTAAGCTACAAATTTGTTAACAGGTGTCTTGTATGAGCTGAAATAGCTAATAGTGGTTTGTGAGAGACGCACACAGGTCCACTGAGCCAGAAAAGACCTGCTCTCCTTTTCCACAGCAGGAATGAAATCAGACCAGATCATAAAACACAAGCTGTCAGGGAAAATGTGCATGTTGTAAGGAGGTGCGTGGCACTGACAGGGGAACAAAAATCTCTGGTGGCATTCAAGGAAATCTAGAAAAGGGCATTTGGATATTAAATCCAGGGTCAAATGCTCTGCTTAGCCTCCCACAGGTATATGCTGGAAAACTCAGGCCATGTGTTTTATATCTTAATTTCTGGTCTGATTCAAAGCTGGAAGAGTTCCTAGACTAATTTAAACAGCTCATGGCATTCTAAATTTTAATACCTCCTTGGGTTTGCCATTGGCCTTCGTTTTCATCATTGGGTTCACTGCTGCTGCCTCTCTTTGTTCAGCCAGACTTTTTTTCCCCTCAATGGCTCGCTTTCCTGCGCACGGGGACAGCCTGCGCTTTTAAGACTTCCTCCTTAAAAATCGTCCAGCCTTCCTCGACTCCCTTTCCCTTCAGGACTCCCTCCCAAGGGATTCTGTCAAGCAGACTCTTGAAAAGACCAAAGACTGCACTCCAGAATTCCACGATGGCAGTCCTGCTGGTTCCCCTTCTCACCTCCCTGAGAATCGAAAACTTGATGATTTCGTGGTCACTTTGTCTAATTTATCATCTTGTCTAAACTTGGCAGAAAACATTATGTTCAGGAGTAAATGTTCTGATTCAGCCTCCTGAGGTAGATATTCAGTGTGGGAGTGTTTTCTAACTTGACTTTTGTCAGCAGCCCTGCCAATAATCCCACAGGACAAGAGGTTACTCTACCATCAGCCCAGCTATCAGCCTTTGCTCTCAAGTTTACTGGTAAAATGTCATTTTCACCATAAACAAATATTTAATTTAGCTTATCTTGACTAGTGAAATACTTTCAAATTCACTGCGATCTAACAAGAGATAATAACGGTTATTTTTTTAAGAAAACACAGAAAGCAGTTTGTATTTGTTAAGTGCTTATTTCACTGAATATCAAGTGCAAAAGAGTAAGCTGAGTCAGTAGTGTGCGTTAACAAAGAAAGGGAGAGAAAAGCACAGTGACTGATACCATTGTTCAGGCTTGTGCTTTAAGTAATGTCCCATTTGTGGTAAGGAGATAAGAAGTGACTAGTCTGAGGTACCCTCAGGGAGCTGATAAGTGAACTACTGGAACTAATGGAAGGGGGATTATGAGACTGGGAGGGAATAAAATTAAGAATGATAACATATGGAGTCTTGCAGCTATTTCTTCTGCCTCCCAAAGATTAATTTTAGCTGATGATATTTTTTAGAATAATTTAATATTTAACAGAGGGTTATGGTTTAAAATGCTGCCAAAGGGAGGAATTCAGCAAATGACTGTCCAATGAGGGTCACAAGAGCTGAGGATTGTATCTGCAAATTGCTACCAAAGCAACTTTCTTGCAAACCGGGGAGTGGTAAATTTATTTCTGACTCAAAAAACAACCCCAACAACCAAACACCTCTCCCTCCCTCCAGTGAATAAGGGGAGGTACACATCATGATATATTTTATTATGGTCAAGCACTTAAATTGATTTTAAAATGGTGCTACAGCTTTGTGAGGTGCCTACAAGACTATTTGCAAAGAGTGTGATTTCTGTCTAGCAGTGGATGCAGAATAAAGGAGGCCCTGAAAGACATTGATGTTGCTCAGAAGGGCAGATGACAGCAGAAACTTTATGATATTGCCACATGATACTGAACTGAGCTCAAAAAGGATTCAGACTTATTCACCAGAGGATATTAATATCTAAAAAGAAGTAAGACAGCCACTCTTTTGCTTTAACTTTATCAAACAGTGCAGTGAGATATGTCTCTCCATCACCAGAGATTCAACAGAACTTATGAAAAATAGCAGTGGGGTGTTTAAGCCAAAAAAGACAGGATTTTGGTGGGAGTTGAATGAGATGAGATTCTCTTGCTCCTAATGCCAAAACCAAATATCTGGGCAAAGGAGTGAGAGGGCTTTATTGTCTCTCCTATATTTCACAGTCTCTCTTTTTCTTTTACAATATGTATTCTTATCTTCTGGCTTTTTTTCCTACTCAAGTACTTGCTAACATCTGCTGTCTCTTCAACAGTTCTCCTTGGTCCTTTCCTCTCTCCACTATTTAATCCTTTGCTTATCTATCTTAAACTCTGCCAAACCAATTCTGTCTCACATCCTCCCCTACCTCAAACTCTTTGTTTCCCTCTATTCAGGAGAGAGGATGATGATGATTAGTCTGAAGGCCTTCCTCGGGCAATTTCTCAATGTAGCCATTCACCTTCCAGCAGTCACAGCTTTTCCCTTTGGCATAGCTCCCAACTCTCATCCCTGCTTTTAATGCAGCAAAGTCTTTCTCTCCCATCCAGAAACTATCCAGTGTGTCTTGTTAATGTGGCATCAAGCCTGCAGAGACTAGAGCAAATAAAAGAGAAGATCTGAACGTATTCTGAGTTAATGAGGCTACTCTGATTTTTCTACTGACTTGCTTGTTTCCCTGGAGCAAATGGTGTACATCTGGCTGGGCCCTGTGAGGTGCAGCTTAAAGCCCTGGAACCCTGTGCACAGCAAAGTGTTTGCAGAACTCGGGCCTGCCCAGGGCACCTCTCAGAGAATATAAGGCACTTTTCTTGTAAGCATTTTTTAGCTCAAGGGAAGGTTGTTGGGATAGCAGCCTGAAGGTGAAATGAATCTAAAATGAAATTGTATGAAGAAAACAATAAATATATGAAGGGGTAAAATTCAGAGGCAGCAACTCTGTGAGCAACATCTCCTCTGTCACTCTCTTGCCTGCCTAGACCCACTTGCATGTCTGTAATGACCAAAATATACATATCCCTCACCTTTTGTCCTTACAGGTTTAATAATAAAGCATACATTTGTGACTGCAGGGCAGCTGTAGCTCTGAATCTCAGCAGCGCTCTCATGTGAGTTAGGCAACAAACTTCCAGCATCACTGACGTAGTCCTGGCCATTCCTTGACATTTAAGTGCATGGCTGAGAAGGTCATCGCAGCTCCATCTCATGCACCTTAGAAGGAAATGTATACTGTGTTTTCCTATCTTGAGGAGAGAAGATTGCTGCAAATCAGCACTAATGCTGTGCAGCACGTGTTTTACCTTGCATGGGGTGTCTCCCATGAAATTTCATGACAAAGAATTCAAAACTGCTCTCAGGAAGGAACTACAATTGTATTTTATCCCATTGGCAGAAAATAAAAGCATCTTTCTTCCAAAAAGGAGTGACTCTAAATCTCTTTTTCAGCATATAATCTATTTTAGACTTGTGAGGACAGTCTCTGTGATTAGTTTGTTGGGACCAGAAATTTATGCCTTTAAGAAACTGGCTTTAAGTTTTATCTATTTAAGAAGATAAAGTGTGTAAAAATCAACAAGCTATTATTTTGTTAGGTATTTCTTTCTTATATCTAGCTTGTATGATAGATCTTTCTTTTTACAAAGAAAAGAAACCCCAACTGGTGGTGTTATTGGAATCAGTGTTTTCCAAATCTTTTTCCTAAAGTTTTCAAATGGATTGTTGACTTCGTGCAAATGGTGTAGGCTTATGGACAAGGAACTTGTTTTCCTTAGTTAGCTTCCATTACCTCTTTAGAACTACTTCAGAGATCCATAACAGACTGTGTGCCGCAGTCTGAAAAATAACCCCTTGGGTTGGCTTCATTTGTCTACTTATTATTCATGTAAATTCTGTTATTCTTAAGGGTGAAATATAGACATTGTTTTATTTTATTTTAATGGCTTGTTTGTGCGCGTGGGAACAATGGAGGGTAGATGTTCTTTGCTCCTGGTGACAGTTGACTCTGCTAGCTTGTTCCCGACCTGCAGACATCCCTTGCCTTGATCTGAGTGACCAAAACTTGTGCCAACAAGCAGCCTACAGCCCTTTTTCTGTCCTCTCATAGAAAAGATTTTCTTTCTTAATCTAATTTGTGCATCGGTTAGATGGACAAGTTGAAAATGTCAGGGGATGGAAGGAGTTGTTGGAAGATCTAGTTAATGGCTTGTTTGAATGTTTTCATGTACAGCACAGAGACTGAATGCCTCCTCCCTTTATTTTAACTCCCACTGTCTGCAGAATGGAGCTTTTGTGCCAATATCAGTTATATGAAAGTGCAGAACAATTAAAGGCTGACATACTCCATTTGTTGGTTTCACTGGACTGCTGCTGCCAGAATCTGCCACTTCAAAAAACCTATTGTAATCCTATTACTCTGTTTTTGTAATGCCTGTTTACATAAAGCCCCACTCACAGCAGTTAGTCAATCAAATACCTTTGTGGACAGATAAATAAAGAAGAATGAAACAGGAACATCTTAAAAGCAGCCATTAGCATGTACCTCACATCAAATAAAAAAGTACTGCAATTAATCATAAGGACATCATTTTTCTTAACCCCATTTTAGATTGCTGTTTTAAATGCAATTTATGCCACTCACCCACCCATGTCTATTTTAATCAAACATTTTTTACTGATGGGTAAATTGAAGTAATGTAAGAATAGAGAGCTGAGATATGTGATAGAACAAATAAAAGGTTGTTAGGTCCCTTGTTCCAGCACTGCAGTGTACCAGATAAAAGAGCAAAAACAAAATAGATAACTTTATATCAAATAAAAGACCTATGAATGTTCCAAACCAGTGTGACAAAAAGTCAAAGTAACATAACATCTTTTCTATTAACCATTTGGTATCATCAGAGCATCTATAAAAGAGTGGAGAAATTTCACAATACTCCTGCAGACAGAAGGTCATCTGATCACTGCTCATCTCTTGCAAACATCGTAGATGTGGAAGAAATGATTTCATTTAAATACAAGTAGTTTTGTTTCACTGACAGACTCTTCCTGTATAACTACGTGACAGGGTCATTTGTGTCCCAGCAGTCACTTATAAACAGCATTGATCTATTAATGTTCTTTTTGCAGATCTATTATATGTTACTCAAAATTGGCTGCTACTCTTCTCTTTGAACTGATTTGTTTTTCAAAGAGGAAATTATCTGTATGAGCAACAGTAAAATTGGAGAGAGTGTGTCTTGGCAGCAAAAATTAAAAAAGCATTGATGTAAACTGTCTCACTGTGTCACAAGCCCTCCTACTGCTTCTGGTACTTGAATTTCCTCTATCTGAATATACCATCCATCTGTATGTACATGCTGAAACTTCAGTCAAACTGTGTATTAGCTGAACTTCTTTTAATGAGCAAATATGAGTGTAAATTATTCTTGTTTTTTCCACCAGTCTAGCAAAGCCTTTCTGTCTAAATCAACAGGAACCATTCTCAAAATAGTTCTGCCAATGACATTTCCTTCCCACCCCCCCAATGGAACATACTGAGAAATCATTGCCAATATTGGTATTTTTGACACCACAATTTGGTGCTATAGCTCACTTTCCCCGCCCTCCCCCGCCCCTTTTTTTTCCTTTTCTTTTTTTTTTTTTTTTTTTTTTTTTGAAAATGTAGTTGATAAGCCCCTCTATGATGTTCTTTTCTGGCTCATTTCATTTCAGACACCTGATTACCGTTTTTAGTATATTAATAAATAGTCCAAACTAAGGTATTCAGGAGTCTTAGTTCAAAGCATTACAAGAATCCATGCTGAGATGTTCAAAATACCTGTTCAAGTGAAAATGGCAAAGTGTGTAATCTTCTGAATAAAAGAGTAGGAAAAAAAAGGTTAGCTTTCCACTTGAACAGAAATTATGTTTAAAATGATGTGCTTCTGAATGAATAACAAATCTGCTTCAATTACTCAAACACTAGAACTGTTGTAGTATCCAAGGTCCATCTAACCCTGTACTGTACCTTTGAAGCAAATGATAACTAATACTTAAGGAAAGGTATAAGAACAAGGGAGGCACAGAGTGATGGGCGTATCAAGCCTTCAGCCTTGAAAGTAACTTGGCTGGTAACTTCCTGAAACTGTAGCAAACAAAGATTTCATGTTCACGTTAATGCCCAGTAGATGAACCGAACCTGGTAGTTTGCAGAATCCGGCTTAAATTTTTATGAGAAACAACATTTCCAGCACTACCAAAAGAAAGCAGTAAGTAGTTTACATATCATTTTCCAAACAACTCTGATGTTTAGATGCAAGCAGGATTTGCCTTTACCAATGGTAGGAAGAATACTGCAACCCCTGCAAGATTAATGTCAATTATCATCAATATGGACTGAATCTACTTTGAATGCAAACTCTTTGTAAATCAGAAGACCTGAGATTGTGATCCAAATTGCTAAATGAAGAACAATCTGTATAGGTGTGTCTGATTTAGCAGGTTAAAAATTATTTGACTGGTTTCTCCCTGTTTGTGCATCCATTTGTTTGTGAGAAGCATTCTGAAGAAACAGGAATTGCTACAATGCAGCTGTTATCTGTTCAGTCTTGAAAGAAGTGGTCACAGTTCAACTTTTTAAACCCAAGGTGCAGCATGGATACTTGCATTGGCACATCTATTCCACAGATTTCTTCACTCATAAAATATTGAGTGTGGCTGACCTTAAACCTTCCAGTGGCATTTGGCCGCATGTGAGTTAGCTTCCTTGGGCTCTCTGTGAAGGGATGCTACCCGTATTAATCATCAGCTGTGTGTGGAGAGGGGATTTGATGAAGTGATCTGGCTGGAGCTGCCTGTTCAGTTTGCTGCAGGCACTGAATTTGTATTTCATTGGGCTACAGCCGTGCAGGTAATTCACTTGTCTGGCACTCAACTGCACACAGGCCTGGTTTTGGAGCAGATGGCTGCTGCTGAATCTTGGCAGGTTAGCATCATGCTACTGAGTTGCAGAAAATAATTATCAGGGAAAAGATTCATCCCTTAACTGGGTTTAGAGAACTCTACGCTTCCTTGAAACTTACAGCCTTGTTCATCTCCAGAGAAAGCAGAGCCACCACCTCATGTACACAGATAAATGTACATCTGTATCATGCCATTAAAGTCCCTCTGTGTCTGTACATCTATATTGTGCTGTTGAAAGCCCTCTAACAAAGTTTCTGCCTGCAAACCATGCTAATCAAGTCTTGCCCTCTTCAAAAGATATGTTACAGTTTTTAAATCTTCTGCATTGATGAACTCTTTCTGTGACGCATATATACATGCCTAGTCACCCCAAGGTTTTCCCTATTCTCCTCTTGCAGCTTGAACAGCTAGAAGCCTTTGAAGTGCTTCAACCTTTTGAGCCCTGAGATGTATTGTAAATCTGAGCTGCTGACTGAAACTCCTGAGCAGGAGTCAGTAACCTGAGAAAGCAACTCTGAAATTCAACAGGATGATGGCATGGCCCTGCACCAAAGAGCTGTCGTGCCATGTGCTCTGTGGCAAGAATGCAGCTAACTGGTAAGAGACGGGGAGTAAAGGCTGTGGAGGGGAGGTCTGGTCTCCTTATTGTATTGCAGAAAGCAGCAGATTATGTTATTGAAGATATTTTGGGCGGTGAAATGAATGACAGAGTAAAGAAAATGGAACTGTATTCAATAGTCATTGACCAACAGTTCAGTGCCTCAAAAGACTAGGGAAATCTGGAAATAGAAAATTAATAAGAGAAACAAAAATAAATCCTGTGTAACCATTTAGCCAGCAGGAAGTTTCTTTTGCAAGCTCTGACTTGGAAGGAAAGCAAAAGAAATGAAGGGGGAGATCTAATGCTGCTGCTGCTGGTAGTTCTGCTATCTCCTTTGTTTTAAACTAGGAGCTGGGTTAGAACACTCTTCAGGGTGCAGGAGATTTGTGCTCACTCCTCAACCTGTCCCAGAGGACCTGAGCCCAGACACACACACAGAGGCACATTCCAACTCCCTGAAACCAGAATTCAGACAGAACTCTAATTTTCCTTGCGACCCTGGCAACCACCCCAGCTTTTCTTGGTTCATATAGAATTTTCTGTTCTTCAGTGTTTTGGTTTAAGCTCTAGGAAATCAGAGTTGCAGAAGTATTAGTTATTTTTTTGCAGAGCTCCATTGCCTCCCCTCTATGACAAATGTTAGAAGAAATAGAGATGAAAAATTGTATCAAATACTCTGAGACATCTTGATTAGCAGAACATTTTACCATAAACAGGCTTATATTTTACAACATTTGAAACCCATCTAATTACCACAGAACAGCAGAATGAATTCAGGATGTTGAGAGGATCCGGAAGGCTGTTATTTTACAGTAAATGTCTTTAATCATCCTGATAACAGAACTGTGCTTTGTGTGTAAAAAGCCTTGTATCCCTTTTTTTCCCTCCATCAAAATGTTCCCTATCAGCTTCCTCTCTGAGCTCAAGCCACAGAGGATGCAGCCAGTCCTGTTATATCCCATGTGCTCTGTCTGCTGATTAAACAGGAAAGATTAAGCTTGTGTCATGTTACCCTTTTAAAAATCATTGCTTTTACAAGTATGTGTCCTGTATTTTAAAGACACTTACCCTTTGAAAGAGAGAGAGGTTACAAGAGTATAAAATCAATGTAAAGAGCAGTTAGAATTGTGCCTAGTCTATGTTTTTGCCTTTAAATCAAAAAATGCCTTCGTATCATATTGTATCTTGCTGTTCTTTCACAGCCTTAGCTGGATGCTTTGGAACAGATCATCTTTCATCGTCTCAGATGTGGATCTGGCAAGGAGCTTCTGTGCTGAGGTTGAATTCTGGGAAGTCTGAATTCCACATGGTTTGCTTCTGTCAGAAGGAGGAAGGTCACAGATAAACTTAATTGTGATGTTACCGCACAATTAGGGTTATGAGACAATGTCTGGAAATAATTTAATCTGCAATTAAAATCCAAAAGGCAGAAGAAAGAACATAGTATATTCCTGAAAACAACAAAAAGCATACAACATCCTAAGTTTTGAGAGTCAATTAGACAGACACTGAGCATTTTTGGCCTGCTTGATAATAATGGTTCACAAAAGTGGCTCAGAAAAAATGACATAAATTTCATAAACTGGATTTGAATATTGTCACTAGTCTGCATTTATGCAAAACAAACAAATATTTTCTCTACAAATTTATGCCTTACAGTGGAAAATTAAATCTCACCTGGGCTTTCAAACCCCTTCAGGCTGACTGTCTCATGCACCCCAGGGTCCTCTCCCTCCTGCTGCTGCTGTCAGTGGGCAGCTGGGGACCCCAGGCTCTGCCGCAGGTCCTGCTTCTCAAGACATGCTGAGTTCTATGGAGGCCAAAAGTGGTGGCAGAGAAGAAAGTCCTGCATGAAAGGCTCACATGCCAAGCACCAGATGAACTATGCTCCTATGAGACACCATCTTCAATCCCTGTTTGCTTGCTGGTTTTGTTTTTGTTTTTTTTTTTTTCTTGCCACAGCTGGCAGCGTTTTAAAACACACACACTTAAGTCTGAAGGCAAATCCCAACAGAAAGTCACAAAGCAAATCCTAACCAGTCACTTTGCTTTTACAGTCCACTATCATAAATAAATGCACATAGTCAAATTGATTAATCACTTCCTCTCCAGCGCCAGCACAATTATTCATAGATTCAGTTTTGTCAGGAAAGTCTCAGGTTCCACTTTACATTTCACAGCTCCTCGTAAGGGAAAAGGGAGCTTTAGCAGTCATGTGAATCACTTCACTATGTATTTAAGAGCAAACAGGCTTCAGGAGACAGTGGGTGGCAGGAGGATCCAAGAGAAACGCTGCTGCATCTAGGGATATCCTTCTGGTGCACCTCCCCAGAGGGGCTGCCGCTGGGCAGGCAGAGAGACTGCTTCCTCCGTATTTACCTTGGCTTTCCAGAGCTATTTTACAAAGAAACGGAGAAAAAAAATATTCATACCATGAACATCTGGTTAACCTTTTCATTTTCAGGTGGTCTCTTTCTCTCTGTGTAGGTTAAGATTTAAACGTATCAGCAGAACCGCCTGGAGAGTACCCAGATCTTCCCGAGGACCTCAGTGTGCCTTTTCTCAGTTCATTCCAAGGAAGCAAAGCAGGCAAGAAATTCGATGGGGTAGAAGCCTAGCTTGTTGAGCAGCCATAACTGATACCAAACAGCCTCAGTGTTTTGTTTTCAAATAACACGTGTATGATACAAAGCTGCTTTGGGGCTTTTGGATGTTTTTATTTTTAACCATTGTTACAAATGATACAATAGTTGCACCGTTGGATGTTAGAGCAGGGTTTTCTTACTAAGCAGTGAAGTTTGTTTCCCGTGGCCTAAGATCTCTCTTGAGAAAGAACACTTTTAGTGTGCTGGTAAAAAACTTTAAAAAAACAACCAGAAACACCTAACCGATGCCAACAACTAGGTTACAGCTGTCGAGGAACTATTGCCTGCCATAAACAATTGCTAAATAATCGGTGTGGTTATTCACTGCTGTGTGAACCTGGGTAGGACCGGATAGGACTTGATAAGGTGCCCTGACTCATATCTTGAAATCGTTCTCTATGTCTAAATAAGAAACTATTTAAACTAGACACATCCCTGTCCTGGGTTAATTTTACTGATTATTTTACTGATACCCAAGCCCACCTCTCCACAGATAATGCCGAGGTAGGTATGTAAGTAGTTAATGCTTGTTATAAAATTGCACCCAAGAAGGGACTTTAAACTCCTGTGAAAGTCTGATTAAGGTCAGGGTTTCTGAGAGGTGATGACTGCCATGGTATGCACATCCCCCCCGAGATTTGCTCCCATTCTCAGCTACCCGTCTGAAATTGAAGACCTTGGGTTGGTGCGATGAGTCCTATGGCGCTGCTGCTTGTGGTACCTGCATGTGTGTGTGGCTCTGGTTCCTTATGCAGTTTATTTAATGTAGTATTTCTAGCAGTAAAACCCAGGAAAAAGAAGACATGCAGTCCAAGGTAATGAAATGCATAAATTGCTAGCCTAGTATATATTCATACTTAGCTGCTCTACTTGGCCTCAGAATCTGATGTTTTTGATGGATTCTAGTGGAGGTTATGATGTTGATGTAATTGCTTTATAAAAGAGGTATAAAATGCTACACAATTTTTGTTATAGGGGTTTCCCAGCTGGTGTATATAGAACATCCTCCAATGTTTTGGTATTGATCACATGCAATCTTCAAAACTTAACAGGTACAGAGATCTAGTAGTAGATTATTTTCCTATTAGACCTTAGAAATATTATGTTTGGTTATTTTTATTTTTCCCCAATATTTCTGAGCACCTCTGGGGGCCAACATCTAAGGGTCATGTAGACAAGGAAAATTTCACAAGGAAACTGCTGTTGCAGATTGAGCTGCACAATCCATCCTGAGTGTGGGAGCTGTCAGATGGGGACACACTTAGTTTTGCTGGGATTTTGAAGCCTAAAGAGGCTTTAACTGTAGCACCTTTCACATATCCTATATGTGTCTAGGGAAAAATAATGAAAGAACAAAGAGAAGGGGGGAATTTCCTCCTGTGATAGATGTCTCTGTGGCTGAGCACAGAAGTGCTGGGATGAGTGAGGGTTGGGTCTATCACAGTAGTTACCCATGTCTCCTGATGAAAGCTGTGGTGTTACTGCACAGCCTCCCACCCACATCGCAGCCACAGGCAGCTACGTTCAGCCCTTTCTAAAATGTGTGTCCAAATACATCTGTGAATAATATTTTTAGATGTGCCCAGGAAGACTGACTATTCTGCATTGTGTGATTGGAAGACTATGAAAGGTTCTGGGATGCCTCAGTAAATCCAGAAGGGATGCTGTCAGCACAGTGGAACATTAAAAGTTCCCAATATTTTTAAAGTTTTATAATGCAGTGACAAAAAATATCACTCAGACTAGGCAATCTTCATGGAAATATTTAGTCTTCTATCGTGTGGGAAACAGACTCTAGCTCTTAAATTTTGTTCTGCAAATTCAGAGACAAAGGGTAATGATTCTCTGCGTGGGATAAAATTGATATATTATACACAGTTGCTGAGAGCAATGATTAGGAATTAAGAGAAGTCCTTGCAAGACCCCTGAACTCTAACTTTTTGTTATGTTGATGATATTGCTTGAACAGAGATAATTTTATAAGTAAAACAATATGGTAATACAGTCCCTGAAATGGACATTCTTCTTTTTTTCCAATGCTTTCGTCTTTCTCTTGCATTAGACATATTAGCCTAAATTAGTTCTTGCCATAATTTCACTGGTGTGACTGGAGCAATGTGAAGGGTGTAGGAATATGCCAGTTTGCAGCCATAGCACATTGTGAAACTCTTCATAATAAGCAGGACTGTCTGGATTGCACAATATCTGGTGGTTTTTGAATGTATTCTCATTCTGACTGCAGACAGGGATGAGGAAGAAACCTCCCGTTTGGATAATTGCATTTTTTGGAGGTTCATTGGGACCCCAGTATTTGTTAATTACTCTGTGATGCTCAGGTTTTACCTTGGTTATGTGCTCTAATGGATTTAGGCAAAGATACTGTATTTCAAGAATGCTCATGACTTAATTTCATAACCACAGCTTAATTAAACTATAGTAACTTTAAAAAAAAACCCACACAACTCACTCTTGAACAGTACACTTATGATATTTTTGTTTTGTGTGAAACATATTGTTATTTTATACCAGTATCCTACATTTCAGCAGTTTAAAGAGATTAAAAAAAAATTACTAATATATGTTTGCATGTACACCCACTCAGATGACACTGTGTATGTACCGTGCTTAACCTTTCCAGACTACCCAGCAGAGAAGTCAAATGGCACCAATTATCCAGGTGCCAGGTTATGTATATATCTGGAGGTAATGACTCTGTTTCCCCCTTTATTGAACTATGGCCAGTGTCTTTTTTGTCTCTCTCTCTGTTTCTTGCCTTGAGTTCACAAAACAACCCCCTCAAAACCCCGCAACTGTTATGTTGAAATAGATCTTCTTAAAATATGCCTCAAGTACCTTTTATTTCAGATTACTAGTATTACAGCAGGTATATGATCATTTCCATGTTAAATATAAAGAAGGAAAGAGATCCTATAAGATTTTCGTAAACTAGAAAAGGTGCTGCCATCTATAAAGCTTTTCTTTCCCTTCCTCCCTAGAACCTGGCTTTGCTGCTCTATGGCTCAATGCTTTGAAAGATGAGGTTTTTTCCATGCTTGGGAGAAAAGTAGATCAATTTTAGTCATAAATCTGCCACGTATGCAGGAGGAACTCTTCTGCTCAAAACATGAAACATAGACCTTGAGGAGGAAGGAATGACTAAATAACAGAGAAAATGTGCACTTTACACAAGGTGGCAGGGAAATGTGTGCTTTTTGTCTGTTACAGGGAGCCATGGGAGAAGATTGTGTGCAAATGAGTTTGGGGATGTCAAGTCTCCAGGTGGTGACTGTCACAGGTGAGAAGTGTTAATTAGGCAGCTCTGCCTTGCAGTGAGCCCCAGCTCTTTCTCACCCTCCTGGTTCACACAGAATAATTCATTACCCAGCACTGCTCTTTGACTGTCATAAACAAATCATGGGCTGGAATTTTTTGCATCCTTCTCTCCACCTAGGAAACTGTATTTTAAGTACAATGAAATTTTGGCATTCCAAATTATTGGGTTTTTTTAGGGCAACAGGTCAAGAAATACATTTTCAATATTGTTTTATTTATTCATATAGCATCTAGTGCACCCAAATATCATATCCACTTGAGGGAAAATCTCTCCTAAGGTTTGATTAGGTCACCAAATTTTTTTAAGCTAGGTATTATTTTCTGTTGCTGCATTTATTCATCGAACCAGAACCAGAACATGTCCAGACAGTGCATGAGGTGATGTTCTCTCTCTTCAGAAATAAGATGCTAAAGAAATTTCATAAGAAACTCTCTACAAAGGTGCCTTTGATGATCAAAAACGTAGATGAGCATATGGTTGTGATGATGATTATTCAAACAGAAAAACAACTTCTACACTTGTCCACTGTCATTTCAAGAACTACGGTGCATTTTGCTGCAATGATAGAGACAACTGCATCATGTATTTTTAAATGACAGAATTGTGGACCTAAGTCCCTTATAATTGGGGGAGCAGTTTTTCACATGTAAAGCAGAGATACATATGGAGATGTAATTCAGTGATGCAGTGAGGTAGAGAATTGTCCTGTTATGGTGCCACTGTGGTGCCCACATGGGATATTTCCAAGTCTGTAAACTGTGAGCACCTGGGGAGGTACTTTAACAGTATGATGACATTTAGCACATCAGTGACACTGGATTTTTGATCTTTTTTACCCTTCTCTGCAATGCTGAGATATGAGTATTGGAAAGTATGGAAAACTAAGACAGGGACATTTGGACTTACTGTATGATAAATTCTTATTCCAACATACCACAACAATTACTGTGAGATAGATAGACAGAAACGATCCCACCTGCAGACAGCCCAGGCAAGACCTCAGAAGATCAGTGCTGCAGAAGCAGCTTAGGCTCCTTTTTTTTTCTTTACACACCTCCCAGGAAATTGGCTGACATTTCTAAGGTGGAGAAGAGTAATATTCCTCATACTGTGGGAAGGGCAAGCTACAGTGTTTTCAAGGGGCTAAGTTATAGCCCTGAGCATTGTTCACTAGAAAGAGGAAATTTTTCCCTCCCCACTAACTCCAGAGTTCTCAGCCACAAACAAAATTTTCCTGAAGCACACAGAAAATGAAAAGATCTTTAATAATACTAAATACTTTTAATCCTTCTTTATTTCATCCTAAAACTTTTCATCCTAAACCTTTGTCTTAAAACTTTCTGAAACTTTTTTTTTTCCCCTTAGGGTAAGAAGAGTTAAGCTCTTGATTTCCAAAGGGAACTCAGTTTGGCTCTCAAAATTTTATTCTTGCTCTTTCACCTGCACACAATTATGGCTAGAAATGCATATCATTTCTTTCAGTGGTTGAAGGCTAAGCATGTATTTGTTGGCACAATCAGATAATTATCTAGCCAAGTAATATAAAACAATTGTAAAGATACTTGCCGCCCACTTCACTTTATTCACAATTACCATAAAACAAAGGGAATGTGAGGAATGAGGTCTGGCTTTTACACTGAACAAAGCAGAGACTTCTAGAAAATACACTTTAATTACATTCCTCCTCTTGTTGGAAAGGTTGTACATCAGGAAAGGTCTTCTGAATCTTTTTTTGTGGCAGAAATATAGCCACTATATAAAACCTGCAAGAAGAATTGTCAAATATAACAATTTTATTATGTCTGTTCGTCATCTGTGCAGTAAAAGGAAGCTTTCCTTAATGAATGCATTGATCTGACAGCTGAGGGCCAAGGAAGAAGCAGCACAAAAGCAACACCACAGAAGAGCACAGAGGTGAATGTCTGAAAGACAGAGGCACCAAAAGGTTTTGGTAATGTGCAGTTGTTTTGCAATTGCTGGTGGCAACAGATTGAAGGTGGATGCCAGCTATGAATTCAGCCAGGAGGACTGGGCAGAGCTGAGAGTTCAGAGTGTATGGCCAAAGAGACCAGGGGGTCAGAAATGCAGGTTATCAGATACCTTAGAGGGTATGTAAATCAGGAGGCATGCTATTGAAGTTTGTGGTTTGGAGTTGTTTAAACCAGAGTGAGATTACAACAGACTCCTGTAGATGGTCTATTTTTAGTAGGTTAAGTAAAATAGCAAGGATTTTTGAAAAGCACATAACTTTCTCTGTCTCCATGCTGTGATATGGCTTTAGCCTCTGTGTGGGTGGCTAAGAGAAAGAAGATCATAGTGACAATAAATGATAGGCACTGTTGTTTTTTAAAATCAAAATTTCCAGAAGCCTAGACACATAATTATTAAAACAGCCAGGAACTGAATGGTGCATGTTCCCACTAACATCAGTACAAACCTGCCAAAATGGTTATGCTCCAATAGGATGGGATCCTGCTGGCCACGTCTCCAGTTGTTTACACAGGTGTAAATTAAGTGTGAATCTACTGTGGCCAGCCTAGGCATTAATCATCATGTCAGTGTAATAGAGAGTTGCCTTCAGCCCTCCACTGAGCTTGCTGAGGTTCCTATCCCGTGATAAATGTACTAAACCGAAAGTGGCATGTAAATGCTCATCATGCACCACGTTGCCTCTTCCCTTGCACGCAGGCGTTTGGAAGCTGGTACCTTGGTCGGGCTCAAAAATCTGTTTGCTGAAGCTCTTTGCTACTAAGTGAGACCTTTCTCCCTCTCCAGCAGCCTTATTATGTCCGAGCTGGTAAAGCCAGCTCCCAAGGAGCAGTGGTTCAGCTCAGAGCATGGAGCAGCATCTCCAGAGGACAAATTAAGTCAGCCGCAGCTCTGAGGCAGTACTGGCCCTGAAAGACAACGATCCATCAGCTGCTTGGAAAGGAGCCTTAATGCCCGGTGGAAGTCAAGATTTACATGGTAAAATAAACTAATAGCTACTGCAGTAAAGTATCTGTAGAAAATGTTATGAATCCACAAGAAGAGAGTAGGTTTATAAGAAGAATTTATTATTGTGGAGACCTAGTTTGTTTTCTTTCTCACTAAATTGCAAAACCAAGTTTCATGTTGAGATAGACTCAGGTAGTTCAGATTGTTCTTAAAATTTGTTATTGACATTAGTAATACAGATGAAAAAATATTGCTAGAAGTTCTTGTTCATCTTTAACATGCAACCGACCAAATTGTTGTTCTGAAGTTCATACTGAAAAGTTGTTTCTCACTCGTTGGCTCTCAAACACACACACAAACACAAAGGGAATTTGCTTGCACTTGAATGGGTCCTGAGAGAATAACTGCTTTCTTTCACCATGTTTCTTTTTAATGCTGTTTTTCTTCAAGGCTCGTTAAAACAAAATTTAAAAAATGAATTTTTTAAAAAAACAAACCAAACCAAAACAAAAAAACAAACCCCAAAACAACAACCAGAAATTTCGCTCTTCAGAGCTAATGATATGGTTTTGGAAAGTTCAAGATCAGTGGTTTTTTATTATCATTGTTGTTATTAGGAAAGTAAGCAAGGGCAAGGACACAAGTCATAGTCTTCACCCAGAGTGTACCACTGCTTGCTCTGTGTGTGTCAGTTTGCAGTTGTGCTATGGGGAGGAGGAGTTTGTATCTGTGCAACACAACTGTTTGTGCAGGAGTCCTTTTGGGATGCTATGAGTGAACCTGAGACATAGACAGTGTGATCATGCACTGCTCAGGTCAGGTCTGAAACCTTCCAGCAGGTCACAAGACAATGGGACATGTCTATTACTGTTTCCCATTTTCCTACAAACTTTGAAGAAGTAACACTGAATAAACAAGGTGCATACTTTGTTCTGTGGTGTCCAGAAATATGGTGTTGCATAGTTTTAGTCATTGGATACACTGTTCCAGAGATATTTTATTATGTTCTATCAGAACTTTCTGAAATCAAAATTCCTGGATTAAAGAAAGCATTTGGGAGCTGAAGTTGAATCTTACTGGTGGCCTTATGAATAGGATTTTTGCATTCAGATTTTAAGGCTCTTCACACATTTTCTTGGAAAACTCGAGTTTCTATTTTGGGGTCTGGGTTTATATTTTAATGAATCTGAAAGTGTGAAAGCAATACGAAAATAAGTTGTTAAGTCTTGGGAGGAACAGTCATTCAGAACTGGCTATCAATAGAAAACTGCATTCAATAGGTAACAGTTTTGCAGACATTGAAGGGAAAAAGGACTAGCTATATGGATAGTAATCTACAAAAATATAGCTATTTTAAGACTGTACAGTTTCTGCCTTTGTCCTCAGAAAGAACAGTATCAATAAAGGCTTAGTATTTTCTATGTTAGATAAGTTTCTATCTATTTATTTCACAATCAACACAAAACTGTAGAAAGTACATAAAGATATAGCTTATATAAAATCCTTTGTTGAATTTAGAAAAAAAATAGTTGACTCACCAAAAGCCAGCATAAATAAACTGGAATGAAAACCTGACCTCGATTTCTAACTGCCCAGACAGTGGTCCTGTGGCTGCTCTGGAGATCCCTGGCATGCACTCATTCTGAAGACAGGATAGGTGTAGGCAATGCAATGCTGCAGACAATTTTGATTAAGGAAGTTGTCTTTCCTCCCTGTTAACTTGAAGTACCAAAGGAATTTCTTCCTTGTTCTTATTTTTTCCATCATGGGTGTGCTGAAGGGAGGTTGCCCAAACAGTTTTGCTCACTGGTACTGTAGTAAGGCTGAGATTAATAAGGTGGGCATCAGCACCCCCAAGCATTCAATTGACCCATAAATTAAAAAGGCTTAAATGCAACAAGAATAAAGTCAACATTTAAACAGCATAAGCAAGAATATGTAGTCTGGTTTGGCTAGGGAGCCACAAAGAAGAAAGCAGAACTGCAATTCATAGATTCAACTTCTATGAGAGATGGTAGCAGCATTAATGTTTTCATTTTTAGGGCAAATCAAATTATAAATTATTTGTCCAGTTTTTACAATAATATTCTTTCAGGTCCCAGAACACAATATTAAAGAAAAGACAAGTCTTGGGTTCAGATGTCATTGGGTTACTCAATGACATTTGAACAACACAGGGTTTACAGGCAATCTGTGGTTTTAAGTTAGGTTTGCCAAATGTTACATAAACCAATCAGACTTGCACAAATCAAAGCTGTTGAAAACCATTCGCATGCTGGATTATAGGGAGATAAAGCTCGATGAACATTGCTGCCAACAAATAATATCTGGCTCATTTCTGCAGTGAGTATGGAGTACTTGAGATAACTGGTGGCAGGTTTTAGGTAACAGTGCTGACTTAAAATATAAAATAGCCCTACCCTCCTGTGACCTGACATCAGGAAAGACCACTAATATCACTTGCAATGTTTCAAAGGCAGACAAAAGACTGTTTCATGCCAACAATTTCATTTGTATTCATAATTTTGAGATATCACAGCACCTTAGCTGTTACCAGACTCTAAACAAAACAGTAAAAGTATCCATTTTAAAAATCTTTGCTTAACTTTTTAGTTACCTATTTTTGTCCTCTTATGGTGGAAAAAGAATTAAGAATCCATTTTTCTGGAAAACCTGGTGCCCTTTTTAAAGTGTGTTTTGACTTGCCAACGTGCTTTTCTTTTGAATATTTATGCTTTTCTAGGTAGAAAGATGTAATATTAGTTCAATAAGCACATATGCAAAGCAGTCCAACCTTTTCACTGGGCTTCCCACCTCAGTTAGTATTTTGGATCAAGGAGAACTCTTGTGGCAGAAACACATTTGTACAAATGAGAGAAGAATTGGGGTCTGGAATCATTTATGGTCAAATGTCAGGCCTTGAGATGACACATGTTTCTTCTTTGTTTTCCTCAGGTCTGTGAGAGTTTAGACCAACCTCTGTGTTGGTTTAGACCAAATCAAAACATACAATCTGACAGCTGGGGGAGAACTTGGCAAAATTCTGCAAGTGAAATCTTGGCTGCCACTGGATGGTAGCAGGAATTTTGCTATTAACTTCATCTGGGACAAATTTCTTCCTTTTGCTTCTCATCCCTGGTGGAGTCTGCGTAGTCCCCTCTTGGGCCAGCAAGATGGAGCAGCAATGAAGATGGCACAGTGAGGTAAGGCATTGGAACTAGATAAATATTAATCTGTTCTACACCCAACCACAGAAGGCAGGGGACTGATAGATATAGCTCTTCTTTCTAGAACAGACATAAATCCTTCTTAGATCCTTATAATCCTCATGCAAAATTCCTCAAAAATCCCCTTTATATTGTGAAAAGACTTTACAGTAGAGTAGAAAGATTTCTTTCTTAGGAAAAAAAAAAAAGAGAGAGAGAAAAAAAAGAAAAAAGGACGACTGCTTAGCCTACAAAATCACTTGTTCATCATATAAATAAATTAAAAACCTTCTATTCAGTAATTTAAATGTGTAAAATTTTATGTATGGCAGAATAAAGCAAATTCAGAATATATGAAATATTCCAGAATTATATATATATTACAAATTGCTATGTTTGACTAAATTATCCTTACTGGTTTTGTGTTACAAAGGTGGTTTTCAGCAATACTACAAATTTTTCATAAATAATCCTTAATAAAAGTGATATTTCAGTGAGGAGACCTGGCAACTGTGTTTCATATGCCAATATTATTTCCAGATTCATGTGCAGTCAGCATTTCCTACAACTCCAGTCTGTCACTTCCTATTTAGAACCTTTTTCGATTTCCATTGTTCTCAACTGAAATTAGATAAATATACCAGAGAAACAAACCTTCTTAAAATTAAATACAGAATTATTAGCAATACGATATTTATAAAAGAGGCCACTTTCTGTACTTTACAATTCTACAAATGATAGCTAAGCTAGAGATGGGTGTTTTCCTACAATAAAAAAGCAAATCAGGATGAGAAAATGGTATGTGCGATAGGAGAATATATTCTGTATTGACGGCAAACAACTGTCTTTATCCTTAAAAAACCACAGTTTTGCTAAAATTCCAGGGTGAATGCTATACTACATCCAAATTGTAAAATCTTTTAAATATGTTTTAAATGGCTGTCTAAATACAGGTTGTATTTTCATTCCCCAGGTGTGCTCAAAATTTTGCAGGCTGCACTGGGTTCAGTTAAAATGTGCTTTCCTACCATCCAGTGTATAAGTTTACATCCAGACATTGCTTTTTATGGCTGTATCTGTTGATTCTTGTCCCTTGTAAGTGATATTGTCTTCCATGCTGCTGTTTTAGATGTGAATATTGCTATTAATATTTTTTTTATGGCTATGTAATATTTGATGTGTTGTCAGTGACACTGTATGTCCCCAAATATGCAATGACTGCAGATACTATTCCCACATGCTTCTCCTGGTGAATGTTCTATTTGTAGATCTCACATTGCCATCTTTATATGAAGCCTTGGTCCTCAGGGCCATGGAGAATGTCAGCCTACATACTGAATGATACGAGTAATTTTAGGAATAATTATACATTTAGACAAATTATTACTCTGTGTGTGTGAGCTACCATTGAGGCAGCTGAGAGCATCAGCAATGGGCTTATGTTCTATTCCATTTGGTATTGGGAAAAACACTCCTAAATCACTTACTAATTTGAACCAACAGGTACCTTTCTAGCACCCTCATTCTTGGAAATCTGACTTAGTTGGTCTGTATAAAGCATTAACTACTGAAAGAAATTTAAAAAAAGAACAAGGTGCAATCCATGTGGTCAAAGATTCTTCAGTGATAAGTTAGTTGGTTGTTGTGTATGATTTGGCCAGGATTAATTGATGTAATTGGGAAACTTCATGTGAATCCCTTGAAACTGATATGAGATCCACTGATCTCATTCTTGAACAAATAACGTATCGGGAACATATAATATTTTATTTCTTCATCACTCTTCATATATCATATTCTTCACATACATCTTCATATAATCAATCGTTCTTTATACCCTTTAGTACAATTAAGTAATGTTTACTAAGAAGAAAGAGTCAGAAGAACTTGAAACACCAAAGACAAGAATTTTTCATTCCTTTCAGATGCAGATACTTGAAACATTAATTTGAACAGATTGTTTCAGAGTTTGGATCTTCAAGTGATCAGTTTCAAAGCATGCAGGCCTACAGGGGGGGCAGAACACAAAGCGTGACAGCGACATTTACATCCCATTAGAGATGATGAATTACAAATCAGCACAAAGCATCACTGTGGTAAAAGAAAGTAGACAAATTTAACCTCAATCTTTTAGTGTTGCAGCAAACAAGTGAAAAAGCATTATAGACAGTTTTGCTTCAGATATATTGGTTTCAAAGAATCACGATGGCATTCAATGGAGGCTGAATTCATTGCAAAGCGCTGCCCAACTGCATAGCAAAGAAGTTGGTCTCTAGTGGTCCTAACCAAACTTCTGCCTGAGTGGACTCGTATCCCTTGTTCCTATCAGACTGAAATAGCTGTTAGACTATTTGTATTTTTGAGATGATACTTATTAAGCTCTGCTTACTTACATGGTTCCCTTTGCATGAACTGAGTTCCTAGCAGCTTCGGGGAGTAAATACAGACTGCTAATTAACTGGAGGGCCTGTAGAGGGGAAGGGCTGGAGTTCAGTTCCTTTTCCAATGTATACTTAATAAAGTATCTAAACAGATGCTGGAGCAGTGACAGGGAGACAGGTTCCTCACTAAAGGAAAATTTCCTCACCTTTTAATCATGCTTAAGATCATTCTCTGTCCAAAGGCATATTTAAATAGTCTGTTGAACTGTTTCCAAAGAAGAGATTAATAAACATAGTAAACTGATTACAGGTGTGGCACAGGCATGCTGGAGCTGATATCTGATGTGATAAATCGAGAGGGAGAAAAGGCAGATGGCAAGGACGAAGAGACAGAAATGGAGAGGCAAGGAGATTTTGACAATGAAGGCAGCTCGTAAAAGCACTATTCTCCTCCTCCTCCTTGCAGGACCCAACCCAGCAGACGTACTTTAAGCATGCCCTCAGGCCTCACAGAAGAGCCAGAGCAGCAACAAGTTCATAGTTCCCAGCAGGGCTTAAGACCAAGCTAGAAGTTTTGTTGCTCTCCCTTGTCCTGTTGTAGCTAGTTTGTGGATGTCCAGAAGCAAACCCTATCTCCTTTCTGTCTCTCTCCAGAGCATTACTCTTCAAGTGCCACAGGACTCTTGAAGCAGAGAGTCTCAAAACAGAGATGCCTAGCTTAGCAGCCTAATTATTGTTGTGGATTTGGCAGACGAGTTGCCTTCTAACATGTCCCCACTCTCTTGAACTGCAGATCCATGCAGATTGGGATTTTTCCCATACAGCTTTAAGATGCCACAGTTTAGTTTTAAAATGAGACAGCCCAGAAGCCTAAATGACCTTGCTCTGCTGTCTAGCATAACATCACCTCTCAAGCATTTGAAAGCCTGAAGGGCTTGGAGAGAAAATGAAGGGTGTCTAAATTTCATGGAAACATGTGTTTCTTCCCTGATTCTCTTTATTTATTTTGGTAAGAAGTATACAGAAAAAAAGACAAATATGTTGAAACTAGTCATGTGGAACTGATTTGTGTAGGAGAGGCCATGAGATAACTGCAGGAACCCAAGCAAAGCACAGACCCTGCTGCTGCGATGTGCTGATGGACAGGAGTCTGCGTGACAAGCAATGAAACGTGTTGTAACAGACATTATTGAGCTGCTATCAAGACCAGAGTCTGGTTACATGGGGCAGAGCAAACACCAACTGGAAGACAAAATCGAGGCCTTGCTCAGTAAGTAACACAAGTAGAGAGAAAATGAGATGGAGCTATATGGTGGCGTTCCAGCAGCGTCACCAAAGAAAGCGTGGGTGAGAAATCATGACCAATATTCTATGGCTGGTAGATACCAACCTCACACCCTTGCAAGAAAGAAACTGCGAGCTTCTGGGTAAGGAGACTGTTCATATTTAAACATTTCTTCTGTATTTTTATTCTATGGCCACCACCAGAGAGAGAAATTCCAAGAGGATTAGTGTTTGGTCAATGCTCAGTGGGTATAGGAAATGGGGGGGGGGCATACATTCAGGAGGTCAAGCACTGAAGCTTTGGGAAGATTTGCTCCCAGACATGAGATACACTTGTGAAAAGCACATAGCGATGTAATCCATGATGTATGAGATTGAACTTCAAGAATGAAATCTTCCAAAGTAAATTGCTAGCAGCAAGGTCTGTGCAATCCTGGAACATGTAGCTATTAAGTACTGTCTTTTTTTTCTCATTAGTGATATAATTTGCATTTTGATTAAACGAGCCAAATATTTTGTAGAACAAAAGTGTCTCTTAGTAAACATAATTATGTTTTTGGCCTAGATGACCTTTTTCCTGAAAAAAAAGTCCTGGTTACCTTTTCTATTAATAAAAAATTGATTAATGGATAAATTAATAAAGAAGAGATAACTGATTAATCATACTTAATGTAACAGCAGATTGCTAGGAGCTTATAGATTAGTCTAAGAATTTCCTTTCATGTTATAGGCTAATATAAATAGACTTCATTCAAAAGGACTACAGCTTTTTTTTTTTTCCTGGCCTACAAACTAACATTGCATTAGTAAAAACTCCTGGCATATAATAGACATGGGGTAGCGCTTGTGATAAAAGGATGACAGAGGTCCGTGTTTTTCACTACTTGTTTTTAACAGGAACTGGAAATTGGTTCTGCATGAAAATATGGATTATGATTGTCACACAGAGTAAATGTCTGGTATTGATTCAAGATGGATTTGGAGATATTCAGACCTCGTGGCTGATCAATCAGTTTTGAGCTGCTCTTCAGCTCCCAAGTTGCTTTTTTAAATACTGTCTTGTAGATGTGTTTCCAGAGATCTGAGATAGATAGTACAGCAATTGATTGACATGCTTTCTCGTGTTGGTATTTTAAGAGACAAGTAAGTAAATTCTATTCTTCCTTTTTTTCAGTAGGCCTTGCCATCCCACAACCTATAACTGTATTGACAGCTGGGACACATGCAGAGGATGAACAAAGTGAGGGGGAACCAGATGACAACATTTTTCCATTCTGGGAGTGTGTGATTCTTCTTGAGGAAGAGACTGAAACCATTGGGTTCCGTAGCTCAGCCTATGATAGACTCAAATGTATAATCACAGCCCTTAAAATGTAGTGAGTCCCTAAGGTACAGTGAAACAATTCCAGACATATGTATGTGACATGGGAAGGACCAGGTGCCAAAAATTTATCTTTTTTCTGGCTATAAAGTGCAAAAATATTCTCCCTAAAAGGTAAAAATCTAATGAACTCTCTAATATAAAACTTTGTTTATATATGTTCTTCTCCACCATACTGCTCTTCAGAAATTTTTAAGCTCCTTCAGAAAAAGTTTTTTTTTTTAAAAAAAGGACTCAAATCCTCTTCCTCTGTTCAAGAGGCTGCTGAAAAAAAAACATATATAGTTTTTATGCGTGTGAATGTATGAGCATGTATGTAAATCCAGAGTTGTTCTGAACCTTCAGTAGCATCCAGTTCAGCATATACTGACCAGCAGAAAAGATCTAGCCAGCTTGTCCACGCCATTGTTGGCAGCTTCTACATTCACTGTTGAGCTTGTGGAAGAGATGAGAGGGAGGGTAAGGCACCACCTACTGTTCAGAGACTAAGAGGTGATGGCTCTGGGCAGAGAGGACAGTAGGTCCACCACCTGAAAAAGCAGGTGATGTTCAAAAGAAGTTGTGCAATAAGCAACTCATGAGATGACCACAATTTCAACAGCTGGTTCAGCTGAATGGGGCTATACCCCATCCAACAGTCTATATGCATATTAGAGAGAGACAGGGTCCTCTTTTGTATCTCGTCTTCTGAGAACACTTAAAGGAAATATCTGCTGCTAGGGTAATAAAATAGTTGAGCTGCTGGAGGCCAGGTGTAGGTTTGCAGGGGAGAAGCTTGTCAGAGGACTGGCCAGACTGTCTCAGGCCAGGGGTTTGGCTGGTTTAGCATATCACAAGTCCTCAGAGAAAGCGTTCAGCTTCTGGGGAAGGTGCAACAAACACAGCAGAAAAGTGAAGCAGGGCAAACTGGTCAGTGAGGTATCCAATTTAATTATATGCAAAGGGTGCATGGGGGGGGGGGGGGGGAGAAGGGGAGGCACCTCTTTTATTACTGTTGACATTTGCAAATTTTCATTTTAGCAGAATTTCATTTTGTTAGATCTGAAGCGATGCCCAGTGCTCTCCCTGCTTTAATTTGGGTCCAGTAGTTATAAACACAAATAGCAAAAACAGAGCAAACAAATGGAGCAACACGATGTATTTTCTCACAATGTTTATGATATGACCAGTTAAAACATTCCTGAGGTAAATGTTTATTTATCAAAGACATTTTGCAAAGTGTATTTGTTTGCAAAATTTATATTTTGCAAACTATATTTTCTCCCCAGAGCTTCCTTATACCTAGCTCTAACATGGTCTGATACTTTCTGGCTATAGAAAATAACAGAGTTCCCATTAGCAAACCTGAATGGTTCTAAAAAGACTGTAGCACTTTGTTTTTTTTTCCTTAAAGTAGTTAATCTCAATCTTAAAGTTGCCTACAATCTGCTAAACAGCTTTGAAGACTGACATATAAGTAGAAGAAAGAATGGTCTCTAGAGAGCTAATCTTGCAGCTAGTAATCCTTTGGGTTTTCAGCCAAATAGGATTGGAGACCAAGTTTTCTATGATGAATGATTAAGATGTCTATATAAAGCTCAGATTAGGAATTTTAAAAAAAAAAAAAAAAGAAAGAAAGAAAGAAAGAAAGAAAGAAATAAAGAAAGAAAGAAAGAAAGAAAGAAAGAA